>CM053769.1:113428946-113463697 GCA_028658325.1 Potorous gilbertii
TAGATCTTGTGTTATCCTGATTGTATTTCCACAATACTGGAATTGGCTCTTTCTAGCTGTTTGCAATATTTTCTCCTTGACCTGGGAACTCTGGAATTTGGCCACAATGTTCCTAGGAGTTTCTCTTTTTGGATCTTTTTCAGGTAGTGATTGGTGGATTCCTTGAATACTTATCTATGTTTATAAAACCTAGGGTGATTGACAAAGGCATCTTCTACTATCTTGAAGGGAGATGCTTAATGTCTAAATGTCCTTGTGGATTTTTGCAATAAAACAAATTTTTCTACTAACCACAAATAATCTGCTATCTTTCTTTCAGAGATCTCCAAAACTTGTTAATGCTGAGAAACTCATCCTTCAGGTAATAAAATGCTCAATAAATATTTACAGAATTGTTGAAATGAACTATAACCCCTCTTTGCATAGTGCAGGCTAAAGGACGAATTCAATCACTTTTTGTAAAATTAAGCAATGTTGCATTTAGAATGGTCTTTTTGCCATCAATAACTGTTACCCAAAGCAATGATTCTTTCCCTCTTCCCATGCAATCTCCCAACTTTCCTATTAATAAGTGTTATTATGACCATATATACAGAAGAACTTCTAAGCCAAACTTCTTAGTCATTTAGGTCTTAAGATTTTGCAAATCCTTATTTATAGATGCACAGGAGGTATTTAATGACTGTGTGCATATTCCATTTTAAGTTCTGTATAATATTTTACATACCCAAGCTGAAATTTTTCTGAAAACAACCTTGTGAAGACAATGCCACTCATTAGAAAAGAGGAAAAGAAGTTCATTGATTTATTTATGATCTCACAGCTCATAGGTATCTGAGGCAAAATTTGATCCCAACTTATTTTGTTTTCATTTTTTTGCCTCCAAGTCAAGCTTTATAACCAATGCGCCATGCTGGCTCTCATAATTTTCCGTAGCGATTTTATTTACGTAGAATGGGAGGTGAATATAATTTCATAGTGCTAAGGGGCTCATACCTGAGTTGCTTGGCTAAGTTCTAAGAATTGTAGGGAATAAATAAACGGGATTCAGGTCAGTCTGTGAGGTAACATTTATCTGAATAAAGTGTTCAAACACGTAAGGGTCTCTAGAAAGCTTCCTGTTTTGAAAGCCCAATTCCTGGGAAGCCTCAGCTGGTTCTAACAAAGTGTGGGGTTCTAGTTTTAGCTCAATAGCTATGCAGCCTGTGAAGTACATTGTGAGGTATATTGGATATCACTCTAGACATGAAGTCAGAAACACTTAGGTTCAAATTCTGCTTCAGATACAAGTTAGCTATGTGACCTTGGGCAAATAACTTTCCTTATGCTACTTCTGTTTCCACATCTTTCAAATGGAAGTAATAGTGATTATGACATTAAAATATTTAGGGAGACCCTTGTAAATCTGAAAGCTCCAGATAAATGTTAGTATCACCATCACCATCATCATCATCAGTCTTAGCAAATTAACTTGGGTACATGAGGCAAATAAAACATTTAAGGATCTCACAGGACAAAATTTAAAAGAAAAAAGCAATTTTAATATATGATTTTGGTATAAAGGTGACCTTGATTCTTGAAAGTTATGTCAACAGAATAAAAGCTCTGGCAGGTTCTGTTATAATAGAATTACTTCAGTAATGAGTCTGATGACAGTCTTTTCCTGTCAACCATATACCCCCAAATTGAGGATTTCAAAGAAGCAAAACTCTAAGATGTCCCTTTGATGTGAATACATGAATAGGATACTGGTGATATTCTGGAAATCACTGTTCTCTGGATTAGAAGATTTCTAAAATGTCCTTTTCCAGAATTCCATATTTTATGGCTTAGTGGCAGTAAATCATCGTGGAAAGAACATTGAATCTACATTCATGATCTGAGTTCAAGTTATGAATCCAAGACTTACTTCTAGAAAGACATTCAATGTAACTCACTTTCTCATTGGGATAATGGCAAGAATAATGTCTACATGGCCTAATATATAGAAGAGCTGGGTAGAAATTACATTTATAGATTATAATATGTTATATATGTGTTATTATTCATATGACTTTACTTAATTATGCATAGGGTAAATAATGACACTACTCAATTTCAATCCAATCCAATAAACATTTGTTAAGTGCTTGCTATGTACCAGGCACTGTGCTAAATGTTAGGGATACAATTAGTAAAACAAAGGATAATCCTCGCCCTCAAGGAGCTTATAATATAAAGGTGGAGACAGCACACAAAGTGAGACAGGAAAGTTGGGGGAGATTGGAGGACTCCAGTGCTTACTCAGCCCAGGACCACCATTTTCTGTTGAGTTGAAACCAGTAAGGATAGTAAATACAATGTGGAACTAGTTGAGAATCCATCTTCCATGTTTTGTCCTCTGTAAAGGAAGGTAAATCAAAGGAGAGAAGAGCCTCAGGGAAGCAGTATCAATAAAGTCTCCAGTTAGTATCACGATGGTGAGTTTAGAAGTAATGAGCTTCATCTGAGAGGGACATTTTGTGCCATGAAGGTGAAACCAGGCTGAGCAGTAGATACAAAATAGATACAAAATGAGCTTCTTCAGTACAAGAAAATATTTCTCACATCCCACTTCGTTGGTCATTTTTGTGAACAGCTCTATCATGAAATTCCAGAAGTAGGAGCATCTAATGGTCTTCTAAAGTGTCTATCCTTTGACAATTGTACTTTTAGAATCAGCCGGTGGTTCCAAAAGTGTCCTGCATTTGATTCCAACCCCTCAGGCCTTCATTTTTCCTCATCTGTAATTGAGGGTGCCAGGTTAGATAGCTACTGAGGTTTCTAGTAGGTCTAGATCCAGGATACTACTATCCTATGAATGATGGCATAAGCACAATATTTCTGCCAATGGGCAATCTACTAGATGTGTTGGTAGGGGGAAGATAAAGAGAGATCACAAAGGTCTAATGTCTGCAAAGAAGAGTATGTTGTCCTTAGGTACAACATACAGCATGTTGCATTTCAAAGTTGACCCAGAACACTCTTCTTTCCTATTTAGTATCCTTTTCTTCATTCCAGATACCTCCTCAGTTATGTAGTGTTTCAATGGACACAACCCTCAATTGTTATGTATATGTGCCATGCAGTCTCCCTTTCCAGGAAGCAGGTAGATTGGGAGTGAGCTCAATTGATGTCATTCAAACAGGTTCCATGTGACCCAATCTTGAAGATCTATCATTTCATTCCTTTAGATCTATTCTATGTGAATTCCTTATCAGTATGAGTCACACCTTAGTACCTTGGTAAACTATGAATAATACTAATCATCCTAATGATGACATAAAGGGGGAAAAATATAAGACCAAAGGTTGCACCTGATAGATTCTGAAAAAGAGTAAGCCCAGGAGAAAAGGACTAATAGATTCTTTTTATTCTTCTGGATTATAAAACCATCAGTACATCTCTCTGATGATGGAAATTAGTGGAAAAAGGCTCATTTTAGGTTACTCATTGGGTGTGTTTTCAATGTTATACTCAGGTTGAGAGGATAGGAATGACTAAGAATTAAAGCAGCACCTTAAGCAATGAAGACTGGCTTCTCTAGCCTGGATCCAACCCCTTTCTTATTACCTTATTCCAGAAATATGCCAGTGGCGCTTGTGCTTGTGCACCTAGTGGTATACGGTACAGTGTGGTACAGTGGAGAGAGCTCCAGGTCTGGTGTCAGGAAGACTCAGCTTTGTGAGTTCAAGCCTAGCTTCAGGAACTTACTACAGACACTGGACAAATCACTCAACCCTGTTTAACTCAGTTTCCTCCTCTTTAAAAACAGCTGGAGAAGAAAATGGCAAACTACTCCCATATCTTTGCAAGAAAACCCCAAATGGGATCAGACATTCCCAAAACATAACTCAACAACAAAGTTCCTGTGCATGGTTTGGACCTGGGGAAGATTTGTAAGAAGGTTCACACTTTTGTTAATGAGGCCCTGGTTCTCAAGGGATGTTACACCCTCTGGCTTTAAAAAATGTATAAAGACTCTGAGGAAAGGTTTTGTTTTGAGGCCTACTGACTAGAAATGTCTGTTTGTCCAGGTGAGGACTTTGGGAAGCCACTACGGAGGCCCCTCCAGTTTTGAGAACCCAGATGTCATGCTTCCCTCTGTGTTAACTATGGTCAGGCAATTGGGGTCCAACTGTCTGTTGAATTCAGGTAGAGGAAGCCACACTATTTTTCTCTTTTGTCATGTTAGCCAAGCTGATAGGTTGATGTTCAGAGTTGTTTTGATTTGAATCTCTCTAATAAATAGTAATTTAGAACATTTTTTTATATGGCAATAGATACCTTTGATTTCTTCCTCTGAAAGCTGCCTGTTCATATTTTTTGACCATTTATCAACTGGGAAGGGATTACTTTTTAAGTGTGTAAATTCAATCTTTGACTTGTGAAGGTCCTGGACTTCTCTAAAACTAGACAATATAATCACAGAGGACTCAAAGCGGGAGACAGAAAGCATTGAAAAGAGACTCTTGCATAAAATAAGGAAGAAATTCCACTGGCAGGGGACCTAAGATCACTAGACTTGTAGTCAAAAACATCTGTCCTGTCTCACACACTAGATATGTGACCCCAATAAAATCACTCCATATCTCTGAGTCTCAGAGAGTTTCTGAGCAAACATAGGATAAGTTTCTTTTCTTTAAAATGAAGGGTTGGATTCAATGACCTGGAAGGTTCCCTTCAGGTCAAGCTCTATAATATTATAATCATAACTCCGAAGAAACTCCAAAGAACTCCAAAGTTGATCAATACGGCCTGAGTATGTGAAGGGAGGTATAGCAAAAGAAGATGTCTGCATTTTTCTTAGGTGGAAGGGGGAAGTAAAATAGATAATGGCTCACTTTGCTTCTTCTATAAAATGCTCATCTCATCAGCTCTCCAATGAATGATTCCAAAGTGTTTTGGCCAGTGGGGATGAGCAGTCCTTGTCAAGGTTGACCACGATAGCTTTAATGAGAGGGGTAAATTTTTTTTTTTATCCCTGTCAGGCCTTTGGGGAGTACATGAGAATGCAGAAGAGACCTTTCCTTTTTACAAAAATATATTTTCTGCAGGAGCTCTCTTACTCTGTATGCACAACAGATCAATCCTCCCTAAGCCTCTCTCTAAGGGAAAAGTCTTCCGAGACTGTAGTGGTAAAGTGGGATTTGATGCAACAGAAGTTGAAACTTTCCTGTCAATAGAAGCACATTTAATTTTCCAAAAAAGTAAAGTTTGATTCCCCCTTTCAGTGTCTTTGCCTAAGGGATGCCTTTGAGCATCTGATTTGTCTGCCCAAAGCCAAATTGTCTTGAAGCATTTCTCAGCTATCCTAGGCTCTCAAGCATTTTCTGTATTCTGTCAGAGCCTATAATCTTGTGAGCTACCCAGCTTCCTTTTCTTCTTACAGTTGTACAGATATTGGCATTGAGAAGGGTTGGGAGGGGAAGGTTCCTCCATCTCCCCCAAAGTGTTTGTAGAAGGGATTGCCTTGAGGTGTATAGAACTAAAGAATCACAGAATGGTACCTTTGATAGGACATCTAAAGCTATCTAATCTAGCACATTTCTGAATAGTACCACACCCCAAACATGGTCAACAAGTCTCCGCCTGAAAGCTTCTGTGAAAAAGAACTCACTGTTACCTAAGGCAACTCATTCCACCTAGGGACAGTTCCAATTGCCAAGTAGTTTTTGTTGTATATTTTGATGGTGCTTTTTAGTTTTGCTAATTTTTGTTCTGTTTATTTTTTCTTTATTTAGAGCATAAATCTGCCTCTTTGCAATTTTCATCAGTTACTTCAGCAACTACCCAGGGGGCCAATCTGAACATGTATAAATCTCTCTTCTATTAGACATCCTTTCAAATACTCAAAGGTCACTCTCCTGCCCCCTTCAGTCTTCTCTCCTGGCTTGTAAGAAAAGTCATCCCTGTGGTTGCTCTTCTCTGGATACACCCAGCTTATCAATATCCTTCTCAGCTATGTTTTCAAGATAAGAGACTGATGTATGATTTTTTGGGGGATAGTATGAGAAAAATCCCTCTACCAATTCAAAATACCCCATTTTCTTCAACTGTTGGTCTTAGAGCGCCGTCTAAGACATAGAGAGAATTAGAGACTCATTTAGATCACTCAACCAGTGTACATCAGAGGCAGTGGCAGGTCTTCCTGACTCCAAAGTCAGCTTTCTGTTCACTTCTCCATGTGGCATGCAGAATGGAATGTAGTTGGTGTGATGAGTACTTCCTAATCTTCTTCCTGGAAACTATATGTATCAGTAAGCAAACCAACATACACAGAGGGGCCTGCATCACAGATTCTTAGATCTGCATTCATAAAAGGAAAGGCAACTTTTAAGGGATTAACAATAACTTCAATCAAGCACATTCATTCACCTGCTTCAGGGGAATTAACACCGTGAACCTCAAAGAAAATAATGAGAAATTAAAGAGTCAACAGATGTGACTTCCTCTGCCTGAATTCAACAGACAATTGGACCCCAATTGCCTGACCATAGTTAACACAGAGGGAAGCATGACATCTGGGTTCTCAAAACTGGGGGGGCCTCTTTAGTGGCTTCCCAAAGTCCTCACCTGAGCAAACAGACATTTCTAGTCAGTAATCCCCAAAATAAAACCCTTACCTTAGAGTCTTTATACACGTTTTTAGAGCGTAACATCCCTTGAGGACCAGTGCCTCATTAACAAAAGTGTGGATCTTCTTACACATCTTCTCCAGGTCCAACCATGGGTGAGAAAGATCCTCTTCAGTCACGTTCAAATAGAGACATTATACTTCTTGGTTATACTAAAGCAAAAACAACAGAACATCCTATTTTGCTTGCCATTGATTTTTATGTCCTCTAAGAATGTATTAGGAAAGCCTACAGATGAGTCTGTTAATCACCATGCACTTATTAAGTACTATGTGACAAATGCTGAGGATACAAGGAAAAGTAAAAATGTCTCTTCCCTCAAGAACTTCACCTTATAAATGAAAGTCAAATGCCAATATGCAAATAATTAGATATGTAGAACATATATCTATAGATGTAAAAAATTCATATGTGTATATCAGTGGGTTTATTGGGGTAAGGGAGGGAATAAGTGAGGGAGGGAAGGAGGAAAGGAGGGAGGGAGAGAGAAAGAGAGAGAGAGAGAGAACACCAAACCCAACCCAATCGTGCATTAAAAACTAATAGGAAAGAGAAACCAAACCATTATAGTAATGCCTGAACTTATTTGGAGAAAGGCACTAAAAAGTTCTTAGTGGCTCACTAGTCAAAGAAAGTGGAGAAACTTTAAATTGACTCTGATATACTCTCTATACAATTATTAGTTGCTGTCCCTTGTTCTCAAAGAGGACCATATCATACTATTATGTCTGAGTCAATGTTCAAATGACATCATGGCTGATGGTGATGTTGTGGCAACTAACAAGTGGTTGATGAAACCAATACAAGCTCAGAAGGCTCTGCCACAGGTTGGGCACAAATAATCAACATGATCATTTGCAGTGTCTCTAATTTTGCTCATCTCACATTTCTGCAAGTCTGTTTCACTCATGGAACATACCACGTTCTTTGATGAGGGCATGCCATGCCTTTGTCATTGTCTCCTATGTCACACAACAATGGAAAAGCAATTCCAGTGCTTTTCAGATAGACCTTGATTCTCCTTGTATTGCTTCTTCTGAAGTACACACAAATGCTTGCCTTGAGTAATTTTTTTTTCCATAAAATAGTCTTTTGAGTAAATGTATGTTTGGTGTTTGAACAACCTGCCCTGCTCATTGGAGTTGCTCTCTAGTAGAGTTAGAATATCTGGCAGTTTAGTTTGAGAAATGACCTCAGTGTGTGGCATCATATCTTGTCAGGTGATTTTAGAATCTTCCTAAGACAATTCAATAGAAGCAATTCATTTTCCAGGCATGGTACCGGTATACTGTTCAGGTTTCATAGACATAGATAAATGAAGTTATCACAACGGTTCTGGAGACCTTCAGTTTGGTAGGCTGTCTAATACCTCTTCTCTCCCACAGTTTCCTTTGGATCCTCCAAAACACTGAGCTAACTCTGGTAATGCATCTGTTAACCTCACAATCTATGTGTATAATCCTGGAAAGTATACTGCAAACATAAGTGAATTTATCCACAACATTCAAGATTTCTCACTGGAATATTTTTCCCTTTTCTGTATGAAGTATCAGTCAGATGGGAAGGTATATATCTGTGGAATGTGAGAACTGAGCAAACTAAGTGACTGTCTAACTCTGGGAGTGAGGTAAGGGTTTCCAACAAGGCATGTTCCTAACCCTAAGAACCCCATTCATTTGACCCTGACCTTGGATTTCTTTAATCAGAGGGAAAACAAAACCTCTTTACTATGCTCTCTGAGATATAGCTTAAGTAGAAATTCTCCTGGAAGAAGCTAAACGTTGACCTTGGAGCAGAAGAGTTAAAAGCAGAGTAATCAAGTCAACATTTACTAAGCAGTTACTATATGTCAAACACTGCTAATTTCTGTGAACTCAAAATGATCAGGTGATGGAGTCAGAAGACCAGGTTATGAGTCCTATCTCTTCTAGTTTCTAGCAGTATGACAGTGGACAGACACACCCTCTCCAAGTCTCAGCTTTATCAACTGTTAAAGAAAAAGAATGTCTCAACAAAACAAATTGTTTTACCTACCTCCAAGATTTTTGTGAAGATAAAAATATTTTAATTTGATGTGGATTTAATTCAAAATCAAAAATTTTATTTATGTGGGTTTTAAAGTTGTAATGACTGATGGGAAAACTTTTTTGTCAGAGTAGGTTTTGGAAAAGGAGTGGGCTCTGGGAATATGAAGCAAAGTAGAGGAAAGGATTAGAAGCATGACATGAGGAAGTATATTATAGCTATAGAAGTCTAAATGCACTGAAAATGGTGTCTTCTGAAGTCTGACCCTCTTGTCTGAAAGGTGATGGACTAGGGTGGGGAGACAACTGAGACAGGCAGAAGCACTGGCAGGCTATTGAGATGGTTTAGGTTTGAGGTGATGAGGGTCTGCACCAGGGAGATGACAGTGCCGCAGCGTCATGACACTATCCTATGAAGGTAGACCTATACATTGTACAGCCTAGAAAGCCCCATATGCATTCTCTGTTGTCCCCTTACTGGAGTTTCCCTTGCCTTGAGTTTCATACTTTTGCTCACTGAACATTGGAGGGAACTCAAAGGCCCAGTCTCCTTATTTTGAAGATACCTAAAGGCAGTACTTAAAGACAATTGTCATACCCACCTCTTCTTAATTTTCTTTAGAACAAACACCACCAGTTCATTTAACTGAGCATCATATAGCATGAACTCATGGCATCACACTGGCTGCCCTCATCTGGAAGCTTTCCAGATTATAAACATCCTTCCCAAATGTGGCATCAACAAAAAATACTAGTCCTGGCAGGAAACTGAGTAAAGGGTTATTTTCGTTTTTGCCTAAAGCATCTATTTGACATTTATGCCTCACCTCAGAGCAAGTCCTTTATTCATCTCACCCTCACAACACCCCTGGGTAGTGGGTGCTACTATTATTCCTAATTTATAGATGAGGAAACTGAGGCAAAGATCAAATGACTTGCCTAAAAATAACAAACTAGTATGCATCTGAGTCCAGATTTGAAATCATGTCATCCCAACAATGTGTTGAGTTTTGGGATCACAAAGAGAGTGGGGATTCATTGCAGAGCCTTGCTTGCTGATCTGCTGCAACACATCTCAGATCAGACTTCTGAAGTATCTCATTAGCAGGGCCAATCAGCACAGGCTGGCAGTCTAGGGGCACTAGAGACAGATCTGTTTCCAACTTTCACCTTTCTTTGGAAGCATGATAAAGAAAAGCAGGGTTGCTGGAGTCAGGACATGTGAGGATTCATCATGGAGTGCCTCTCCCCCTTGGAGACACTGAACACAAATGATTTGGTATAGCTTGTAACAAGGACTTGATGAGGCATGCCTCACTGTTTGTGTTGGCCCAAGAGAGCACATATATCATGCCTGAGTGCTGGTGGGAAGGGGGTGGTAGAGGTGGGGCCAGCTGGTTTATGAACTAGGCACCATGGACTTGATGAGATATCTTCAGTGTAATCATCCAAATCCAATTCTAGGCATTTCTCCTACAGGTCATATATCTTGGCATTTGCTGCCAGCAAGAAAAGGTGACTGTCTGTGAGGAGGGAGACAGAATTGCTTTATCTCTGCCAGGCCCAGCTTTGCGCAGCGGAAGAGTAAGTGGGATCTTACGTTTATGGGGCAGCTAAGTAGCCCGATAGATGGGACTCTGGGCCTCAAATTGGGAAGGTTTGAGTTCAAGTACAGCCTCAGATCCTTACTAGCTGAGTGACTCTGGGCAAGTCAAAAACTTTCATTACCCTCAAATTCCTCATCCGTAAAATGGGGATGATTATAGCACCTTTTTCCCAAGATTGTTGTGAGAATTAAATGAGATAATATCTGTAAAGCACATGGTACATACTAATTATTATATACATGTCAGTTATTACTTGGTGGTATGATTTAAGAACCATTGCTGTAAAGCTCCTTCTCAGTCTCAACTTCCTCACTTCTTTGGCCAAAATTCAAGGAATTCCTTGCTAAAATGAAAATAATCCTTTATGAGGGGCAATTGAGAGGACATTAATAGTCATAGTGGTCTTAGTGGATAAGCAAAGAAACTAGTTTCAAATTCAGGATGTTATAAGTTTATGCCTTGCATATACATACTGTGGGCATGTTGACCCTAAACTGATAAACTTCAGTATGAGCAGCTGTTGGTCTGTCTTGGTAAAGCAAGAATCCCAATCTCATGTTATTGAAATCAAAAATAATCTATCTATCTATCTATCTAACATCTGTCTGTTTACCTATCAATCTATTATATATGTACATCTGTACATAAGTGTGTGTGTGTGTATGTGTGTACAATTCTTTGCCAGAGAATTAAATTTGTAGTTAGTCAATCGATCACCAAACATTTGTCAAAGACTTACTATGTGCCAGGTCCTAGTGATACAAAAACAACAAACTCTATCGTCAAGGAGCTTGTACTCTTCCTTGAAGGAAATGATATCTACATATATTGGGGCAGCTGTGCTGGATCTGGAGTTAGGATGACTTGGTTTCAAATCTGGTCTCAGATACATATTAACTGTGTGATTTTAGGTAAGTCACTTCATCTTTGCCTCAATTTCCTCATCTGTAAAATGGAAATGATAATGGCATCTACTTTTTGGGGTTGTGGTTAGGATCAGATGAATAAAGGACTTGCTCTGATGTGAAGACACTCAGAAGGGGGATGGATGGCTTGCACAGAGGAAGGGAGGAGGTGGAGAAGAGAAATGTTAGGAAGTAAAGTTAAGTATGGTCTTGTTGGAGACAATCCCCCCCCATTCCCTATCTTGGGCTCCATTTCCTCATGCTCTGATTGGTTGATCCCACACCCCTTCAAGACAGTCTATATTCTCACTGGGGTCAAGTTAGGGTTTCCCAAGAGTCTACAAGTCTTCATTTTCAGGACAATCTGACTAGATGATTCTTAAGTTCCTCTCCAACAGCATGAATAGGGAAATAATCAGGCAATTAGTAAACATTTATTAAGCATGCACTATGTGCTGGGCACTATTCTAAACACTGAGAACATGAGAAAACCCAACAATCTCTTCCTCCAGGATATTTCATTTGATTAGGGGAAACGATATGTTCACATGGAAAAATACAAAACATATAGAGAAATGATTAAAATTCATCAAAGGCAATGTGTTTCTTCTGTGCATGCCACCAGGGACCAGGCAGACCTGTAAGAAGGCAAAAGAATGATATTTGTTTTCTGACTCTGGTTGGGGTTTCTTTCTTGCCAGCATTAAATGCTTTTGGTATTTTCATTCACGTTTATGGTTTCCTGTATTGGCACACTGGGGCTATTCACAGTGAAAGGCACTATTGGAATTTTGTAATGAAGTCAATTTAGCAGTAGTAAATGTGCTGGCATCTTTGCTTCGGGAACAGAGTACGGCTGGAGGCCATTGCTTCAAACATAGAGATGTCATGCAAAATGTGATGTGGTTGGAAGGGCAATGAACTTGATAGGAAAGGGATATGGTTTCAGTTCCTGCTTTTAAATCTTGCTAGCTGTGTGACCACAGACAAATTACCTAACCTCATGAAGCTTCCGTTTTCTCATCAGTAAAATAGAAATACCAGTGACTGAAGGACCTAGCTCACAGGATTTTGGTAAATTCAAGTGAAGCCATGAATTAGTGTGCTTTAAAAATCTGTCACCATTATATGTCAATGATATCATTTCTCCTTATGATATTTTCAAGCTTCCAGACACTAGATAAAATGCTGAATTTCTCTCAGACTCATGTTTCTCATCTCCATAATGAGGTTAATACTATATATGGGTATTATATTATTAATACCCATTGCACGGAATTGGTGTGAATCTGAAAAGATGGAACGTCACGTACTTTGTATGTCTTAAAATGCTTTCTGAAAGTCAGGAATTATTTTTTTTATCAAAAAGAAAGCAAAAGTTTGGCTACCTACATAATCCTTGGGCCTGTGTTGAGAATCTTAAGTCATTTTAACAAAATTTTCTAAATGAATTAATAGACACATCTGGTGAGAACAGAAATATAAAAAAAATGAACACTGCTCCTGACAAGAGAGTGTAACCTTCGCTCTTTTCTATGAGTTATCTTATTGCTAATAGAATATAAGCTCCCTGAGGGCAAGTTATGACTATCTTATTTTATTTCTATCTTCCTTAGTGCCCAGGAAAATAATTTCTGCAGTTGCTTAATTAAATATTGATATACATTGTTCTATCAACCTGACCCGGAATAACAAGCGATGGCTTCATAATGGATATGGAGTTTCACACAATCACATAATTTTATATTTTGAAGGGAATTCATCAGAAACCTAATCCAACCCATATCAGAAATAGAGTTCACATGACAGTATTACAAATGTGTGATCATCTGGTCTTTGCTTTAAAGATCTCCAATGTGGGAAAACTCGCTACCTTCAAAGGTAGTCCATTCAAATTTCAGATATCACAAATCATTGTTTTTTTTTTTTACTCTCTTTCCCATCTACACCAAACCAAAGTGATGACACTTTCCAGTTTATACCCACTCCTCTTGATTCTTCCTCCTTCATCCAAGAAGATTAAGCCGAGTCAATCTTTTACTTGACTGTCTTTCACCTTCATGTACCCCCTAAGTCCTTGCATAGTTAACTATTCCTGTTTCCTTGTATTTATTTTAACGTGGTAAGGATTTGTGGCTCTTCATAATTACTATGTACACATTTGTGAACATTATCTGAGTCATGATAATGACAATAAAGCAATGATGATGGGGATGGGAGCTAACACTTACATTGTGATTATGATGTGCCATGAACTGCACTAAGCTTATTAGTTATTATTAAATTTGATCCTCACAACATCCTTGGGAAGTAGATTCTATTATTGGCCCCATTTCACAGATCAGGAAACTGAGACAAACAGATTCACTGACTTGCTCAGGTCCACAAAGCTATGAAGTGTCAGTGGCTGGATCTGAATTCTGGTCCTCTTGACTCTAGGTCCAACACTCTGCCCACTGTGCCATCTAGATGCCCAATAATAATAGTAAGTCTAGCATTTGTATAGTGTTTTAAGGTTTGCAAAGTCATTTTTTTAAAATAAGTACTCCCTCATTTTTTCCTTATGACAACTTCAGTGATAGATGTTGTTAATGTCTCTGTTTTAGAGAAGAGGAAACTGAGACCAACAGATTAAATGATCTGTCCAGGGTTATTCAGCTAGTAAGGATCTGGTTTCGAACTGAGGTCTTCCTGACTCCAGACCCATCAATCTATCAACCAAGCTACCTAGCTGTCCTCCATAAATGGAAACACTTGGAATTCAACTGAATGTTCCAGATTTGGCCTGAGACCACTGTGGCAGGACTACTATCCCTATATGTCTGGAAGTTGTACCTATTTTAATGTAGCCCAATAAGTACCACATTAGCTTTGTTAATTGCCATATTACCTTGGTGTATATTGAACTTGTCCATAATGGTCCCTTCTAGCTATTTTTTCCCATAAAACTAACAAAATGCCTATTGTCATCTAAGTAATGAGGCAGTAACCAGGTGATTCCACCATCTGGTGCTTATGAAGTTAAATTTGGGAAACCATATTAAATTTTACATTTATTAGAATTATATGTCGCCTTAAATCCAATATTTTACTTTGCCAAAATATTTTTAGATTCTGATTCTTTACTATTGTGAGTTAGTTATCCTCCTTTCCCAGCTTTGTGACATCTTTAATTTGAACACATATGCCATTTATACTTTCAGTATAGCAAGAGATGGCTTGAAGTATTTTTCATTTTTATCGTCATTCACATGAAAATAAAAGAAATCCTCCCAAATTCTTAAAAAACTCAGAAAAGTTTACATCAATCAGTGATATCAATATTATCTGTTCTATTGATTGAGGTTGAAAACTACTTATATTGAAGAATTTGTAAGCTCATCAGTGTGTGTATGGGTGTGTTGTGTGTGTGTGTGTGTGTGTGTGTGTCAGTAGTATAGTTGAAATATGTTTAAGGTAGGAATCATTTAAGTTAATAATCTCTACTCTGTTTCTGGTATATAACACACAGCTGCATGTTCATTAAGTGCAGAATAAATATTATTTAATGAGTGATGTTTAGACTGGAAAATAGAAGACTGCGAGGGAACATGACAGCAGTTTTCAAGCATTTGGATGGCTATCACAAGGGAGACATATAGAAGTTACAAGAATAGAACTTAGATGATATTCGGGAGGAAAAACAATAACTTTCTAATAAGAATTACTATAGAACTGCCAATAGTCCAGTGAACTGTTCTAAGACGTGATAGAATCCAATTCATTGGAACTCTGCGAGGCACAACTAAATAACTACGTGACAAAGAAAGTATAGAGTGAATTCTATTTTTCATGCATGGATTGTACTAGGAGGTTCCTGAGGTGCCTTCCAACTATAACATTGTATGATTCTGTGTTCAGTGATTTTTTTGTTTGAGTCCCACAGCTGAAGTATTATAAATATGATTAAATGAAGGGTAGAGAGGTACTGTCCCAGGTTCTGAGATCTTTCCACTAATGTTTTTGTTAGTATATTCAGATGCTTGAGACCCAGCTATCACTAGATGGAAATTGACATAAAATAAAATACTCGAGCTAGAAAGAACTTTAGAGATTATCTAGAGTAACATTAACATCTTTCAGAAGAGGAAATCGAAGTCTAGAGAGGGAGAAATAAATTTCCCTATATTGTGCAAGTACTTATTTGTAGAGGTGGAATGAGTATCTTGATCTCTTGACTTTGTCCTGTCTACATTTTAATACATTCTGATAAATTATAAGTATTTCATAATTTCTCTCTCTCTCCCTCTCCCTCTCTCCTCCTCCTCCTCCTCTTCCCCCCCTCTCTTTCTCTCTGTCTCTTTTTTCTTTTTCTTCATTCCATGACCATCATCACACAAATAGATCCCTAGAATCCCACTACTCACTCATCCTATCCCTAATAAGTGGGATCTAGTATCTAGTCAAGGAACAGGCTACAATTCTACTTCCTGTCATCTCTACCATGACTTTTCCCACCCCATTTCACAACACCCCTTTATGTGTTATCTTATCCCATTGAAGTACAAGCTTTCTGATCAAAGAGACTATCTTATTAACTCTTATAAGTACCCCCAGCATTATCACATTGCCTGGCATATGGTAAATGCTGAATAAATTCCTTATTGTTTATTCTTCACTCCCTCCCTTACTCCATCTTCTTTCCTTCCTTCTTTTCTTTCTTCCCTCCTTCCTTTCTGCTTTCCTGTCTGCCTTTCTGTCTTCTTTTCTGTGTTTCATCTTTCTGTTCCTCCCTGAAATTTGTAGGAATATGAATCTGATAATTCAAACAGACACAGTGAGGTCCAAAATTATAAGATAGGAGTCTAGCAAAATGGTGATCCCCCTTTGGAAGGAACTTTTTTCTATTCTCATAACTTCATTTAATTCTTCCTTCTCTTTTATCCTAAGACCTAGTCCTATACCCTCTGGAAATGTAAAATAAAACATTGGAAAGAATGTTAGAGTTAACAGAAAAGAATTTCTATGTGTTTTATATTTACTCACTGTGTGATATTGTATTAGTCACTTAAACTCTTTGTCTGTGAAGTAGATTTAGTAACATCTGCAATCCCTATCTCATGTGGTTTTGAGGATCAAATATTTCTCAGAAGGCTGATGTCTTTTGGGGTGTGGTGGAACAGAATAAAAAGACTTCCCTGAGTTCAAGCTTACAATGTGCTATCAGGTATCTTTCTTTTTTAAACCAATTATTTGCAAGATATCAATGATAATCTCAATTGTTTCTATTTTGTTGAAAAACTGCAATTTCTATAAGTACTTTTGAAATTTGGCACCCTGGTGCAAATCCAGTTGCCTCATCCCAGTTGGGTGTCTGTCTACTTGTAAGGAGGAGGGCGTAGTACCTCTGAATAAGAGTAGTGGAGAGAACTGATTTTTTTGGATCATGGAGGATTCTGGATTGGAGAAAAATAGCTATTGTTGAAATATATTTAGACTTTTGGAGCATGGACAATTCTGGTAAATGTTGAAATTTTGCAGACTTTAGGGGAAAATCAACTGTCAGATTCCAGTGCACTCTCTGTAGAATAATTTATGAATCCTAGGGCATACAGGCTAATGAGATGTAAAATTGATAAGCACCTGGATATGCAAGGATAAAAATCAGGAACAAGCTTAAATATTTATCATTGATGAGAGAGTTAGATGGCATAATTATTTTGTTCAGATTTCTAGTTTTAACCAGATGTCTCCTCAAAATTGGTGTAATGATATCCTGAAGCAAAGCTTTCACTGCAGTTTTAAACTGTTCTCTTCCACTCTGTGGTGCCAGTGATGTATCCTTACATTCTGGTATCTACAGAAGCCTGGAAAGAATACAGTGTAATTCTAACTGGTTAGGTGATAATGACTTGTAGCTTCCTCAAGTCCACAGTATCACTTTCCTTCCATGCTTTGTTCAACTGCCACTGCAGTGCCCCCCAACTCTATTTGGTCACATCCTTTAAATAATATTTCCTCTCATAAATTCCTCCAGAATGGAAGCAGTTCTTATTTTAAATTCAGGCAACCATGGCTAAGAGCTAACCACAGGTTCAGTTTGAAAATCAGTCACAGGTTGCTGTATTTCTTCAGGCTAACATTTAACTCCTTCTTGTACTCTAAAAGGTAGTAGGTTGGTTTGTTTGTTTTTTTCTTCCTCCTGGAAAGGAACAATACCCTTAAGAAAAAAAAAGGGAAACAACCAGAAAAGTGATGGATTTCTCTTCTGTTGTCTGTGTCTGTAAGATGTTTAGTTAAATTAAAGACTAGCTAGGATTGAACAAATCCCACTAGCAATTTTTCTTCAGTATTGGGGAAAAATATGATGCAGTGGTTAAGCAGTTTTAAATGAGAAATATAATATCTGTATATGTTAGCAAGAGAGTTTGAAAAATCATAAATTTGATGGGGATAAATAAAAAATGATTATAAGCAGAATAGCTCTATTAAGACAGGATTTGAAATGAAATATTCTGTTCTCATTAGTTTTATGGTTGCTGTGCTGGATACATGAAGGTAGTTCTTTTACAAGGGTTCATTGTATTGATTCATTGATGTGTGGATGGATAGGTACTGTAGTCTTATAGCTGGTTGGTTTGCAAAATCATCTGAAAATCTGATTCAAAGTTATGACAATCTTGTTTGAAAACTTTTGTTCATTTTCTGCATGGTAAAGGGAAATGCTGGTGATGTTGGAATGTGCATAGAATGAAATTTTCAATATGTCTAATACAAGCAGGAATTAATTTGCCCTTTAACTCAAATACAGGAAAGGCAAGTTAGACAATGGCTACATCTATAGATGCCAATTTCTGTATGAAAAATCAAGAATTCAGATGATTGTATTGTATGATGTATTTTTCCTTAGGTATCAAATGATGCTAGGGATTTTCTGTCATTTTTCATCCAGGAAAATGTGAGAGAGAGACAGGTGGGGTGGGTGGGGTGCTTTGTCTACATAATGTAAAGGATGTAGATGAAAATTGAAGATGTTACTGGATCATGAAAAAACATCAAATGTCTAGGTATTTTCCATCATCTGGGTAGAATGCTTGACAAATTTTCTGGATTTTTTTCATCAAAGGTGAATGTTTGGAATCCAGTAGACATATTCTCATGCCTAAGCTGTCTTCAGTATGCTTAACTATAAAATGAGGATCAACATAGATGATGTAATATCTTTGTCTCTCTGTTAATAGAGTCACCCTATAAGATTTACCATGCAGTTGTCTAGTTTAGTCAGGAGAAAATTCAGAGCAATTTAGACAATACTCTGTTATCTCCTAGAATAAAAAACTCTTTAAGGACTTATGACTTTCTTATATACCAAAATTTAGACAATGCCTGTAACACAGGAACCACTAAACAATGGGTTATTAATTGGCTAACTGATTATGGGCATTTCAGAGGTCACTCATTCAATAAATGGAGGAAGGTAAAGATTATTTGCTTGAAAGTCAAAGGTCTTGGATCTATGTTTTTTTTTTCTTTTATTATGATTACTTTGAAATTAAAAAAGCCCAGATAATTTCATTTCTGCAGACCTCATTATATATAACAAAGTTCTTGGACTAGGAGTCTTCTTAGGTTCCTTTAAACTGTGAAATTCAATTTTACTCTCTCTAAATAAGAAAGCCATTTTGGACAATTTCAACCACGCCCTCTTTTACTAAGAGGAAAATTAGTATAGGTACAAAATGACTTGATGCCTCGATAGAGTTTCTTGTCCACATGAGAGAATTTGAGATACAATTATTGGACCTCATATTCCAAACCCTATTTTCTATTGCAAGTTATGTTTCCTGAAACGCCATCCACAGAAATTGTAATTGATTGTTTTATGTTATGGAAGTAGTTTCATATTCAAGGAGAAATAGGGGCCTCTAAGTCATACATAAGGATTTCTGTGGCAGTATATGGGCTTGAAAAACTACAGATCAACATTATCTATATTCTACTGAATTTCTTAATTTGGTAAATATTTTCCAATTTTATTTTAATTTTTTTTGGGCCACAATTAATAGTGTTGAGTCATTCTATGTGTTTAGCACATCTGTCTTACACAATGACAGCTTCATTTCATCCTATAGAAAGGTAAGTACCATAGGGAAGCTTTTTTTTCTCAAAGAGAGCAAGTGATTTGACTATAGTCATGTGACTGGCAAGTGGATGATCAAAGATTCAAATCTAGATTGGCTCATATCCAAAGCTTTTACTCCTTGTGATCTATCTATCTACCTACCTATCTACCTAACTATCTATCTATCTATTACATTAAAATGTGTTATTTGCTGTTCCAGTTCTATTTTTGATTCATATCCTAAGCATAATTTTATGATTTGCTTTAACAGTCCTCTATTTTTTTGAATTTGAAGTTTAAAAAAAATTTCATGAGTCTGGTTATGGGAGTATGGAGATTTTAAGAATTTAAATGAGGATATGTCAGTTATACAAAATATTGAAGGAGTTGTAAGGAGATGCTTCACTGATACACACACACACACACACACACACACACACACACACACATATGACCGAAAGTCCAAGAATCTGAAGGGAGAGAAGTCAAACCAGAATATCAATGAAATCCTGGGATAAGAAAGCTGACCCAAGAAATAGGAGATCATTACAAGGCCAAACAATTTGTTCTATAGACAGAAAGATGCTAGAAAAGTTAGTGATTATGCCTGGGGGGGAATATTTTAGAGTTGAAAATTTTGAAGGTTTCCTGATGTCTATAGAACAAATTGTTTGAGCTGATGTGATATAAGGTGCTTCTATCCTAATGAATGGCTGAAGCAAAGTGGAAAGTCCTGAGAATTGATGTTGAGAAACTGAGAGGGAAATATTTTTATTGCAAATGTTGAAGTCACTAAGGAAGATCGCAAGGACTGAGGAGAAAAGAAATGCAGTGAACTAACTGATGCAGTCATAGATTAAGTTGGAAAAAGTCTTTGAGGTCAAGACATGACAGGGATAAAAGATCCAAAGAGGGTAGTAAAATCAGAATCTGAGAAGCACAGAAACTCAGAGTCAAAAGTCAAATAGTACATGAACCAAAATTGTCTATGGTTCATATCCAGCAAGTGTTCATCCAGATTCAATTTGGAGACCTAAAATGGACAAGTCAATATCTCCCAAAGGACACCTTTCCACATTGGAAGAACTCCAATTGTTAGAAAATCTTTCCTTACATCAAGCTAAAATGTGCATCTTTATGCCTCATTATTTCTAGTTCTATCCTCTAGGGACAAGAAGAATAAATTGAATTCCTCTTCTGTTTAAAAGATATTTGGATACATGAAGATAGCTATTCTATCTTGCCTTTTTTCTAGGTTAAACCTCCTCCAAACTGACCTTTAAATATAGGACACACAACTACATTATTTCCCATATTTGGAAGGTTCTCTAACTCATCAATATACTTTAAAAATGTGACAAAATCAACATATATTTTAAATGAGGTCTAGTCAGGCCAGGATACAGTAAAAATATAACTTCCCTACTTTTAGATACTACAACTAATACTAATTTCCTTAAAGCAGACTATGGCAATGATAGCTTCTGACTGTTATGGAATACTATTCACTCAAAGTAAGGTTGAATTCCATTAAAATCCCTAGATATTTTGTTTAACATAAAAAAGATATCTAGATGTGCTTTCCTTAGATTTTAATTACAGATTTTTGATCCCCACTCCCTCCTTCCAACCAATCTAGACCAAACAGGTCTCAAGTTTTCAAACATGACTTTTAAGGTATGTAGAAGATCCATCAGAGAGAGAGAAAACCCCAAAGTATAAAGATTAATTAGGAGGCTATCTCATCATTCTAGATGAAATACTATGAGGGCTTGAATGATAGTGACAATAATGTAAATGGAGCAAAGAGAAGAGATGGGAGAGATGTTGGGGAAGTAGAAATAAGACTTAAAAAATGAATGGATGCGAGTGGTAAGAATGGCAAGGAGGTAAAGATGACTCTGAAGATATTAGATAGTTATTATGTGGTAGACATGATGTCAATGCCTAGGAATATAAAGGGTAAAACATATTTTTCCTCAAGGATTTTACACTCTAATGAGGAAGCCAGCATGCACATAATGGACATACAAAATAAAAAAATGCTGATGGAAGATTTTGTACCTAGATGACTAGAAGAACAGTGTAGGATACTAATTCAGAAAGGAGTCACCGAGTTACCCACATAATCTAAGAATTATAAGAAACCTTAGAGACAATTTAGTCTAATCCATACCTAAATAAAATTTGCCTCTACAAAATCCCAACTAAGTGGCTGCCTAGTCTTTTTTTCAGAATTTCATGGAGGATAATCACTAACTACCAAGTCACCCTATTCTATTTTGGGATAACTAGAATTTTTAGAAGTATCCTTTTCTCACCATCAAGTTCAATTTTGACTTAAGGATGAGAAAATATCAAATTTACAAGCGATTACACTATTGATTAGTATCTTTGGCATCTATAGTATTATTCATGTAAAATTCATCAAACAAGGTCAATTAGGTTTATTATGGGGAATGTCTGACATAATTGAGAATTTTGCCTGTGTAAGCCAAAAGCCATGAACCAAAGATGATGGGCTTCTTCACTTTGGTTCTTTGACTCAAAGGGCATTTCCTGTGGTCATTTTGCAATCCAAAACCAGATTACTAGGCTTGACTATACCTTTTACTTCCCAGGCTCAGTTTTACATGGTAAAAGCTATTTCTATAAATTCAGACGATCCCCAGAGGAAGAAGACTAGTCACCTCACTACTGATAATGTGTGAGTTCTACAAACTCTTATCAGTGGGCTCTGAAACATCTCCAAAACTTCCATGACTATGATTTACTCAGACTATACCCTGAGCATTACATGTTTCTTTGGCTATTGAATTTTTGTTTCTATTCCTGGTTCATTTTGTTGCTGTATTTATCTGATACATGTTTTCTTATCTCAAAGTAGGTAATTGTCAAATACAGCTAGTTACCAGAGGAGTTTGAAATAGAGGATGATGATGAATTTTCCTGTCTTATTTCAGTTTTATCCTTCCTTGTAAACACAACAGCAACTATTAGCTATTTTCCCCTTCAGACATTTCATTAGTAACAATGTGAGTTGTCCCCTTCTATGTAGTGATATTAAATGGCTTTAGAGAACAACTCAGCATGGGGTTTTAAAAAATGTTCTCATTTGTTTTTCTGCTATAATGCAATGACTGTATGCCTGATGTGTCTTCCTGGTGTTTTCTTGTCCCTTATGATAGTCAATATGAAAACCAAGTAATTCCATGAAATAAGGGCACTGAGTTTAGTACTCCCCCATTTCTTGTTACTAAACATTTGTCCCTTCGGCACCCAGTTTATGTGTGCACTCTCTCTTCTTACCAACAAAATTTGCTTTCAGAACGTTTATTCACATAAAGTCAGAATGACTGACAACCACTTAAAATCTTAATTTTCAAAAGGGTTTTAAAGATTTTAACAGGGAAAATGATGATAAAGATGATAATTAAGATATGTATAAAATTTAAAAGATATGTGATTTAAGAATTATAGAGAATTTCCTTGACTAAAACAGGCTGCAACTCTTTTATAATGCATTTAATGATAACACATTTACATAGTGATTTTTTTTTTGTTTCTGAAGGATTTGACCTGCATCATCTCATATGATCTTCCCGCCAATAATTTTTGGTAAATATTGCTAGTATTCCCATTTTACAGATGACAAAGTTGAGGTTCAGAAATTGTAGGTGATTTGCTTATCATTACACCTCTAGTAAGTACTAGACAAAGGATTTGAATACAATTCTTCTTCCTAATTCTAAGTCTATTTATTGTTCCATCACTTGTCTAATGATGATGATTTTGATAATAAAAATTTTCATGATAATTATGGTAGATTATATAGTAGAGATTGGAGCTATCATTTCATTGAGGAAATTCCCTCTACCAATGCAACTAAGATGTGAAGAGACTTGTTTAGTTTTGCCAACGTGCCTCCCAGACAAGACTTGAAGATGTTTTTTCTCGTCTCGAAGTCAGTCTCCCTACTCACTATGTAATGCTGCCTTTCAACTCTTCAAATTAAATAAGTGAATGACAACTTATCATATGTTCAAGGAATTTAACATTTACAGAACAGTTTCATAACAACAAGCCAATGAAGCAAGATTATAGAATTGTGCACATAGAGTTATAAAGACCATCAACTGTAGTCCTTGATTTTTTAAGATGATAGAAATGAGTCCCAGAGAAGTTAAATGACTTTCTCATTATCATAGAAGTCAGTATAATTTCAGTGTTGCCAACCAATTGGAATCTAGCTTTCCCTTATTTCAGGTATAGGATACTTGCCTATCCAGGTATGCAAATTTGACCAATGACAGTTTATTGGAGGAATGGAAAGGCCTTGGAGGTTGTGCCAACCAGTGACGCTATGGAAGTAGGAACTTATGAATATAGTCAGTTTCAGCAGGTAGCCTGTGTGAAGTCACAAACTGAGATATTCCAGGAACATTCATGAAGGACAATGAAAATACACTTGATTATACTCCAACCATCCCATAAAGTTTTATTTTAACATCTCTATCACTTTGCCCATGGAAAAGGATAGAAAACTGTGCCCTGCTTCCAATTCCTATTCCCTACCTTTTGGGGAAGCCCAGCTGAGCATTCACATGCTTACATTTTGTCATTGTGCCTTTATCACCTGCCATCCATAAATGCTTCCACAATCGGAACACTTTCACATTTGGCCTTGTAGGAAGTAAAGAGAATGTTCATTCCTCATGTTGCTAACCTCAAAAAATGACTTTGTTCAAACACTTTCTTCCTGCCAAAGGCTTGGAAGTTTTATGTGCTGGCTACAAATGACCAGATGAAATTTTATTTTCATTGGCCCAGCTTTGTCTCTGTAGAGTAGATCCTTTTTCTTAACAGAGATATAGCTGAATGAAATTGTAGGCCAGCTGCATTGATAAACGTAACTTTTCTTATGATACATTTCAATTTAATATATCTTGTTCTTTTCACTTCTTCTTAATTCTCCCATGACTAATGTTAAGATAGAAAACGTAATTCTCTGGTCCAAATCTAGACTCAGTAAACATAAGTAAAAGCTATTTGAACTTGTACATATGTGCTTGGGTATGAATATGCACTGGGAGAGGAGTTATATGGAAAAGGATTTTAGGTCCCAGATAAGACATGTGAGTTTTACTGATTATAAGATATTTAAAAGTAGAAGGGATCTTGTGTAGGCCAATGAGTCCAAATTTTCCTTTTAGAGATAAGGAACTGAGGCCAAGAGAAGAAACATGACTTGTAAAAAGTCTTACGGCTAATGTCAGAAGGAAGATTTGAACCCAAGTTCTCTGACTACAAATCCAGCATATTGGATTGCCCACTGCCACATAAACCCCTTGTGGTAACTAATGAGATAGATTTGGTTCAAGGATTCTCGGGGAAAATTAGTCCTTGATCAGTTATATCAGAAGTGATAAAAATGCAGACCAGGAGCCATCTTAACATGGTGACTTCCTGCCCTCATGTGTGAACTGGGCCTTAGACTTCTGAGATGAACTAGAGATTAGTATCAGAATTTGCTTATTATATTCTACATGATATGTCTTTTTATAAGTTTATGTTTCTCAGGAGTCTTGGAAAGTCTTGGAAAGAAAAGTACCTGATGTGGTCTTCTGTGCCAACCAGATGCTTTATTGTTCTCTTGTTAGTTAAGAGTTTCAAAAAAGGCACTTTGTCAGGGAATACGTTCAGTAAGAAACTTAAAACCAGTATACATAAATCTATAAGAGATCAGGAAGATAGTCAGCAAGAGGATACTAAATATGGCAGTAGTAATAAGCCCATGCAAAGCTATTGCTGACAGTCACCCTAGGCTGTGCACACACACTCATCATATGTGTGAGTATGTGTATATTTATATATGCATATATATATACACACATATATATGTGTGTGTATACATACATAAGAGAGACATACAAAGTCACACAGATACATAGATAGGTAGACAGACTGTTTTCACAGATGTACCCATAACAAACGCTTATGATATTCAGGTTACATAAAATGAAATACTTGAAAAACATAGGTATGTAGTGGAAGAAATTGAAACTATATAGAAATAGAATGTTATGTAATAGTCTCATCATCAGGTTTGCTCCTGGAATTGTCCCAACATTTTTAACTCAGCTAATAAGCGTACATGACAATTAGAAAGAATGGGAGAAACCATGAGAAATTAAAAAAAAAACCAACAGTGTGTTTCACTCTGTATTCAGACTCCATAATTCCTTCTCCGGATGTGGATGGCATTTTCCATCATGAGTCTTTTGGAATTGTTTAGGTCCTTGCATTGCAGAGAAGGGCTAAGTCTATCAGTCAGTCATTGCACACTGTGGTTGTTATTGTGTAAGATATTCTCCTGGTTTTGCTCAGAAGACTCAGCATCAGTTCAAGTAAGTCCTTCCAAGGTTTCTCTGAAGTCTGTCTGTTCATCATTTCTTATACCACAATCATATTCCATTACATTCATATATCACAACTTGTTCAGCCATTCCTCATTTGATGGGCTTCCCCCCAATTTCCAGTTCTTGACAGCTGCTATAATTATTTTTGTACATGTGGGTCTCTTTCTAATTTTTATGATCTCTTTGGGATATAGCCCTAGAAGTGTTATTGTTGGATCAAAGGGTATGCACATTTTTATAGCCCTTTGGGCATACATAGTTCCCAATTACTCTCCAGAATGGTTGGATCAGTCTACAACTTCACCAGCAATGACTTCACCAATAATGTTCCAGTTTCCCCACATCTTCTCAGACATTTATCATTTTCCTGTTTCGTCATGTTAGTCGATCTGGTAGGCGAGATGTGGTACCTCAAAGATGTTTTCTCTAATTTCCATTTTTCTAATCAATAGTGATTTAGAGCATTTTTTCATATGACTATAGATAGATTTAATTTCTTCCTCTGAAAACTACCTTTCAAATCTTTTGACCATTAATCAATTGGAGAATGGAGAAAGCCAAATTAAAAAAAATAAGTATTTCTATATTCTGTTTTAAAAGATTCATAAAAATGAAAGCACATATAGATATATATTTGTATTTTTCATTCAAAAGTTATCAGGTAAAAGGAAAGAAAAAGTTTGAGAAATTACCCAGGATTGCACAGCTAAGTGTCAGAGCATCACAGATTAAGTCTGCAAGAGATTTTTGAGACCATCTAGAATTTCTGTTGTTCATTCATTTTCAGTAATATCTGACTCTTTTTGTCCCCCTTTAGGGTCCCCTTGGCAAAATACTTCAGTGTCTTGTCATTTCCTTTTCTGGGTCATTTTAGAGATGAGGAAACTGAGAGGCAAACTGGGTTAAGTGACTTGCTCAGCACCACATAGCTAGTAAGGATCTGAGGTCATAATTGAACTCAAAGAGATGAGTCTTCCTCACTTCCATTTTGGCACTCTACCCACTCTGCCACCTACATTCTTCTTCATGTAGAACAAACATCATCTTGTAAATCAGGAACTGAGACCAAGAGAAGGTAAGTGGTCTGCTTGGGGTCACAGAGTTTGAGTAGTGTCCAAAACTGATTTGAATCCAGATTTTTTTGACTCCAGATCTACCCTACCATGCTAACTACTGGCATGCTAGATTTTTTTTACGCATATTAAAGGCCCTAGGGCTTATCATCCCTAAATATTCTTCCATTCTGAGCATTCTGTGAACCAACTGTTGTAACATTTTTAAGGCTAAAGCTAGTTAACAAATCTCAAGTAGGGGATAGAAGCCAGCCACTCTGTGACCTAGCCAGTCAGGCAAAAGGGAACATGTATTTGTATTATGAAACATTATGGTAGCATTGCCTTTTGATACAATCCTCAGGGAATTTTAGGGACATGCAGAGTCTTACAGATCATTTAATACTATCTTTTTGTTGTTGTGGTTTTTGTATGTTATATTACTAACTTTTATCTTTATATTACACTCATTTAAACTCTCCCCATCCAGATTGAACTATATACTATATACATACCTACACATATATGCACCCTACCATACATATCCCTAGATGCATATATGTGTATATATCAATCAGTAATCATATATTAGACATCTGTTGTGTACCAGGCACTGTACACTGAAGATACAAAGAAAACCGAAAAGCCAGGCTCTTCTCTCTAAGAGCTCAGTCTAATTGGGAAGATGAAAAATACTATGTACATCCATGTTCTATACAGGTTAAATTGGAAGGTAATAGAGAAAGAGGAGCTATTAGAATGAAAGAAAAATGGGGAAGGCTTACTATGCAAATTAGAGTCTGGGTTGAGCAAGGAAAGGTATACAAGCCGTGGAAGCAGCCAGTGAAAATGCCTGGAGGAGAGACTTTTTTTGGGGGAATAGTTAAGAGGCCAGTATCACTGGATCATGTACTGTAGAGGGACGGTGAGGGTACATGGTATAAGAAGACTAGCACAGTTTACATGGAGTACAGGTCATGAGCATTTTAGATGCCAAACAGAAGATGTTCTATTTGATACTGGATGATATAAAAAAGGGCTGAAGTTTATTGAGTAGTGACATGATATGATCAGAGCTGTGCTTAGATGATCACTTTTGCAGCTGAACAGAGAATAGATTGGAATGAGGGGCAAACTTGAGTCAGGGACACCAATTACTAGGTTAATGTCGTAGTCCAGGCATGAAGTGAAGAGCATATATGAGAAGGGAGCATGTATGAGAGTTTTACAGACTCATACTCCTTGGCAACAGATTAAATACAGGACTGTGGGTGTTATATTGTGTGTGTTTACTTGCTTACATACATGGAAATTTTATATACACACATAAATACATATATATGTATATATACATTAAATTTATGTATGTGTATGTATACATATATACATAATCCTATCTGTTTCCCATCTATATTTGGGAAATTCATGCAAGTCCCCAAGGAGACAGGGAACAAAATGGATTGATTACAAACAGACTTTTGAATTGCATTTACTGTGGTTTCTATGAAGCTCTGAGACAATAACTTTTCAGTTCCTTGCATTTATGACATCTCTCCCCAAGGAACTTACAACCTTCCAACTGGAAATTTGCAGGTACAAGGCGAAAGAGGTAAACACCCTGGAAATATGTTGGGAGGAGATCCTTGACAAATAATCTTAAATGGAGAGTTTGGGGGTTCTTAAAAAATAGCAAGGCTTTCAGAATTACCTCCTAAAATTTATGAGGCTATCACCTTGCACAATAATAACTTTTTAGATGGCTTATAAATTTGTGGTTTTATCGTGGAAAAAAAGTTTTTTTTTTCCATGGGAAAAATTACCCTATTTTGTAAGGAATATGTATACACACCTTGCATGAGTCAGGGACTATATGATCTTGTGTGACATCTAACACTTGGAGTCTTGCCTCAATGAGCAATCAGGTCTTTTTTTTCTTTACACTTTGGTTCAGAAGGGAAGAGAGGAAGCAACATCCTTAATGTGGGTGTGTGATTGATTTCCAATCACATGCAGCTGTACTAAAAAAAAAAATTAGTACACACATACACACAAAAACACACACACATGTATGTATATAGCTAAGGCAGATAGCTAGCTATCTTGTGATTTCAGGCACTTCTCAACAACCCCAATAAATAAAATAATGATAAACAATAATAATACTAAACATTTATATAACCATTCATGATTTGCAAAAATCATTGCATATGCTATTTCGTTTAAACCTTACAACACAGCTAAAAGTATCTGAAGTAGGACTTCAAATACATTTTTTTTTGACTCTTGGACAAATACTTTGTCAGCTATGTTATGGTATATAACCTGAGTGGTAATACCATAATATTTTCCAAAAGCAAAAAAAGAACCTTGAACACAGAGTATATATTGCAAAAGTAGGTAAAGACATGGAGTATGCCAATAGAGTGGCATCTTCTATCTATCTCTTTCCACACATACATAATACATATGTTTACATGTATGTGTATGTATTTATTTTATAAATATCTGCATGTTTGTGGGTGTGCATATACACAAATTTAACAGCGTTTTATACCTTCATCACTGCAGAGCTTTGTCTTATTTTCTTTTTCCATGATGTCCTTGTATTGCTCCTAACATTTCTGCTGGGTTGATAGTTTCACCAGAGTCCTTGTGTATATTTCTCTCTGCCACTTAACTTTCTGAGTCTGTTGAAAGTTGCACAAGGTATCTCTTATTTAATAAGTTTCTCTTCTTTAAGATGTCATTTTCAATTTTTCAGTGATGAAGGGCAAGAAATAAATTCTATCCCTTCCCACCATATGCACACTTTAGAAGTCTCAAAGGAAAAGATATAAGTGATTTGCTTTTGAGGGTAGAGATCTTCCTCCATGGTTGTTATGTCCCTAGAGTTATTCCTAAGGATTCAGGTTGAATCAAACTTAGTTGGCTTGCCTTGTAAGGGACACCAAGAGTGTAGTTTCTCCTTCCGCTGAATGATGATTAGCTATAAATTGCATAATTGCATAAAGTTGATGGAGGAACTTTTTCAGACCTCCTAACAGTAAATGTTAGTAATAATTTTATAATCCTTTATAATCTTCTAATTTGTTAATCAAAATATGAGTTAATCAAAGTCTCATCTTCTTTACAAGGTATAAAATGAACTAGCCAAAATCTGAACCTTTATCATCTGCTTTGTTCTTTCACCAACATATTACATTCAGCAATCTCTTTAAGACTGATAAAGTCAAATGATAAGAAACGATCTGACCAACGTCACACCACACTACTGATGATGATGAAACCAACAACAATTGTAATTCTAACTAGTGAGTAAATGAAAAAAGCCCATCTTTTAACAGCAATATCCTTTCCACAGTTCTCTGAGTTGAGTCAGAAAACTGTGATTTTCTAATTAAAATAGTAAATAATGCAAAAATGATATTCAAAAGCAAACACTGGATATAAGTTAATAGCAACATGTAATCGGGGCTCATGAGAAGTGTTATAAAAGCACATTATTTTTGCTTTCTTGGGCATATGAATAAAGGCTAGTATAATCATTGCTCAGCTTGGAAAGGAAAGCTTTGGCTTTTAACATTTCTTAATTTCTGAGATATAAATACTCCTAATGAAAACTTAGAGCCACCTCAAGCACACTCTTGATTCTACCTTTGCAAAATCTCTCATGTCTTATCCTTTTTCTCCCCTTCCCTGGAAGTGCCCTAGTGAAGGTCCTTCTCACCGTTTTTAATAGCATTCTAACTGGTCTTCTACTTCTAGTATTACCCCACTACAGTTCATCTTCCATTCATGTGTCAAATTGATTTTCCTAAAGGGCAGAAATGACTATATTACCATTTTATTTAATAAGCTTCTGGAGCTGCCTATCACTTACAGGAAAAACACATACATATATACATACATACATATACCCACATATATATGTATACACACATATATGTATATATGTACATATATATATATATTTACACATGAGAGAGAGAATGAATGAATGAGTTCGGCATTCAAAGTCCTCCCTTTCCAGCCTTCTAATATCTTATTCCACCCTCATTAGCACTGGCCTTCTTCTTGTTCTTACCACAAGGCATGTCATCTCCTAACTCTAAGTTTTCTCAATGCCTCTAATTCTCTCTCCCTTGTTTCCTCTTCCTGGCTTCCTTGATTTCCTTTAAGTCCCAACTAAACTTCTACCTTTTAAAAGAAGCTTTTTTCCTGATCTCCATTAGAGTTGGCATCTTCTGCTTCAGTTTACCTCAATTACATTAATACATACATGCATACATACATTAAAATATGTATATACACAATTACATATACATATATATGCATGCATCTGTGTGTGCATGTGTATGTATGCGTATGTGTCTATATAACACATATATACATGCTTACATATATCTATACATATACCTATTTGTACATATTTGCTTACATGTTATCCTATTAGTTTGTGAGCTCTTTGAAGTGGAAACTAATTTTTTTTTTATTTTGACTTTCTCTGTGTCCCCAGGACTTAACCTAGGTCTTGGTACCTACTAGGAACCTAGTACATAATTACTGATATAACTGAATGACATGATACTAAAATTAATGATGGATATGATTGCTAAGAATGATGTTAAGAATATTTGAAAATGAATGGTTGATGGGAAGAACACTAAATGACAAAAGGAAGTTCTTAAAAATTTTATTTTTAGGTAGATTATTCAAATTATAGGCAATGGGCTTTTATTTTTTTTTCTAGGGAAAAAATAAAATAGAATCACATTATTAGTTGTAAAAAGGGAAGTGGTAACCATGCAGAGCTAATATGAATTCTTCTCGAAATATCAGGCTGGAACGACCCATCCCACATCCCACTCCCATACTCCACCCTTACTCCAAGGTGATTAAACAGAAAAGTCAAGGGGGTACAATAAATTTTACACACACAGAAATATATATATACACACACACACATACACACATATGTACACACTACATATATATGTATATATGAACTATATACATATACACACTCATGCACTCACATATACACACACTCACACACAGATAGTCACACAGAAATGCACATATATATGTGCATATTTGTACACATTTTTGTATATATGTATGTATATAAATGTACATATATAAATGTATATAAATGTATATGTACATATGCACACAAATATATAAATATCTATAAATACACGTACATACATATATACACACACGTACACATATATATACAACACACACACATATGTGTATATATATATATATATATATATATATATATTTCAGAGAGGTATTGCCAAATCTTCCATAATACACAGGGTATATCTGAGAGGAATCATCCACACCAAGATGAAATTGACAACAAAAAAGACAAGAAAATGTCAATGACAACAATATCAGTGTCTGACAACTTCAAGTGCTGGATGTAAATGGTGATCACAGTGACTGAGTATGTTTTTTGTGCTGCAAGGGTCAGGGTAACCTAGTGGTTAGAGTATCAAATTTGTCACTAAGAAGTCCTCACTTCAAATTCAGAGCCTCTGGGCATTCCATTTGACCTGTCTTAGCCTCTCATTATTAAAACGGATTCTATTATTGTGAAGGTTGTTGCTGCTATTACTACTACTATAACAGCATCTCTATCACTCTGGTTGTGAACCTCAAATAAATACCTGTCTGCAAATCACTTGAAGCCCTTGATCGCCAAGTTGGCATTTGTTATCATCATGGGTTTTTCAAGAATTGCAAGTGCTCTCCATCAGACATGTTTCGCTTTTTCGTTAATATGATCACAAAGTCCCTTGAGATCCCCTTTGCCATACCACTCCAGTTATGCTGAATTTGCTATTGTGGCAATTCCGAGCAATCAAATGTGGCAAGCCATCCTTGAAGGACTGGGATAAAAAGGGCATTTCTAAATAAAACCTTGAAATTCCTTGTAAACCTGGTATCAAGGCCAGGCACGTTGACTCTTCCAACCAGTTTAAAAAATAATTTTGTAAAAACTGAAATTTGGAAAAATCGAACAGTTTGAAAGCTTCCGCTTGTTGCTGTTTAGGGCCCACTCTTTCCTTTTCATGTCATGGAAATAAAATGTCTCAGATCAGAACGTTAAAAGACATTTGATAGTGATGTATTCCCTCCAGGTATATTTACTTTTGCAGTAATAGGTGACCTGCAATTTCAGTTATTTTTAGACTTAAAGGAATCTTTGACATTGAATATAAGGAGGCATTTAATTGGTTCAATGGCTTTATTCTTATTAGTTTGTTCAACTTTAGGGATTAAGCAATCCATAGGAGATGTCAAGGCTACATGTGGCCAGCTAACATGAAAAACAGACAGGAATGAACTTACGTCTGACAAGGAAATTGGATGAATCAGCCACTCCAAATCTTGCTTTTTTTCCCTTATCAACTTGAGGGAAGAAAGACCAAACAATTTTGCCTACTAGAGAGGCAGAATGGTAAAATGGATATAGTATTGCAGTTAAACTTAGGAAGACTTGACTTCATATTTTTTCTCCTACCTTACCTGAATGACCCTGGACAATTCAACTTAACCTGACCTCACTTCCTCATCTGTAAAATGAAGGAACTGGACTAGAGGGCCTTATTGGGTTCCTTTCCAGATTTAAATCTGTGATAATCTATGATTTGCTAAACCTTTGTATTTTTTAGATTTTTGGTATCCATTTTTTCCTGGAGTTGCATTAGTTGTTTTTTTGGGGGGTTTCCAGGATAGCTATTGCTCCAAATATTCATAGCTTTGCAGGATCAGAACTTCATTTCTTTTCTTTTAGTATTTCATAGGAATTTGAGACAGTGCAGTACAAGGGTGGGGAACCTGCGACCTTGAGATCACATGTGGTCCTTTGGTGTGGCCTTTCAATTGAGTCCATCTTCTGGAACAAAACCTTCTATTAAGAGGAAAATGGAAAGCTGTCACAAGTCTGGTCCAAACAGACTAAGACAGGAATGCTTCAGGATAGAGAAATTGATTAGTACCTGGACAAATTTAGAGGAGACTAATTTGGAAACCAAGAAAACAATGTATTAATTTATACTGAAACTGTAACTGTAAAGTAGATCAGGTACTACTTTAGGCAACACACTGAAGTTTTTACTCCAGAGAGGAAGAGGAAACTGGAAAACACATTAGGACAAGATATATGCTTGGGAGAATATCACATTAGAGAATAGTGGTGGTTTTATTTAAGTAATATATATATTTTTCAAGCCACAGGGTCTGACAACAGAATCACAACATTGGGAGGGAACAGAGATCATTCACTTATCCTAAACTGTACCTTTAGCAACTCCTCTCTATCACATCTCAGCAGAGGTTATCTAAGTTTTGCTTGAATAATTCATTTAGGGGCAATATGATGGCTTTGTAAAATAGCCTAGTCTGCTTTTTGGGCAGACAAAATTTTTAGGAAGGTTTTTGTTTGTTTTATTTTGTTTTTTCCTGTGTAAAGACTACTTGTGCCAATGTTTAGCCACCCCCTACAATGTGCCCTGCTCTTCTCTCTAGAGACATGTAGAACCAGTCTAATTTCCTTTCCATGCCACATACCATCCTTAAAAATAACTATCATATCCCTACTGAGTATACAGTAATTTCTAGTGTAATCATCTCTAGCTGCTTTATAGAGAGAAATAGGGAGGATCTTTGTTTGGAATGGAAAGAACAATGAAAATTGACAACAGGGAGAAGGTTGAGCTGATAATTCTCATAGTTTTTCTACTTTCTCTGCCAAAGACAACTAGAGTTGCACTGAATATATCATGATTCCTAAAAAAAATAGCATTATTCCAAAGTGGTATATTCTACATTGAGGTATGATCATTCCCCCTCCCTAGAGGTCTTAAGGCAGAGATCAGACTGAGTTGTTTTATTTATTTTTTGTATTTTCAGCATGTATAATGGAACAAAGAGCAAAATCTATTATAATTTTATTGTTAAAGTTACCAGGAAG
>CM053769.1:113464197-113485540 GCA_028658325.1 Potorous gilbertii
GGGGGGGTAATCAACCACAGGATGCTATTATGAATCTAGTTTAATAAATAGAACATTAAAAAATAAATCTCACTGAAATATTAGGGGATTATCTCTCCATCAACCACATTTATCTTTCCTTTCTGAGGGCATTCTTAACCACAGGGTAGCACTATAGATCAAGGGAATAAATAGAGTCTGGGAGTCATTGATATATCAGAGGTTATGCCGCTGGTAATCCCAGATTGATTTCCCTCCTGAGAAAAGTTCAAACTCAGATAGAGCTTTGAGACTAAGAGAACTTGTGTCTCTGAGGAAAATGTGTGTTATTGGACAAGAGAAGAAGGAGGAAGGACACATGCATTTAAGTGCCTACTATGCATCAGATGCTGAGCTAAACACTTTACAAATAATATCTTGTATTATCTTCACAACAACTCTGGGAAGTAGTCACTATTTAAGAACTGAAGAAGATGAAGAAACAGGTCAAGTGGCAAGTGTTCAGTATTTAATAAGTGTGAGATAAGGTCAGACTTGCATACAGATCTTCCTGACTCCAGTTCTACCACTCTATCCATTATGCCACCCAGCTATCACTATGGAGAAAAGTATCTATTGTTTCTGTGATTACTGAATGTAATTCTTGCACTTATTTTTGCTTTTGTAAGTTCTTTGTCTTTTTTTTGTATTAACTGTGGAACAGAATAAAGGTTATATTGCATCTAATACTAGCATTATCACCTTGATTGCTTGTATGAAATCAGTCTTTTATCCCCACATCTTTGGCAACATAGACATGAATAACACTTGGAATTTTCCAAGCATGGACTCTGAGTGAAGGCATAAGGAGTCAAAAAATGATGTTTCAGGGTAGATTTGCCTCATTATATTAGCTAAGAAATTAGCAACAAATCCAGAAATGTGATTTTAGTTTTACTTGTAAAAATTGATACTTTTGTACTCAAGTGTAGGAGTTGTATTTGCACTAATTAAATTTCATATACTTTCAATTCAGTCCAATATTCTTTGTCAAGATCTATTTGGATATTTACTCTTTCATGCAATGCATTAGCAGTTCCTCACACATTAGCATTACATGAAAATTTGATAAGAATGTCATGCATATATTTACCCAAAGTATAGATTTTAAAAATAAAATCTTTAAACAAAACCAAGCCAAACATAGATACCCTTGACAATGAATACATTGGAAACTTCTTTTGCAGTTGACATTGAAACATGAAAGATTTTTCTTTGAGTCTGTCAATTCAACTAGTTCCTAATCTACCCATAAATGTACTATTGCCAAGCCCACATCTCTTTATATTGTGCAAAAGATGAAGCATGAGACATGCATTTTTGAACATGAACAATATAGTAATTTGTTTTACTTGAGAGTTCATATTTTTTTCAAAGGATTGCTTTCCTCTCCTCTCTTCTCTTATTTTCTTCTTTTCAAATTGGGAGGGATGGGAGAGACACAGAAAAAAATGAATGTTTCTTAACTGAAAGAAATAAAATGTTTTGTGTTTTTTTAAAGAAAAACAAGAGAAAGTGTCTCCCTACTTTTGAGTTCAAAAACAAGGAAAAATAAAATTAGGGTGTACTACTATGACATTTCTGACAAAGCTCTGCTGCTATAGTTTGTGCTTGCCATTTGCCTTTGAGAAATTGACTACATAGCCCTTTAATGATACCTTCAAGAGTTTGTTTTTTTTTTCTGAGAATTGACATCAATCTCATTGATGAGTCTCCACATTACTGACTCATTCTGTTCCTTTTCTTTTTTTAAATGAAAGGGCAGCATTTTTTTCTCCAGTATCATGATACTACTTCTAGTCTCTTAGACCTTTGAAAAATCATTGAGAGTGGGTCAGCAGTTACATCTGCCATTTTTGTTTGGGTGCACAAGAATATAGTTCATCATCAGGATTTAACTCAGCTGGGACACATGGGTACTCTCTTACTGTCACATTATTTACTTTGTGTAACAACTCTCTCTTAGTCATATTTATTTGGTCTTTTCGAGTCCCAATAATCAAAACAGAAACAAAAAACATTCTGATCATCTCTGTACTCTGTCTCTGTCTCTGTCCATCTCCTTCTCTGTCTCCACTGCTATCTCATATATGACATATGAAAATCTGATTCCTGCTTTGATTCTCCTTTTCTGGAATATAGATAAAAGTAAATAGACTCAGTTTCTGTCCTTAGTTTTCCTTAGGATTGTCCAGTTTCTTTTGAATTTTTGCCCTCATGACAATATTTTTAACAGAATATGCCATCCTTTTCTATTCATCCACCTTTGCCATATATTTTCCATCTTCTCAATTAAAAATTATTTATCTTCTTAATTTTAATTACTTATGTCCTGTGTATGTATTTATTACATTTGTAAAATTAAGGTTTGTTGATGAGTTACTTGTGCATTTATAACATAATATGACAGTTGTCTATAAAGTGCTTCATATGCATAATCTTGTTAGATACTCATAATATTAGAGCTATTGTGATGGTCTGGGAGGTTAGCACTACTGAGTATCGATAGAACTTTATTCTTGGATGGTGCCTGAGAGATTAATTTGGCTAGTCTTTTCACTGAAACCCTTGTGTACCATTTTTAGAGGAAATGGCAAATTACATGATAACAAGATAATCTAAGAATTTGGCTTTTTATTTTCAGAGGAAAAATGCTGATTTCAGAGGATGGCACTGAATCAGTGGATTTCACAGTTGGATGGAATTTTGGTGCCCATAGAGTCACACGCATTCTTGAAAACAAATCCTTATTGGAGAATGAATACCCAGCGAGTAGACTTGAGGAAGCTTTCATTTTTCAGAAGCTCTTCTGACATAAATCCTAAATATATCTTCTTTTTCCACATTCACTCATTGCTTCTGATTCTGTCTTTGTTTCTCCAGAAAATTTAGTCAATCCCTCTTCCTCATGATAGTCCTTCAAACACATGAAGTCAGTTATCATGTCCCCCTTGAGTGTTCCCTTCCCCAGGCAAAATTTGTCCAGTCCCTTCAAGCAATCTTCGTATAAGGTAGACTCAATGTCCTTCACCATCCTGGTTTCCTTACTCTGGATGCTCTTCCATTTATTGGTGCCCTTCTTGAACTGTGGTACCAGAAGTGAATGCAACATTCCTAATGAGAGATGAGGAGACTGTTTTGCTCGATTTTTACAGTCTTGTATTGTTGACTTATGTCGTCCTTGTCATCCACTACAAAACATCAGATACTTTCTAGACAAATTTCTGTCTGAACTAAGATAGTTCTATTTTTTTAAGTTGATGTTTTTTGTACTTGAGTGTAAGACTTTACATTTATTTCTATTGAAAGTCATCAAATTAGTTTCAACATGGTGCTCTAGTCTGCCAAGATCCCTTTGTATCCTGACTATACCATGTAATATCTTCACTATCCATCCAAATATCTTAGCGTCTATAAATCTTATGAGTATGAGATATCTGTGCTTGTTCAAGGCATTGAAAAAGTGTTTTACATTTGATAAATAAATATTCCTGATATATTTCACTAGAGATCTCCTACCATGTTGGTGATGGACTATTAACAGCTACTGTTTGAATCTGGTCATCTAACTATTGCAGAATGCACCTAATTATAGTATATTTTGTCCACCTATCCCCATACTCTCCACATGAATAATATGAAGTACTATATCAAAAGATTTGCTAAAAATATAGGTAAACTGTAATCCACAACATTCTCCTTATTTACTACTTGATGTACTATTGTCAAACAGGAATGAGGTTAAACTACAATGACCCTTTTTTCTACAACAAATTTCAATGTTTACCATCACCACTTACATCCATAGGTTCCCCCATCTCATTGTCTGTTTCAAAATTTTCCCCCAAAATGGAAGCCAAGTTTTCTGACCTATGGTACACAGGCCCCATTCTGTTCCTCCTTTTTTTATTAGAGAAGTTTGACTTTCTCCAAGTTTGTGCTCTTCTATTTTTTAAATAGGACTATGAGTCAATAATTATATCTACCAGTTCACTCAGTACCCAAGGACATAGCTGATGGAGTCCATAGCTTTTAATCTTCTCAACAAGAATTCAGAGAGCCTAAGTGACTTGACTTCATGAAGCGCACTAATGTCCTGAGATCAATTCCCATTGTCACGGCCTTGCACCTTCTCCACCTTCATATCTAGTTCTTTACAGTTAAAACTGTTCAGTGATGTTCTAAATAATGTTGCTGAGCCCTACAAGCTCCCTGGTTGTCTGACAGAGGCATAATTATGTTCACAAGTTTCTACTTAGTAAGACAGGAAAATGTGCCAATTTAGCATGTTAGTGCTTTAACAGGACCCTGGAGAACAGCTTCTGCATTTCTCCAATGACAAAAAAATCTAATGATTTTCTTAAAATGCATTAGAACAGACTTTAGAAAGATGAAGACAGATGAAGACTCCTCATGATTACTTCCTTGGAATCCTTAGCTCCTTTCAAGGATTAACTCAGGAATCCTTTCCTGCAAGACCATTATAAATACCTTCCATATTCAACTTCTCCCAAACTCTGACAACTTTCTTTTGATGTTTATGCCTGTATAAACAGATTTAATATACAAATATGCATACATATGTAGAAATATATGTATGCATGTTCAGTGACATAATGTATATACACATACACATGTATATATAAACAGATGTATACATATATATATATACTATATGTGTATATATAGATATATTTGATTATTTGTGTATGTACTGTATTCTCTTCAGCAGAATATAAACTCTTTGAAGGCAGGGACAGCTGTTTTGGTATTATATTTGAATGCTCAAATGGAAGTTTTACACTGATAGATAGCCGGTTTCACATTCAGGTTGGCATAGATTCAAATCCAGCCTCTGACTGCATTATGTTTTACACCTGTCTGCATTATGTGGATTAGTTTCTTGGTACCCACATGCAACTCTCTCTAAAACTATACCTTTCAGAGGCTCTGCCAAGTAGGATTGGTAGGAAAAAATGTTGATAAATCAATAAAACCACAAGTCTAGCTGAAAACAAATGCTATCTGCATCCAGAGAAAGAACTAATAAACAGAAGCTTTTATAAAACAATTTTACACACACATACACGCATGCACATGCACATGCACACACACACAGATTTAGGTTTATTTGGGTCTACTTTGATCTAATTATTGCCATATCTAAGGGAGAGAAGTAAAAAATAAATTTATATCATAATTTTGTTTTATACTTGAAAGAAATAGCAAGTTGTGCATAGAACATTTGCAGTTTCATGTGCAATCATCTTTTCTATTGTACCATTATGGAAGTGTTTGTTTTATTCAAGAAAGCAAAAAGAAAATTCCAAAAAGAAAAAAAAATTTAAAATATCCCTATGTCTACTGCCTAGCACAATGTCTTGCCCTTAGCTGGTTTTCAGGAAATGTTTGAAATGAAATAATGTAAACAAAGAGTTTTTCTTATAATTCTTACTTAAGCAGAGCATTCAAATAACTGATCCCTCTGAATTTCTGAGTACTCTCTTTGAAATTTGAGAGTATACTCCATTCAAAATAATGGTGAAATCTACCACTGAAATAGAAACTTGTAAATTTTCAATCAAAGATATCTTTCAAGAGGAGAGCAGATGAAAATATTGTTTTAGGTACTATGGGAAATTAGATAAATGAAAAAATAGTCTCTTAAAGTATATAAAATATAGTCTTCCTTAAAGAATTTATATTATAATTATAGATACAAAATATGTAAATTAGTAATTACCAACGAAAGATCTCATAAGAAGCCTGAGTGGCATATGAAGTAAGTCACCATAAAGTGGTGGTGACGTCTCACACAGTAGGGTAGAGTCTGAGCTTGGCCTAGAGGGATGAGAAGAGTTTTGATAGATCAAGAGGAAGGGAAGTAAAATTTCCAGTCAAGGAAATGTACATGAGAACATAATGATAGATGCACTTTCCTTTTCCTTGGCAATAACAACCTTTCATAAAATATCTATTATATTTACGATTCCAGTTCAGTTATTCAGGATATAATCAGTTGATCAATTAACATTTATTAAATACAGCCAAGTACTGTATTATAATTGAAAAAAGTGATTTTTTTATATGGTGTCAGCATTCCTCCAGCCCCCATCAAAAAAAAATACATGAAATTAAATGTGGCAAGATTGGCTTTCTCCATGGTAAAAAAAAAAAAAAAATTCTCCAAAGAATGTACGTTCAGTCACAACATAAGTAGTGACTTCTGTAAGCATAGCTATTGGAATTAATTTTTCAAAACATTCATTCATTCATGTACTCATTCATTCAAGCAATCAAGAATGTAATAAGCCTTTATTATGAAGAGGCAGCAGCATCTAATATTTAGAAAGCCAGTTAAAGTTCAGCCTCTGACACATTATGTGACCTTGAGGAAGTCATTCAACATCTCAGTACTTCTGGTAATTCTCTAGGATTGTAAGTTAGAGAGAAGATGCCAACCAGTTTTGGTAGAGATAGTTTCAGCTATCAGGAGCTCCCTTTACTAATGAAATCATAGATTCAGTCCCTCGCCTTATTCCTACCCTGTCCAATTGGTGAGCATTGTTAGAGACTAGGGATATAAAGACAAAAAAAAAAGAAAGAAAGAAAGAAAGAAAAGGCCTCTACCCTGATAAGGAGAATTTGGGTTCAAATTTCATCTCTGATACTACTGGTTGACAAATTAATCTATCGGTGCATCTGATTATCCATTGAATTGGAATTGAGATGAACTAAATGACCTCTGAATTTTTTTTTAGCTCTGGATCTAGGTTTGTGTGTGGAGGAAATAAGTAGAAATGTAAGTAGCTGCAAAATGCATCATTCTTGGAAAGTGAAATGAGCTCTCTTTGTGAGTGAATACTTTTAGGTTGGGAAGCAGTTCCCTTGGTTCAGGCCTTTAAGCTCCAATACCTACCAAAACTTTGGAGATACCATCATGTATGTGAGCAGCTCAGTTATCAAGTCACAGAGCACATAATGCTAACTCCAGGAAGGACCTCAGCTACCATGTAAATCAAGGCTTCCTAACCCTTCTTTTGTGTCATGAAAATATCTAGTAATCTGGTAAAGCTGATGAAATTCCTCAGGGGAAATTTTTTAATGTATAAAATGAAATATATGGGATTTCAAAAGAAACCAAAAGATAAAAAAAAGATATGTATTTTCCCATCTAAGTTCATGGACCTCCTAGAACCTATCCTTGGAAAGCTTGGACATCTATGTGTCCAATGTTAAGAACCTCTGTTCTAGATTAAATGCATTCATTCTGCAGATGAAGACACTGAAACCCAAAAAATGGAAAGTTACTTATTCAACATCATTGGGTAAATTGTGACAGAGCTGTGCCTAGAAAACAGATTTAGTGACTGTCACCTTGCCCAGTGCTCTTTTTCCTAATCTACCTTTGAAAATTTTAATCTCCCTTGAAGTTTCTTGACCTGTTAGCCTTTGACCCATTCCCCCAAATTATCCTCAAATATTGATCATTGTCATGGAAAGCTTTCTCAAAAAAACACTTTTAAAGTTATTTAGGAATTTCTTGATTCCAAGTTCCAATGAAACCTAATGTGGGAGTGAAATGAGGTCCCTGTTTGTATTCCCTTTAATCCCAGAAGTCAGGCCAATTCTCTACTAAATCCTCTTGGAGATGCTTTCATTTTATCCTTTCTTTTGAAGATTAAGAGTTAAATCCTAAAAGAGTAGCTGAGTGCTCCATAAGGTGAAAAAAGCTGATAGTCTTTCATAAATAGTCAGTCTTTAGAGCTTGATGCATGAAAGAAAGATGAATGGGCTCTCCTGTAAACTTTCTTATCATTACCCTTAAAAAATAAATATTTACTGCTTTTAAAAAATATTTCCTTATTCACAAAAGAATTTTAAAATATAGTCAGCAACATGGTTGCATTGTATTCTTCATAAGAGTGTTTTTTTAAGACTTAGATAGAAATTTAAATCCCTCTTTAGATATTTTCTTATCTGTGGAACCTTTGGTAGGTCTCACTGGGGCTGTTTGTTCACACATAAAATGGGGATGATGCTTAGTACTTATGTTGTAAGATTTCAGCAAAGATCCAATGTAATAATAAATTTTTAAAAATTGATAAATGCCAGATGTAATTATTAGATGGAATCAGGAAAGAGGTGATGAGAGGAATTCCTTGCACAAATGTCCTTGGCAAAATGTGTCATTGGAGAAAAGGAGGGAAGAAGGAGGCAAGCAAAGCAGTTATTGAGTTCTTTAAGTATTAAACCCTCAACATTCTCTGTGCCACATGTCCTCTAAACCCTGGTTAGATGTAGCTGGTAGCCAGGCTTCATCCCTTAGAAAGGAAATTGAGTCACAGAATCTCAGAGTTGGAAATAATTCAGTGACTGCTTAGCCCAACCCATTCCTCAAACATGAATTGCCTCTATAAATGTACTCACTTTCACCCCTCATAATTCCTAGCTAACATTGATGAGATGCTTGGGTGCTTGTGGCACACTTATACCGCATCAAGATCAGTGCTCAATTTCAGTGTTATGTCCTATACAAGAACATCCTAATGCCTTCTCCTTACCCCACCTTCCCTTCCATCCTAGAGCCTCCTCCTAAGTTTCCTTGTATTTAGTTTCTTTTTCCAAGTTACTACAGGCACCCTCCTCATCTTCCTCATATCCTCCCCTGCCTGGAGCCTTGGATTCTGCCTTTCGTCCCATAGTCTGCCTTTTGGTAGAAAAGAGGACTTCATATCTCTTCTGGGCCATTTCTAAACAATGCAGGTTCATGTCTCACAGCAATCACTTTTAGCACCTTATTTGTGTCAATTTCCTCTATCAGAAAAAAGCTCTTTGATGGCAGGCACTCTCTTGTCTCTATATATTTGTATCCATACCACTAAGGAAAGTTCATGGCACATAACAAGCCCTTAATAAATGTTTCCTCACTCATTCATATTTTTGTGTGTATATGAAAATGTGTTCACACTGCTTCTCCAGATAATCATAAGCATCTTGAGTTTAGGAGTGTTTTTTTGTAATCTCTATTGTCTTAAGGCTTATCAAAAGTCAACACACAGTAGCTAGTCAATCAATGCTGATTGATTAAAATTTTGATTGGTTGGTAAGGTGGGTATCTAGATTCTCTTAGTTGATCTCCAAAGGAGAGCAATTACCTTTTGAGGAAGTTAATTCCACTCTGAAATAGCCTAAACTATTAGGAAGACTTCCTTTTCTCAGGCGAGAAGTATCTTTTTCAAGCTCAGTGATTGCTCCAACATGTGTCCTCTGGGAGTCAAGAGGATAAATCCATATAACAGATATTATTGGTTAATCTTCAAAACTATTTACAATATTGAGAGTGTCCCGCTCAAACCTATTTTACAGATGAAGAAATGAAAGATCAGAGAAACAAAAGTTCTTAACCAATGTCACATAGAAAGCGAATTTGAAGGTCATTATTCTAACTCGGGGCTTCTCACTCCGTGCCCAATACAAGGCACTTAGGAGAATTAGTCTTTGAAAATTGTCTTGTGTATTAAGTGTGATCAGGTCATGATCATGTAGTCAATGTGTGTCAGACAGCTGATCCTCTCTCCACTGGGCCAATGTTCCTCTCTACTGTATCAGGCAACACTTTAAAGCTATGGATTAATAAATGACTTTCCTAGATACACTGGTAAATAGTTTCTTAGACAACAGCAAGCATTTATATAATCCTTTAAGGTTTTGAATCACAGATTCTCACACATAATGCAAGCCCCCTGAGGGCAAAGCATATTTGTTTTTGGCACTGTGTCATCATCATCTAGCACAGTTCCTGCTACACAGTAGCATTTAATAAATGCTTACTGGATTAAATTAAAAGAAATCAAAGTGAATTGGATTCACAAAGTAGCTGACAGATTTTAATCACAGAGAAAAGAGAATAAGAAATGTTTAAATACCAGCAGGAACACTTGTTTCCATGCCTTAGGGCATAATTCTCCCATCACAGTTAGTTCTGCTGCATACTAATTGGTAATAGAAGGTCACCACTAGTGTAGTAGAAAGATTACTAGATTTGAAGTCAGAAAGTTTGATTTCCTTATCTTTACTAACTATATAAATTGGAACATGTCACTCATCTTCCACAGCGTCCGTTTCCTCACCCATAAAATGAGATAATTGATCTAGATGGCTATTGAAGTCCCTTCCACCACATATAATATATATGTATGTGTATATGTATATGTGTATATTTATACATATACATGTACGTGGGTAGGTGTGAGTGTCATGTGGGTGAGTGTGTCTTAGGTGTGTGAGTATGAATGTATGTATATATGTATAAGCTGGCATAGTCCCTTTGATAGAGAGGTAAACATGCATACACATAAAATTGGCATATTTAAAAGAGCATATTATTTTCAATACCTTTCCCTTTTAGTTTGAGTTCCACTTCATCTATCAATCTTGTGTCCCTTAGGTGCCCAAGCCTCCTTTCTTCAATTAAAGCTTTCTTGCTCTGAATCTCTTTCCATCTTCTCCTCAGTCACTCAATGATTCATATTCTCATATCTCTAAGTTTTGCTACTTGAAAAAAACTAATTTATATATCCTACTATTAAGAAACAGTCTGATTAAGAGGATAGAAGGTTGGCTTCCCTTTGGAAAGATCTGGATTTTTTTGACACATACTAGCAATTTGATCATGGGCGAATCAGTTTTCGTCTCAGGGAACCAGTAAACTACCAAAGACAAATTGCTAGAGTTCCCCATACCCTGATATGAAATTATAAATCTAGACTTGAAAAATACAAAAATAAATCTTGAGTGGAGACAATCTTCCCCGGTGGTAAGAAGCAATGAATGTCATTTTACCTTATTTCCTTACTTCTAGGAAAAGAGTAGGTTACTCAAGATAATAAAACAATGGCCTGCTTAATATTTGATGTGATAACAATGGAGTTTGTGAAATGGAAGCTACAGGATAATGGAAGCATGAGCTGAGATTTAAAGGGTACCCTAGAGGCCATCTGGTTAAACTTTCTCATTTTAGAAATGAGAAAACTATGGCCTATAAAGACTATAATCTGCCCATGTCGACACACATAAAAGGTATAAAATCTGGAATTCTAACTATACATCTGTATCAACAGCAGTGACTAATGAAAAATCCCAGAAGTCACTGCAGGGGTTGCTGGGTAGTTTTCCAAGATAGAGGTAGGAGAGACAGGAGTCACAGGACAGAGGGTATCTGCCAACTTCTAAGTTCTGTTGAGTTCAGGGTAGTTGTAGGTGATTGAAAGTGAATGGTGCCAATACCCAGAATCTCTACAAGAACAACTATTAATTATAAGAAATTAGGAGAGGGAACTAAAAACAAAATAAAAAAGTACACAGCAGAGAACAAAAGAAAACTTACAAGGAAGCAAAGAAAGATGGACAATTCTCAACAAAAAAAATGTATTATTTATCATACAGTCTTTCTTGAACTGAAAATTTATCGTTGAATACATTGAATCTTCTCATGTCCTGCCATGCACATAGCAATCCCATTTCTTACTATGTATTTAAGTCCCAATATTTAAGTTTATGATATGTTTTGGTTTCTTTTCTCTGTTCTGTATTTGTGTTCCGGTGTTTGAGTCTAAAATAAAATTTTTAAAGAGTTAGAGGTGTGTTTGACGCAATGATTCACTTAAGGAGTGAGATTCCCAGAGAGAATTTATTACCTTCCTGAATGTATTTGTTAATGGTGTTACTGGGATCTGGGGAATTTGTACGTTCTCCACTCCTTCATTTTCTTGTACCTATACTCCTCTTGCCTTATCATTGACTAATATACCAGTGTCACTTTTAACTTCTGTAGTGGCTGGTCTTTTTAAACATTGTTCATTTATTGTTTGTGCTCATACACTGATATATACATATACAAACATATACACATATGTACATTCTAATTTTTATGTATTCCAAGATATTTTTTCTATAGAAATGATTAGAAATGGGCAATAGCTGCTAGTGGTGATTTTTGAGTGTATATTATACTACAGAGACCAGGTGGTGTCTTGGATGGTAGACTGGCCTTAGAATCAGCAAGACATAACTGCAAATCTGGTCTTGGATATTTACTGTGTGACCCTGGATAAGTCACTTAACTCCAGTCTGCCTCAGTTTCTTCTATTGGAAAATAGGATTAGTAATAGCACTTACCTCACAGGGTGGTAGTGAGGATCACATGAAATATTTGTGAAATACTAAGCACAATTGTCTCCTATATAGTAGGTGCTTAGTAAAGTCTTCTACCTCTCTCCCTTATTTGCTTCTTATTGTCTAGGAAAAGGAAAGCATTTTTTTCTACTTTGGGTATTCTAAATTTACTGAATAAGTATTTAGCATTAGTAGTTCCCCAAAATATCAGGGGGAAAGGACAAATGTCCAGTGAGACTACTTTCCGAGACCTTTATAGATAAAAATCATGAGTTCATATTAAATCCTCTGCCTTTATCGTTCAAGTCTTTTGATTATGTTCTATGGTATCCCATGCAATCCAGAGAGAGAGACTGAGGCAGAGAGACAGAGAGAGAAAGACAGACAGAGATACAGGGACAGAGAAAGACAGAGACAGAGAGAAGGGTAGAGACAGACAGAGACGAAGACTGAACTACTTATACATATGACTATTGCTGGAAAATCTCCACACAATTTTTATGAGATAGTCATACACAAATCAAGGCCACCCGGGATTATTATTTTCACCTGAAAATCCAGCTCAGTGCCTTAAATATGACAATTGCCACAACCATTGTTGACTGAAAATATTAACTGAAAAATATTTTCCATCCCTACTCTACCGCAATGCCAAGAATTCAATCTTAACAGCGGTGTTCCTTTGGACATAAGCTTTTTTGCTTTTCTCAAATTCAGAATCCTCAGGAGGATTAGCACATGAAGAGAAACTGGTTCTCAATAGGAAAACTATTCCATTTTTAAAGAATTTAAACTAACACGCATGCAATAATTCATTTATTTAATAACCCCTTTTCAAAGGTAGCCATAATGATGCACAAAGTTTAACTTATGGAGGCATGTTTTAAACATGATGGTCTTCTCAGCACTGTGGCTGATCATTAATGTCCCCTGTCATTGGATGCCAGTGATCTCCAGAGAAGAAAGAATATGTAATTTAATTCTGTAATTCTTTGTTTCCCTTATTTTCTCAGTCGTGCCACTATAGAATTCCCCCAAATTGAAGACCAGCCCAAAGGACAGTTGAAGTAGAGATTGTTTTTCTTTACTATGGTGAATTCATAATTCTGCCTTCTTGCTCAATCTCAGGGAATGGCTAAAATTTTTCTCATTTCCCATCCCACCTCCCCCACCAAAAACAGAGCAAAACAAAACAAAAACACAAGGTCCCTTATTTCTCATATGAGAACTATTTAAAAACATGTTCACTCAATTACCTTAAATAGAAACTTTTTTTTAAAATAGTCATTAAACTTCAAATGTTCAATAAACAATAGATTTTTGTTTGTCGTCATTTGTTCATTTTGTTTTGAGTTGGGGGTCTCCCTATATCACATGTTGGAAATGCAGCAGTCAGTCACCCAAAGGCTGATCCTATTGATGATGGGCACAGAAACTGACTTGTGTTGGTTTTCTCCTGGTGGTCTCCTGCTCCAGGGATCACCATATTGGTGCCCACTTAGCATGGATGGCTGTTTGAGTCTAGCCCTTCTGAAACTCAGAACTCCTGAGTTCAATCCACTGGACACTACCTCCCCAGTAGCAGGGATTACAGGTATATACCAACCATGTCTGGAATTAATAAGATTTTAAGAAATTAGTTATCCTCTGGATAAATATAACATAATCAAAAGACTTTCATCAACAAATACCCATTTTTATATCATCTGATTTCCTATGGAATTTGGATGCGACATTCTGTAAAAGAAAGTAAATGCATCTCCTAATATCAGTAGGGGAGGCTGATTGTCTCATTGACATCTAATTGATATCTAAAACCTATCATATCCAAAATATATAAAATAAAACTCACCATCTTTTCACTTCCCTCAAATCCATCTTTTTTCTAAATTTCCCTTTTTCTGTATAATCCACAACTTTGTACTCTCAATGAGTCATAAAATCTTATCATTTCCACCTACAAAGTGTCTTTCACATCTCTTTACTCTCTCCATCCAGAAGTGAAGCTAGTGACCTGTACAACCCTCGCTCACTCAAAACAAAGTCAAGTGCAAGTCATATCATTATTCCTCTGATGACATGGTCTTCTTTGGCAATGAAGGATGAACACACATTCTCTTCATCCACACATCCCACCTGTAGTTCTGACCTATATCATCACCTTTCTCACCTGGTTTATGGCAATAATCTCCTTTTATTTTCTCCCTGAAGAGTCTCTCCTCCATTCCATTTTATTCCACTCTAATTGAAAATTATTTTTTTTTGTAATTCAAGTTTGACCATCTCATTGCCCTACTCAGTTCGTACCCATGACTCCCTATTACCACTGGAATTATTCTATTTTTAAATCTCATTCATATTCAGTGACTCTACATTGACATTAGGATAAAATACAGAGTACTAGACCATTTGAGCCCTTTACAGTCTCATACATGTTTATCTTTCTAGACAGATTACACATTACTTTCTCTTTCTCCATACACTTAACTTTCCAATCAAATTGGATATCGTGTTCTTCTTGGTATAAATCATTAATGCATTCCTTCCATACCTTCAGTTCACTGTTTCTTTCAAACACTTTTGGAGTATCACCTTGCACATGAGGCTTTTCCTGATCTTTGCAATTGTTAGTGTTCTTCATCCAAAATTAATTTATATTTACTTTTTTTATTTTTTTAATTTCCTCATGATGTACATGTTGTTTCTGTCCAATAAGAGATAACCTTGAAAACATTCACCATCTTATTTTAGTGTCTTTGTATTCCTAGAATCTAGCACACTACTAGGAATGAAAAATGTATGCAATACATTTTAATAGAACAGAATTATTCTTTATGATGAACATATCTGATTACAGAAAATACATATTTTTTGGTAATTATATGCACAATTGTGTATGTAGTGATATCACATCTCTAGTGTTACATACATTGTAGATCCAAAACCTTCTTCAATGGAAATGACAACATATGTGGACAGAAATACATAGGGACAATTTTCCAACCTCACCCAGAATGCCTTTGCTCCTTTTGCCCAACTCTCCTTCAGGGCACTGACATCATCAATGAATCATACAGAGTTTGCAAGCAGGTAGTGAAATCAGCCCAATCTTAGCTAGACAGGACTTTATGAGTAGTGGTAACTCCACCCTTACCACTACCATTCAATTTATATCACTTGAGTTTTATGGAATTTAGGCCAAGCATTTTGTAATTTAAATTCATAGGTTCACCATCAGATGACTCTGAAGCCAATGAAATACTATCGGTCTTATAAATCCAGCACACAATCCTTGATTCATGGCTTTACAGAAATATAAATGGCTCACTGCAAGACTGATATCATCATACAACAAAAAAGTTCAAGGTAAAAATATCTCATAAACTTCATGTGAATACATGTGTCAATGAAAGAAAGGCAAGGGTGATTTCCCCTTTACTTTGGTGGTATACATGGGCTACTACAACTGCGGCCTCCACTGAAGAAATAATTATCCAATTAAAGTGCAAATAAAAGATATAGCCTTTCCAATTTTAGAGGAGTTATCATAAAGAACAAGTTATAAATTGATATGACTGTTAATTTTTAATCATGCTGACAAATACAGATTGAGTACTTGACATCTGCTGGGTCTCACAATGGAAGCAAAATGAGATAAAGAGATGGATAGCATGATCACTACTAACGTGATGGAAGTCTGGCAGCTATGATTTGGTCAGGTGAAGGGAGAAAGATAGGATAGCAACCCAGACAGCTGTAATGTTATATATTTACTTCAATGAGCTTTTGATGATTGTGTAGTCTGATACATGTAAGTATTTTTCAAAAAATGCTATTAATAGACCACATATGTGTACTCATCCCATGCAATTCTTGACTGTAGAGATAAGGGGTGTTTTTAAAGTGCTTATTGACAGACTGACTGAAACTCCTTCGAGTTTAACATGTATAATCTTTTTTAACAAAAAGATTATTTTTTGCACTCCTACTTGATTGTTGACTCTGTCATCACAAAGTGATCTACTAGCACAATGTAAAGACACAAGATTGGTAGGGGTGCAATTTACTGTGTCAATTGTAAGAACAAATGCAAAGGAGCTGATCTGTTTTGCCGTGATATGCCAATTCAAGGGAGGCAGATCCTCTGAGAGAACATTGAGATCCAAAGAAAGATGGGCCCATGCCAACTTTGTAGTAAATATATGTAGATTTATTAGAGTTAATTGGTCTAAGGGAGGCTAAGGGAGAGGCAACAGAACAAAATGGTGTCATGGATCCAAGCACCAGCCCCAGTCCACGTCAAGTATTATATAGAAACAGAACAGAGAAGACATAATGCCAGGATGGCCCAGAGTCATGTGCAAGTTTCTTCATGGGATATTTGAAGCTTTTTTTTTCTGCATACATTTATTCAAGGTAGTTGGCATTTTTCAGTGGAGTCATTGGTCACATTCTCACTCTGGTTGCACTGTACACAAAAGTACTTAAAAATCCTAAAATTGGGTATCCGCTTTTGGTTTGGACTTTGCAATGGACATCTTCCATACAAGCCAAAAAGTCCCTGCTTTATGTTTTCTCTAACATTAATAATTGTGGAGACATGGAAAAAAATCTTTATTCTAGTTTTCAAAAATTTTTGTATGATTTTACCACGTTTGAGAATTATATGAACTTTTAAGACAGCATTTTTTCTCTACCAAATTGATTTTTAAATAATCAACAAGTCAGTTAGATAGACTAAAGGGAAAAAAATCTTGATCTAGAGTCAAAAAGGCCTGAGTTTAAATGCTAACTCAAACACATACTACGTATGTGACCTTGGACAAGTCACTTAATCTCTCAGTTTGGGTTTCCAAGTCCATAAAAGGAGAGTATTAAACTTTTTGGTCTCCAAATCACTTCTTAGCATATCTAAGTGGCATAGTGGATAGAACTCCAGACCTGGAGTCAAGATCTTAGTTCACATCTGTCCTCAAACAAGTCAATTAACCTGTGTTTGCCTTAATCTGCTGGAGAAGGAAATAGCAAACCACTCCAGAATCTTTGCCAAGAGACTGTCAAATGGAGTCACAAAGAGTGAGGTATATCAGAATTACTGAACAGCAACGGGGTCAAACACTGTGCTAACCGCTGAGAATAAAAATATAAGGAAAAAGAGAAATAGTCCCTGTCCTGCCATATGGTCCATGTGGTGTGTGGATAGAGTGCCAGAAATGAAATCAGGAAAACCTGGTTTCAAACACTTGCTAGGTAAGTGATTATGGGTAAGAGTCAACTTCTGTTTGCTTCAGTTTCCTCAATTGTAAAGCAAGGGTAATAACAGTTACTTCTCAAGGACGTTGTAAAGATCAAATGAGATAATTGTAAACAACCAAAAAGCAAATAGCGTGGCATCTTGCCCAGAGTAAGAACTACATAAAATTTATCCAGTTTCCTTCTTCTAATGAGGGAAGATAACATACAGAATAAGTCTGAAATTTGGGGAGGAGGTAGTGAAAATTGAGAATCACAAGTAGAGAACAAAGAGAATGAAACATAATCATCCAAGGCCCCTCCCCAAAATGGAGGTCCCATCAAGAACTCACCAATGGAACATACCATTCTTTTGAAAGCAAGGTGACTATACCAGAAGATAAAGGGAGTGATGATGAAGATATGTATTGTAACCTAGATTTTAGCAAAGATGTGATAAAATAGGTCAAACTATTTTGAAACAGATGGAAAGATATGGGCTAGTCCACTAGAGGATAATTACTTAAATTGAGAATTAGTTGAATGACTAAATTCATAAATTAATGATTCAATGGAAACTTGAAATGAGGGTATCATCTGATTATACCACTAACAACCTATGTTTGTTGTTTTTCCCCTTGGAATGCTTAATATTTTTAGCAGTGATTTAGATAAATTCTTATAGGATATCAAATTTGAAGATGATAAAATCCTAGGAATGATTATCACAGGAAATAAATTAGATGACACTCAAGGTCTAAAAGAATTTTTATAAGCCAGCAAATTGGGTTGAATCTAGTAAAATGAAGTAGAATATGGATACATTTAAAGTCATATTCTTGAATACAAGAAAATTACTTTGTAAATATAAACTAGCATGGCTAGATAACAGTTTGTATGAAATAATCTGGGAATGTTGTGGACCATAAATTCACTATGAGTCAGAAATGGTAAATGACAACCAAAAAAAGCTAATGTCATTTTAGATTACTTTAAAATATGGATAGAAAAATATAATTTACAGGGGTAAAAAATTGATAACCATATTACACACTGGGTTTTCTCAAACCACATATAGAGTGTAGTTTTGAATAACAAGTCCAAGAAAGAGGAAATCAAGAGAAGAAAGAACAGTGAATTGCTGTTGTGAAGTTCATGGTAAGTAAAAGTCAGTGGCAGAACCTTGAGATTTTTAACTTGGAGAAAAGAGAGATGGGGATTTAGAGGGGTGGGGTTAGGACAGACATTTTAAACTAAATGATAAAGATAATGAAATTTATTTTCAATTCATAGATGAATATCTGCATTGTTTTCCCAGTTTCATTCCAAACATTTTTGGCAGGATTTGGCTTACTTCTTGCTCTTTCCAAGTTTTCTATAAATGTGTTTTGTTATCTTTTCATTCCTTTGCTGGTGTGTGTTTTTTAACTGGTTTATGACATGACGCAACTTTTAATTTTCTACTATCATTTTTTCCCTATAAAGCTTTATTCATAACTCTATACTCTAATCCAGTGTTGCTTCCTGCTGCCAAACCTTAATTTGGCAAAAAGATGAAGTGTTTGAGAACTAAGGTAGTTTCTTGGCTCCAATGGCTGTAGAAGTGAGTTTATACTTGATATATTTGATCTCAGAGGGAAGAAAATGGATCAATGAGTAGAAGACTCAAAGAAATAATTTTAGACATGATGTCACTGTGAAAAGAAAAAATAAAACTTCCTAGAAATTAGATGTGGGAAGTCAGCAAAGCAAAAAATATTTATTAAATGCTTACTATATGCCGTTATTACAAATTAGAATGACCTGTCAGAGATAATACTGAGCTCTCCTTTCACTCTAAGCCTTAGAGCCAAGAGTGGATGACTATTTATTGAATGTTTCAGAAAAATTTCTTTTTTCAAGTATGGATTATACCAGGTGGCTACTCAGTTTCCTTCTGAATCTGAAATATTCCCCTTCTATTCTTTGATAGGTCTATAGACTACTGTGGTAAAAATAGGGTGAGGAGAAATATAGATAGGATTAATGATAAGGTCTACATTTTCCCATCTTTTTCTTCTTTTGAATATTGGATCTCTTAGACCATCAGGACATCAAAATTCTCAAATGCAAAAAAGATTTCCTCTGTATATTTGGTGTAGTGCATTGGCTCTTCCTATCTTCATTTTTGTTTGCTTGCTTCCCTCTTTCAACACATCAGGAACTAAGATGTTTATGTCCACATTTGTTGAGTATACAATTATTTTCAGTTTCATTTTTTCATATGTGTGTTGTTTTCTTTCAGTTTCATTTCCAAATGTTCTTGGCTTGATTAGACTTTATATTTTCTCTTTTCAAGATTTCTATAAACTTATCTTTTTATTTCTTTTTATTTGCTGTTTTATAATGGAATACTAAATTTAATTTTTCATTTTTTTTCTTGGAAGACCTTACTAAATGACTTTATAGTCTAAACCAACGTTGCTACTGGCTGCAAAAATTTCATTTGACAGAGATCAAGTATTTGATGGCTGAGATGGTTTCTAGGCTCCATTGGTTATACTTCTTTGAGCAACAGTAATAATTTTAATTGATAATGGATCTTTGAAATTGCATGTTTTGCTCTCAACCACTTTTCCAAACAGTTTATGTTTGAGTGGTTACAATATCATACTATACATTCCTCTAATTTTTATTCCTTCTTAGAATTTGGTATTGGTTTTTATCTTTATTATAACAGATCAATGATTGATTATATATTATATTATATGAAAAGATAAGAAAACACATTTATAAAACTTAATTTAATTTAATTTAAGTAGCCATTCTGTTATTGACTACTTTGGATACATATCAGTATTGGGATTGCTAAATTTAAGGATATACATAACTTACCGAACTTTCTCAATTTTGAATTATTTTCAAGAATAGTTGGAACAGCCTTAGGGGTTAATGTGCCAGTTTTTACATGGCCCCTTAAATATTGAGTAATTCCAATGGGCAAAATTTGAGGAATTTGAAAGGAAAGTTAAAAGGTGTTCTTTTTTTTTAAATTTGCAATCATTTTATTATATATGCTATGAAAATTCATTCATATGATTGACACTTTGTCATTCTTTTTTTGAAAACATTTTATCCATATCCTTTGAAGATTTATATATTAGGAAAAGATACTTAGCCTTAAAGCATGACTGTGTCACTGTTATAATAGGACACTAAATGTCATGTCGGGAAGACCTGCATTCAAATCTTGCATTGAATACAATTTATTTTTTGTAGCCCTGAGATGTTCACTTGACATTTCTGTACTACATTTTTCTCATCTCTGCAAAGAGGTGGCTGGACACAGGGAGCCTCTGTGTTGCAAAGATTTTTCCTTCACTTCATTATTTCCTTTCAATTTATCAATCAACAAATATTTATTAAATACCTGTTATGTACCAGTTATGTTAAATATAAAAGTGATAGTTTCTGTTTTCAAGAAAATGGCATTTTGGTGGGGGACAGAGGTTTGAAAGGGTTGGGTAGAAATATTACATGTTGATTGACTAATAATTTGAGAATATATGCAAAATAATATTAAAGTGATTGAGAGACACAGACAAATGACATTTTGCGCATTTTTTTCTTTCATATTACCTTATTTCCCAAATATAACCCTTTTACATAACCCTTATCAAGTGAGAAGTCCTCGATAATAAATAATCCAAAGCATTTTAAATTTCATAAAAATATTTGTTTGTTTTTTCTTTAAATCATCCCCTCTCTGTTTGCCTAAGAATTTTACATCACCCATGTCAAAAATGCCTTCTTCCAGGCTCCTTTAAGTTTGATTCTCATGCATGTGTAAGTAGTCTCTTCTTTTTTAAAAAAACATGTTATTTATTGATTTAAACCCTAGCATCTATTGTGATGATTACTTCTGTGTAATAGTGCT
>CM053769.1:113485640-113502266 GCA_028658325.1 Potorous gilbertii
AGAAAGTTATCTGGCCCTACAGGACAAAAGAGAAGGTGGGGTAAGGGAAGGGAGGGATGATAGAAGAGAGGGCAGATTGGTGATATGGGTAATTAGAATGTCCAGTGTATTGGGGAGGGGGGAGGGGACAAATGGGGAGAAAATTTTGGAACCCAAAATCTTGTGAAAATGAATGTAAAAAGTTAAATAAATTTAAAAAGAAAAAAAAATAATGCTAGAAATGCGGTGGTACTGTTATTCTCCCTTTCATTATCTCTATTTTTCATTACACCCTTGAGATTTCAGTCCTTTTGTCTTTCCAAGTACATTTCATTGGTTTGTATAGTTCTACAAAGCAATTCTTGGCAGTTTGATTGGTATAGCACTAAATACATAATTAATTTGAGTAGCATCATCATTTTTATTATACTTATATAGAATAATGGTACATAATTAATCTCATCCAATTATTTAAGTCTTTCTTTCAGTTAAGAGTGCTCACCATGCTTTTTGCTCTCCAGTCATCGGCCCGTTCCCACCAGAACCTTGACTCAATGAACCTGGGTCCTTTGGCTATGGTAGGTAACCTTTAACCTCATCTTTCCACATCCCAGGTAGGACCACCTGCCACTATCTCCTTATTTTTTCATCATGTATCAGCCCATATCCTCCATGAGATAGAATGATCCTCTTTGAGGTCAGGGATTTTCTTCCCTGCTTGCATTTTCAAAGTCAGTGCTTATCACAGTACCTGATAAAGAGTAAAGAATTCATCTATGAATCCATTAGCTAGCTAGCTATCATCTCTTTTCCTGGAACATAATAAGTACTCAATAAATACTTGCTTCTTCTCCTTTCCTTCTTTCTTTTCTTCCTTCCTTCCTTCTCTCATGCCTTCATTCCTCTACCTTAACTGGATCTTTCCACATTAAATCAAGATATTACATTCATTTTGTAATGATTATTAAGGAATTTTCCTTTTTAATCACATCCTTTTCTGGTGTTGTAGGTTTCTATTTCTGTGCATTTATTTTAGATCCAAGTATTTTACTGAAATTTTTGTTTTTGTTTGTTTCTCTAATTCTCTGGAATTTTCTAAGTATCCACCATGGTATCCAAAAATAGTGTTCCAGCTTTTCCAGGGTTAACACATTTCATTTAAATCTCTTATTTTATTGTTATCATTGATAAATCTCAAAACTATATCAAATACTTGTTGTGGGGGAGGGGGGAAATTCCTTATATTACATTGTATTTATTGTGAAAATATCCCATGCTTCTGACCACTGAGATCATATTGACTCTTGGTTTTAGATTTATCTTTCTAATGAAATTAAAAGGAAGAACTTTCAATGTCTATTTTGCTTAGTTTCAACATAGATGACTCTCCCTTCTCATTATGCTATTTTAACAGCAACCTAATGGGTCTACTTGACTCATTTCTCCCCACTTCAATACGTCCTCCACACAGATATGAGAGTGATTGCCCTTATTAACAAAGGTCTCTCCATGTCACTTACCTATCTAATAAAATCCAGGGGCTATCTATTACCACTATAAACTACTTCATTTAGGAAGCATGTTTGTGAGAGAATAGGATATTAATAAATAGATCCTTGATGAATTGCCAGTCCTCCCCCAAGTCAATTGATAAAAGCATAAATGTATGGGCCAGTCAGCAGAGATGATAAGGTAATATCAGATATAAGTTTTTGGTCTTTCATTTTTTGAGTCATTGCATCTACAGCCTATGAAGAACATAGCATTCTAAGTGGCTCATTCCTCTAGTGACCTGTTAACAGGGTTCAAAACTAGAATAACCTAATATCACTTTATAAAAGCTTGACTCTTTGGAATTTTGATTAGTTCAGGTAAAAAATATAAAGAAGAATTTAGCTTTATTTACTTCTTTAAGATGCACGATGTTCTTCAGTCAATTTAATGGACCAGTCACCAGTTCTCTTAGGCTTGAATGTAGGACACATATGTATTAAGATATACATATGTGTGGGTGAACATGTATTACATATTTGAATGAGTATGCATATGTATGTAAGTATATATATATATATATATGTTTTACAGGTACACATCCACATATATGTGGATTGAACATGTGTGGAGAGAGAGAAGACAGACAGGGACAGAGAGGGAGAGACAGAGACAGAGATAGAGAGAGAGAGAAGGAGCAAGTGGCCAGTAATCACATGAAAGTCATTCCTGGTAGTTAAGAAAACAGGAAACTAGAAAAGAGTGAAAGAACTCACCTTTTGAAAGATACTCACTGTCTGTTGAGAAGTAAATCTGCCCTTTCCCACTAAGGGGAGAATGGAAATTTCTCCTATGTTCCCTAAGCCATGGGCAGTGTGGTCCTATGATGTAGTACCTCTTTGGGAAGTCAGTGTTACTCCCTACAGAATCTCTAGCTCAAATAGCACACCTGAAAAGAAAAACTCTCCACCAAAGGGGGAAAGGGGGAAGAATGGGAACCAGCCCAGTGAACATATCAGGAAGACCTTCACAGGAGAGGACTAAGCCAAAACAGCAGGGAGCAGCCACAGAGACATCAGGAAAAAAGAAATATCTAGGTCTCTGGTGGCACAGGGGAGGGTCATTTACCTTTATCATGTTTGTTCCCTACATAAAGAACTCTCTATCAGTGTACTCAATTAGTATGTCCTATCTTTCAACTGACCCTGCTTGTATTTGTGAGACAGTGTGCTCTAGGTTTATGAGGGAAAGGTTTTATAACTACTTTTCTTCCTATACTATTTCATTAAATGCCTTTTCTTTGAGCTAATTAAATCCTCTATCTTACTACAATTAAGGACAATACACTGTTTAAGACTCCTCAGCTATGATTTTAAGAGGGCCAACTCAAAGAGTATATTGAACATATTCAAGGTGACCCGAACTATGAGTGGAAGTTGGAGAGGAGGGGACTCTCTAGAAGCAGAAACTGAACATTTGAATCTCTTCACAGCCTGGTTGCAACCTGCCTTCCAAATCACCTCCACATACCATACATTCCTGCTCTGATAACTTTATTGTTGCCCCTTTGGTGTGACCCTATATCTCTCACGCCCCTGCCTTGACACTGGCTGTCTTCCACATCCAGAATGCATTTTAATTTCATGCCTCAAAGAATTCCTAAATTTTCCTTCAACACTGTTCAAATGTAATTCTTTCTACATGAAGCCTTTCTTGATCTCTACCACTGCTATAATCTACCAGTGGTAGACAAATGTCCTGTCTTCCCAATGATGTAAAAACCATGTGAGCAGGGATTTTTTTCACTCTTCACTTTGTATCTTGATTGCCAAATTCTTTGGCCAGCACCATGTCTAATATGTTGAGGTTTGGGGTGCAGGGAACCCTGACATGTAAGGGTACACAGGGGCCTGCCTCTGAAGAATTTGACAACTAAAGTCTTCTAGTCAAAGTAGTGAGTTTTATTGTAATACTAGAATGGTGGGCAAGATTCCTAGTAAATCTGAGGTTTGGTAAGGATAAGACTGAAGCTTACGTACAAGAAAAGACAGTGAGAAGATCAAGATGGAATTAAGGAATGGTAAATAGCTTGACGTGGTCCAGGGCAACTAAGGAAGGGCCTAAAGGGATTAAGAAGCGGGGGAAGTATCCTGGGATGGGCCAGGTGCAAGAAATGAAAGGAGCTAAGTGGTCAAAGAGGCATAGTGTAAGAGCAGTTAAAAGTATTACTGAGCATCTAAGTACAATGGGATGAGCGAGAATGATGTATGTTCTTGATAAAAGTAGATTGTTGACCCCTCAAAAGTTGCTTTCCTTTTATAAAAGCAGGTCTAAGAACCTATACATCAGGCCCTCCTGTGCATGCTGGGGTCCTTGCTGTTACACCAAGCCATCCATCTTTTAGGGAAATAATTTCTGGCAGTTGATAAAAGAACCATCTATGGAGGAGAAGATCAATTCCTGAACTAATTCTTCCCCCCTCCTTTTTTTGCTTTTATTTTTTGGAGAATGTAGCAAGGCAGGGGGGATTTCTCTCTCCTGTCCTCATTTAGCATGTGAAATGATATTTTACAGCAAAATAACATGAAATTGTCCTATGCCTTTTCTCTCTACCTACTCTGACATGTATCAGGAGCAGAGATTAAGGATTTAAAAGAAAAGATAACTAATGTGTTAGGGAATCCAGCAATATAGTTAAATGATTCTGAGTATGAACATAGCAACACCCTAGGTCAAGATTTCAGAAGAGCCAAGAACTGAATGCCTTGGGGGCTAAAATCAAGTCATAAAGTAGAGAGACTTCAAGAGTCCTGAAAACCTGTAGCATAGATGGTTTATATTGTCCTCCTTCATATAGGATTTTGTTCTGTGTATACCTCTCCACTTGTGAATTCTATGTGTATTCACCCTTTGTACTGATGTATTGTGTATTTGTGAAAAAGTGCAGATCAAGTCAATGGAGATTTGAGTTTTTGCTGCTATTCATTCTCTCTCATTTAAAAAAAAAATGCCTGCTTTGAGCTAATTGTGTTAAATGTCTGATGGTTAAAGGAACAATCATGGATGGGGGCTCATAAGGAATAGTGTTGGTAGTATGGACACATAAGTTGCATTGAACTCTGCACTATCATGCCCTGAGGAGTCCCAGATCGTGAGTCTGAGTGGGTGGGATACTTAAAAGGGGACACTATAACAAAAGTAACTACCACAACACTTGTTACTGTAATTACTCAACTGCACGTAAACTTTTAGTCATAAAAAATGGACAACATGAGATTTCCAAAGGACCCCAATGAAACCTCATGTAATATTAATGAAACAGAGGAGCCATCATCACAAAACAATAAAATGATCTAGAAGATTGAAAAGTGTCCTTGGACCACAAGACAAACAATTTAGAAACTCAGAGAATAATTTTGAAAGAGTCCAACATTACTTCATTGCAAAGTAACAAATACAAATGGGTATACACCATGGAATTTGTCAAATATCATCAAAGTATTTTACTTCAGAAAATTACTTTTGAAATGATTAATAACAAAGGTGGAATCACAAGGTCCTCTTTGGTAACATTCCCATTAACTGTCCACCAAATATATAGTGATGAAGGAACAGAAAATAAGTGCCTGAGCATGAAAATGGTGACAATTACCATGGTAAATAAGGAGCAGATCACTGCTTCCAGAAATCACAAGAAAGTTGGACTTAATGATAAATGCAGAATGTTCATGGAAGTGGTAAAAAGGACTGTAACACATAACTGCAAGCTGCAAAAATTTAGCACCTACCAAATGCATAACAAGACATCTAATGAGGGAGATTATATGCCAGAAGCTTTCTGTTTTTCATAAACTAAGAGATGACACATTTCTTACTACAAATACAAAGTTCAAAATATCATTGATAATTCAACCAATATACTGTACTTGAACTAATAAACCATACTAGATAGGAAGGCTATCACGGACAAAACTGTTGACCAGTTACTTCCTTTGTTTAACCTCAACAAATTTATAGGCAAACCTCATTTAATTTACCCACTTGCATGAACCTGCTATTTGTTTCACCCATTTGCCCCATTGATCAAAAACTCTACCGATTTGTTTTACTCTCTAATTTAACTTTTACTCCATTTACCCCCAATTTATCTTGTACTGCACACACTTTTTTACGTCTGAAAGTAATGTGAATCAATAAGTAATTAAAATAAATGTTTTTAATAGATAACACCATACTGAATCCTCACAATGCCCAGGATTTTAGGAATGAGAAGTGTTGTTTTTTAATATACAGCATTGTGGAAGAAAAAATAACATGTAAACAAGAAAAGTTTATTTTATGCCTATCATACTAACTGCTGTTGTAGTTGTCATGAAGGTACTTTGAGTGAACTAACAGAAGAAAAGATTAAATTCAATATATATATATATATATATATATATATATGTGTGTGTACATATGTATGTATATATGTGTGTGTATGTATATTTACATGTATATAACAGCAAAAGTACTATTTTATTCAATCTTATAATAATAGTACATTAAACATTTAACTTAAAATAATAGCTGTGCTTTTCCCAGGATTGTTTCTACCTGAACTCCTTTAAAAATTATAATAAAATGAATGAATCAAACCACAACATTTATTAAGTGTTTACTAAATGCCTAGCAGTGAGTTATGTGCTAAGAATATGAAGACCAAGGAAAAATAGTTCTTTTTCTTCAGGCATTCTAATGGAAAGGGTGTTGAATGAAGATGAAGATTATGATGCTGCTGAAATAATAGTATTCATTGTCATCTTAAACAATTATAAAGTATTTTACATATATTATCGCATTTAATTTGTTCACAGTTCAGAGGAAGAAATTAAAAGTGTGGAAGACAGGGAACAGTACAAGGGCAAAGTTCCACTTAGTGCCTTTGAGCAGAGCTCAGCAGGAAAAGGTTCATAATCAAAATAAAGTATCTCATATGAACAAAAAAAAAAACTATAATGGAATAGACAGCAAAGAACAAAAGGCACACATTGAAGGAGAGCAAAAAGAGGTCATTCCTCAATTTCTTTCTTTTTCTTTTCTATTTCTTTGTCTATTTGTCTTTCTTTCCTCTCACCTCTCCTCCTTTTCTCCTTTCTTCCTTTCCTTCTTCCCTCTTCCTTATTCTTCTTCTTTCCTTCCTTCCCTCTTTTTCTCCTTCCTTTTTTTTTTACTTTCCTTCCTCTTTTCTGTTACAATTTTCGTTTCTTTTGTGAATAAAGCTACAGGAAATATGTAAAGTGCTTTGGAATTCAGAACTCTAGTTATTTTCCATCACTCCTCTTCCCACAGCATTAAGTTCTGTCTGGACTTAATATAATACCATGACAAGAACTCTGGGCAAGATGTTAGGAGAAAATGGGTTCTAATCCTGGCTTTATGGCTAACTAGTTTTGTGACTTTGAAAATGCCATTTGAAATATTTGGGCAAAAAATATTCAATCAAATGACAGTATTGGGTTGCAAAGACTATATACTGTAATTAAAAATAGCAACTTTCATAAAATTACAGATTTATAACTAGAAAAGACTTCTGAATTCATTTCACCCAGCTCCTTTATTTTACAGGTGGAGAAATTGAAATCACAAGAGCTAAGTACCTTGTCCAAAGTTCCACAGATGGTAAGTTATAAAACCAGGATTCGAACCCAAGCCCTCTGATATCAAAAACAGGTCCCTTTTTCCTATGTCACCATTGGAATAGGGATTCTAGGTTCTTTTTCACGGTGTTAATCAGAATATAATTTCTGTTGCAAAGTCTCTGGACACTAAATTCAATTAAAAATGTATTAATTGTCTCTCATACTATCACTGCTGCCATGATGAATATAAAACAGAGAAAAGATGTTTAAGACATAATTCTACAATCAAAGATAAATGAACAAGATTTAAACAAGTGAAATGACTATATAAGAGGTACCCAAATCGGATTTGGAGAGTCAATATGAGATAGAGAACCTAGAATAAATAAAAATTGAGTTCAAATAATGGCCCTAAAACTTGCTAGCTTCAAAGTCATGGGAAAGCCACTTGATCTGTTTTAGATTCACTTTCTTGACCTATAAAATGGACATACAAATACCTGTATTACTTACCCCACCTTTGATGATTGATAATGTATCTAAAGCTCTTCAAGGACCTTCAAGCTATTTCTATTATTTTGTACTTACTCAAAAATAAGTACCTCGACACATTTGGGGAGGATATGTAGGTGAGAGAAATCCACATGATGATTTCATATAATGATTAGTTGAATGAATTAGAGATGTTTTAATCAGAACACATATGACTGGGTTGAGAATGAAGGTATTACCTTTCTCCCAAAGCTTGAAAGGCTGTCATGTGGAAAAGGGCTTGGCTTTGGTCTTGGATTCATAAGGAAGAACTTGGAAAAACTGGTCCATGTTTCAAAGAATCAAATTTGAGTGTGTTGTAAAGAAGAACTCCCCAACAATGAAATCTATCTAAAGGCAGAGTGGGAGATCTAGAAAATAGTGGGTTTTTTCCTTACTGTGAACACTTGCTAAGAACGTTGTAGAGAGAATTCTTATTCAAGAGTAGGTTGGACTATGTGACCTCTGAGGTTCCATCCAATTGAAAGATTCTGTGATTCTTTGAAAGTTATTGAGTTAAGTATCTCTAAAAATGTAAGTTGTATCTTCTTTTTAAATGTCTATATCTAAAGAGAACTGAGTTTTGTTTTTCCCTATCTTTCCTTTTTATCCCTTCCTTCTTTCTTTGCATTTCTTTCTTGTATTCCTGATCTATGTCACATCTTGTTGCAAGAGTTGGTAGAAGAAATACAGCCACAGTGTGGGTTGAAAATAGGGGACAGTGGAGTAAGACTCTTAGGAATCAGTTTGTGTTCCCAATTCATGAGTGATGATTCTCCAACACAAATTTATGAGGAGTAAGCAGATTTCTCCTCCCTGCACTTGATGATGACCAGAGAATTCAACTAGACAAAAGGATAGCAGCCAATCAATCAATCAATAAACATTATTAAATGTCTACTATGTGTCAGGCACTTTACTAAGAACTGGGGATAGAAAAAAAGGCAAAAGACAGTTCTTGCCTTCAAGCAGATTCCAATCAAACGAGATAAACAACATGCAAACAAATATATAGAAAACAACCTCTATATGAGACAAGTAGGAAATAATTAACAGATAGATGATACTAGAATTAAGAGAAATTATGGAAGTCTTTCCAAAATTTTGGACTAGTCCTCCTAGTATATAAAGCAGTGGTATCAAACCCAAATAAAAATGGAGACTACTAAAGCATATACAAATCTCTCTCTGGACCACAGGTTGACTTAAGAAATCACATATTAATAGCATCTATATTCTACTGCATTTTTGAAAAAATTGCTAGTTACATTTAAAAATTTTAATTTTATAAAACAAGCACTTCCATAACACAATACAGTAAAAGAAAATGTTGTGGTTTGTCCAGCACTTTGGAGACTTGTGGTCACACATGGCCATATTATGGAGTCTGTGACCTGTGGGTCAGATGTCTGTTACCTCTGTTGTAGAAGAACTTTATGGGCTACTAATGGCTTAGGACTTAAGCTTTCAGAAACTGATCTCCTGCAGTAGTTTCTTGAAGAAAACAAATAATTCCACAAAGAAGTGAGGTTTATTTCAAAGTTCAGCTCATATACTTTCTCTTACATGTACCCTTCCCTCTTCCCTCAGTTGCTGGTTATACACTTCCACATAAATTACCTTGTATTTGTTTTGGATACAGATAAAAGTTCACATTTTATCTTTCCAGATAGAGTTTAAGTTCCTTAAAGGAAAGAATTATTCCATTTATCTCTGTATCTATAGCACCTAGCTTATCACTTGGATATATCACTTGGATATGTTTGGTGCTTAATAGATGCTTACTGGTTAATTGAAGTTCTGATATGGCTCAAATGGCCTTAATGGCAAATAGAATTCAGGTCTACCCCATTCCTAAGCAGAAGAGGGAGAATCTTCCCTTTAAAATCCATTTCTGTGATGTCCATGAAAACATTTACAATTTCCCCATTTCCAACAGCCTGAATTTTGCAGGTACAACACAGGTGATAGAAATGAGCAGTCATCATTCTTGTCTTTTTTTTTAAATCTCCCCTATGGGCAAAGGGAAAAATACTAATGATATTATATGCACATTTCAACTTCAGAGTGAATTATTTCTGTTGCAATCACAGTTGGAAGGGGAAAATATCTTCTAAGTATGCAATGAACATCTGGGGGGGAATTTCCTGCTGGGATTCGAAAAAGCAAAACAAATGATCACTCAGAACGTTAGGGAAGAAGACAAGCATGTTGGAAAACACCATGCTAGATTAAGCATATCATTGCACTAAGTGACTAAAACAAGTGTTAGCTGGCAGACAGCAGAGCCCAAGTTTAGAACCCACTGTTGCATCCATAGTTGGAAATGCAGTCATGGAATTGGGGTGGGTGGGATTTTGATCAACATATTCCTGTTGGGGAGTCTTCAGCTTGGTGCAACTGATAAATCAGTAAATATATGTGGATGCTGTGCAGATGGAGACATATTATTGAAAGGCACTGCATGTAGTCACCAGGTACTGTCTTTCTAATTCAGTATTGTCTTGTATAATAATAAGAAAAAAGAAAACAGCTTCAACAGGAAAATTTAACTAGTCTACTTGCAATTGTTTATGTAACATTTTGTTTTTCCTCTTTGTGAAAGGATTTACTAGAGGCCTAAAATATATTTCCTTCTTCCCTTGGAATCCCAAGATCACTTCAGGGCTCTGTTCAAGGGTCATCTTTTGATTCTTCTCTGGTTTTTAGCATCCCCCTCAATATTCATTATTTTTATACATATATTTGGATATACTCCAGTATAAATGGTGTTCTCCCCTTCCTGCAACTTGTTTAAGACCAGAAAAATGTAAGCTCCCTGATTATAAGAATTTTTTCAGGTAGATCCAGGACTGTAATAGTAAAATATTTAACAGGTATCTCTTCATAAATAAATGTATGTATAGGACACGTTAAAAATTTATTCTGCACAACTAATATTTAAGTTTAGAAATCAATAAAGCAATATATTGAACTCTGATTTGTTGTATTTGGGGAATTTCAGGTTATATTGACAATTATTAAAACTAGTTGGCTCCTGCATACCTCTGATAGGACTCTATCCTCAGTGGCTAGAACAGTGTCTGTCCTATAGTAGTTGCTTAATAAAAATTTGTTGAATTGATTTAAACTGAATTGTCTCTGATGTACTTTTCAACTCAGATATCCTGATTCTGAAATATGATTAATTAACCTTTAAATTCATAATAATGAGTATCAACATAAAATTACAGATGAAGAAACTGAGGTTAAGAGAAGCTAAAGAATTTGTACAAAGCAGGCTCCTACATTGTGGAGATAGGACTAAAGGGCAAGGACTGAATCAAAGTTCAGTGTTACTTCTACCTCTCTGACTGCTCCTCAAATTTTCTTTGCTGAAACATGATCTGTATGCCAGGACCATTGATAATTCTGGGTACTCTCCAAGGTGCTGAACTACTTTCTTATTTCCAACTGCAATTAACTTCTAATTATTTGTGTATATATTTAGTATATTTATATGCAAGCACATAGGATCACAAGACCATGAGGTCATATCATCTCCTCCATGGAAATATAAACTCCTAGAGGTGAGGGGCTATTTTACTTTTATCAGAGAACAGGGTATAATGCCTGGGCCCTTTCCCAACTTTCCAGTCTTCTTAAACCTACTACCTTCCATGCTTTTTATCATTCAGAAATACTAACCTTATTCCTTTTCTTCTCTCCATATTCCATCTCCTACTTTACACTGTCTGTTCTTCACACCTAGAATGCTTTCTCCTCAATTTCACCTCTTCATTTTCTTGGCTTTCTTCAAGACTCACACACCCCACCTTGTAAAAGAGACCTTCCCCAGTCCCTCATCTGTCCACATCTTCCCCCACCATAGTATCTATTTTCATCTATTCTGTATATATGTTTCATGTACATTGTTAGGTACATGTTGTTTTCCTCATCACCCATTGAAATGTAAGCTCCCAGAAGGCATGCTAAGTGTCCCAGTGGATAGAGTGCTAGACTTGGAGGTCAGGAAGACTCATGTTCCTGAGTTCAAATCTAGTCTCAGACACTTAGCAGCCTTGTAACCTTTGGCAAGTCATTTAATCCCATTTGTCTCAGTTTTCTGATTTCCAAAATTAAATGGAGAATGAAATGGCAAATCGCTTTACTGTCTTTACCAAAAAAATCCCAAATGGGATCACAAAGAGTTGGACATGCCTGGAAAAAATATGACTGAGTAACAAGAAGAAGAGAAGCACTTGTTTTCTCTTTCTTTGTAACCCCAGGATTTTTCATTGTGCCTGACACATAATAGGAACTTAAGATATGCTTGCTGATTGATTCATTTACAAAAGTTTATAGGAAAACACCAAAGTCAAGTTCTTTTTAATTGTTTTAACTGATTCACCACTCACAAATTAAACTGTCTTTCTTACTTACGAATAAGCCCTAACTTATGCACTCTCAACCTACAAATGTCCCCTCACTATATAAGACAAGATGGATAAGGAATTAATGATCAAGTATTATTGCACTGCCATATGTGTGTATACAGAATGTTAATATATTTCTTGACAATGAGCATCTCTGGAGACAATTCTTCAGTTGCATCTTAGCAACACAGGGTCAAAGATTTGAGGTTAGAAGGGGTCTTAGTGGTCATTGACATTTTACAGATTGGAAGTTGAGGCTCAGAAAAATATAAGAGTCTCTGAGTAATTACAGGTAATCTCAAGGCCAGAGTTGGTATTTGAACGCATATCCAAATCCCAAACTCAACAAATGTTGGGCCCTACATCATTTTCCTGGAAAGCACCAGCTTCCTAGGATTAGGAACTAGATCCCACTGCTATGTCTGATTCTAGGAGTTGTGAGAGGCCCCATCCAAGACCTTTTAGGAATAAACAATAATTAGGGCAACCTTCTAAAATTTCCGAACAAAGTGAAATCAATCTTTGAGGAAGCAAAGTATCACTTGCATCCTCTCTTCTTTGACATGTTGGGTAACAGACTGAAAATTGGAAGGCACCTTGACTAGCAATAAATCCAATATCCTGCTTTTTTAGATAAAAAAGCAAAACCCTAGAGAAAATAAACAACTTTTCCACGGTCACATAAGGAGTAAATAACAGAGCTGGAATGTGAATTCAGGTCCTCTGACTCAAAATTCAGATAAAAATAAATGAATCATTAAGAAACTCAACAACATAAAATTTAACATGAAAGTCAGACTGTCATTTGCAAGGTGTTACACACCAATATGCATGTATGTATGAATGAATATACATATATGTGTGAGTGTGTTACCTCATGTGCATCACCAAGACCTTTGTAAAAATCATTATACTATTATAATCCCCATTTATAGATAATGAACCTAAGGTTGAGGTATGAGGTGATTTCCCAGAGTCACACAGCTTGTAAATGTCTGAGGTAAGGTTTGAACTGAGATCTTTCTGACTCCAAACCCAGCAAGTTCACACACTAGAAGATTTCCTTACCTCAATAGTCTCTGATAGACAATCAGTTCATGTTCTTGCTCTGAAACCAGGGTGCCCATAGATTCTGTGGGACTGGTCTATCCTTACTTTCAGAATGTACCTTTCTAAAGAAGACTCAGGCTTTGCAACATCTAAAATTTTTCCTTTCCTCGGGAAAAAATTTTTATCCAGGGACTTCCCAAATTATACCTAGATTGGACACCCAAATGTAGATATATAATGTTAAGTTAAGGAATCAAAGTCAGTTTAATGTACCCAGAAATCTCAGGGTCAACCTTAGTAAAAGATAGTGTAAACCAGGTGTTGGGAATTGAGGAACAATGAATACAGTCTTCCCCACTGCAGAAATCCCAATGTTCCTTAAAGAGATAGACACTTTATTTGCTCTGATACATTAAAGAACCTCAGAATTTCAGAGTTGAAAGAGAATTCAGAGAAAATCTACTATAATCTGTATCCAAACTCAAATCCTCTCCATAATACTGATGCAATGTGCTTATCATAGCAGTTGTTTTAAGACTTGTTTTGAGGGAAAAGAGCATAGTGCAATGGAAAGAATGTTCGATGTTTCTATTATGTTTGGAGTCATGAGACCTGAGTTTAAATCCCAATCATCTATTTTCAACCTGATTTAGCTTGGGCAATTCACTTCATCTTCCTGGGCTTCCATTTCCTCAGATGAAAAACGATTGGGTTGAAAGTGATTTCGTCTAGAATCCCTACAAACTCTAGAACTGTAAGCCTGCTTCTTGAGATGGCCCATTGCACTCTAGGGATTTAATTGTTTGTTAGGGTGCTCTTTCAGACATAAAAGCCAAAATCTGCACTTCCAGCTTCCATTTGTCTCTATCCCACTGTTGGTGATGATTAAAACAAATTAGATGCCTCTTGTGATTGACAGGTATGAACATATTGCAGGATAGGTGACAATTGTCTCCTCCAGTTCTCAATTCTAACACATACATACACACACACACACACACACACACACACACACACATATACATATATATATATATATATCACTTCTCCAGCCTAAATGCTCCAAAGTCCTTCAATCAAAGTATCTATTAAATCATGACCCTTTATCATCCTATTTATACTGTAATAGACATTCTCTTACTTATGAAAATCTTTTGTATGATATGTGCAACACCTTTCCATAAGTCCATTAGTATGTGACTCTCCCATTGGTGGGATGAATACCCTGCCCTATAGGAGGAACAGCATGGAGTTCATGAGAGCTAGAGAGGTCTATCCTTCACCAGTCCCCTCCAGAACACTTCACGTTACAAATCTTCAGAATTGTCAAGTTGGGTATGTTTCTTTGGGCACTTCTGGTTTCCAACTTCAAGAGAGAAGATGAAACACATCAATTCCACTTTTGGTTGCTCAAGGAAAAGTTCCTAATAGACAAGAGAGGAGCCAACAGTCCCTGCTATGTTCCTATTTCCAGTTTGCTACCCATTATACCATGAAAAATTTCCCTTTGAATGAGATTCAGTATTTTCTGATGGTTGATCAGTTACCTTTCTACTTCACTATTTATTGTCTGGTATACATCATCCTATGTATTTCTTTTCTGATTTCCATATTGCTTTGATTTGGATAAATCAGTTTCTTGATAATTCACTAGGTGTGTTCATTATAAAAACTAGTATTTGTTGGGAAAAGGATCAATTTTGAATATAAAGCTTAGGGGTCTCTGTTCTCCCCAATAAGAACAATAAAGCAGGCAAAAGTTAGATTGAATCCAGTCATATTCCCTAGGCTAACAATATGTAAGGGAGTAGAAGGATATAACTCTAGCTTGATACTACACCTCTCTGATGAGAGCAGAGTATCCCCTGGCCCCAACAACTTGTTTCCTCTCCTGGCAAGAATGTAAGTCTCCCTTGGAGAACAGTGATGGGACAAGAGGCTAAAGGTGTCTGATTTGCCTCCATTTGAGGCATGCAGTGATAGCCTCTCTACCTATGGGGTCTTCTCACTATACATTTATGATCAGAACTGAACACAATATTGCAAATGTGGTGAGAGCAGGATAGAGGAAAGGGAAATTATCAACTCCTTATTAAAGGAAGTTCAGCTTCTCATAATGTACCTCATGAGTTTGCTAGCTTTTATAGCTATCATATTGAAAAGCTTGTTCGTATTGAGTCATGTGACCTCATTATACTATTTGAGGAGGGCAAAGAGGACAATAAGATAACAGGATTAGAATTTTAAAGTATCTTAAAGTTCATCTAGTTCAAATTTTCATTTTACAATTAAAGACAATAAGTCCTAGAGAAGTTAAATCATGGTAATTGACATATAAGTAGCACTTTGAAATTTACAGAGTGCTTTAAAGACAGTAACTCACTGGAGTCTTAAAACAACTATTATCCTCATTTTATAGAGGAGAAAAAAATGAAATTGCGAGAAACTGAGTGATTTGCCCATGGACATATATTTACTGAATGGAGAAGGTAGGATTTAAAATCAGACCTTCTTCACCCTGAGATCAAATTTCTCACTCCACACACTGCAAACCACAGCTGATCTCTTGCCCAGGATCACTTAGGAAATAAATAGAATAACAGTGCTTTAAGTCTACGCATTATGCTTGCAAAGGCAATGTGCTCTTGACATCCAGGTCACAGACATACCTGTTCCATGGATGTCTGGTAGATGGTCCTCATGGAGAATGCTAGAGAACTATTCCTGAGAGAATCATGATGCTATATAAAGGAAATACTTTGAAGAGAAAGATTATGGAGCATGTGTAGACATTAACATGGTGAAATGAACAGAATGCTAGAAATGGTCAAGAGAACTTGTCCTCAAACTCACCTTCTGAGCTTCTCACCTCCCACCTTGTGACCATGGGAAAATTGTTTCACCTGTATGAGATTTCATTGTCCCTAAAAGGAGATCTTATAACAAGCATTTATTAAGCACCTACTCTTTTAAATCCTGGGGCTATAAAAACAAAAATTAAATTACTTGCAGTCAAGGAATTAATAATATAATTATATAATATTATATAAGGCAAAACAGCATGCATACACATACATGTGTATATGCATTGATATGTGTACATATAGATGCACTTATATACATACATATATGTGTTTTCTGTACACATGCATATGTGTGTATTATAAATATGTATATATGTGTATACACATATATCATATGAAAAATTGTTCAGTCATTTCAGTTGTGTCCAACTAACTCTTTGTAACTACATTTGAGATTTTCTTGGCAAAGATAATGAAATGGTTTACAAGTTCCTTCTCCAGTTTATTTTACATATAAAGAATGGAGGCAAACAAAATTAAATGATTTCCTTAGGGTCACACAGCTAGTAAGTGTATGAGACCAAATTTGAACTCAAGAAGATGAGTTTTCCTGACTTTAGGTTCAATACTCTATTTACTGTGCCTTCTAGTTGTCCCTATGAAAAATATATGTAAGTTCATTCGGGGAGGGGATGGAAGGAGGGCATTTTCATATTGTGGGATCAGAAAACTTCT
>CM053769.1:113509375-113534175 GCA_028658325.1 Potorous gilbertii
ATATATATATATATATATATAGTATGACTTCAGACTCTCTTGAAGATCCTTAGAATACTATTTCTTAAGGGAGACAGTAGATAGACCTTTGTGATTTGGAGTGGATGTACCAAGGTTTAAATTCTGATTCTGTTACTTATTCCCTATATTATCTTAGGTATGTAACTTGACCTCACTATAATTCAGTTAGTTCAACTGTAAGATTCAAGACTTAGACTAAACAGTCTTCAATTTCCTTTCCAGCTTTAAGTCTATGATCCTTAGATAGATTCTGAAAATTTCCGTAGGTGACCTCAAAGGACCAATCCAGCTGGAAATGGAATTTTAGAGACTTCACAAGCAAAGTGGAATCCCTAACCCTTATAAATTACTGTGATCTTTGTTCTTTTTCAGTCATTTCTCCAGCTCATTTTACAGATAAGGAAAGTGAGGCAAACAAGGTTAAATGACTTGCCCAGGGTCACACAGCTAGAAATGTTTCAGGTAAGATTTAAACTCAGGTTTTCCTGATTTTCAAGCCCAGAGCTCTAACCACAGTACCACCTAGCTGTCAAGCTGGGGCAGCTAACACAGTGGATAGAGCATCAGATCTGGAGTCAGGAATTCCTGAGGTCAAATCTGGCCTCAGAAATTACTAGCTATGTGACCCTGGGCAAGTCATTTACTTTCTGTTTGCCTTACTCCACTGGAGAAGGAAATGGTAAGCCATTATATAATAGATTTGCCAAGAAAAATGGATAATAGGAACATAAAGAGTCGGAAACAACTGAACAACTGTGATCTATAGTAATGGAAAACAGACTGGCTTAAGGATCAGATCTCCTTCCATTTTTGCTTCAAGTGAGTTAGATGACCTTGAACAAAATATCTGACCTTTCTGATACCTATTTTTCTTCAGCTATAAAATGAATGTCCCAGAAAGAATGGTTTATAGGGTTCATTTCAATTCTAATATTCTGTCTTTATACTTGGATCCTGAAACTAAAATGCAGGGAGGGCAATTAGGCCTAGGGCCATTGGGCAAACTGATGTAGCCCTCAGTCTATCACCAATGCAAATAGCAACCTGTTTATGAGCTAGAAATAATAAGTCATAGTTTCCTTCACGTCCCAGCTAAAGTTTGATCTACAAGAAACCTTTCTTAGTTCTTCTTAATTCTGATGCCTTCTCTCTGTTGCTTCTTTTCTATTTATATCATATATAGCTTGTTTGTACAGTTATTTGGAACAGTTAGGTAGTATAGTGGATAGATTTGAAGTCAGGAAGACTCATTTTCATGAGTTCAAATCTGGCCTCAGACACTTACTAGCTATGTGACACTAAACTAAACAAGTCACTTAACAGTGTTTGCCTCAATTTCTTCATCTGTAAAATGAGTGGAAGAATGAAATGGTAAACTCTAGTATCTTTACCAAGAAAACCCAAAATAGAGTCACAAAGAGTCAATAGGACTGTAACAACTAAACTATACCTGGTCATTTAGATGTCAGATTGTGAGCTCCTTAAGGGCAGGAACTATTCTTTTTTTTTTTCTTTCTTTGTATTCCAAACTTGCCAGATTTCTTGGCACATAGTAAGTGATTAATAAGTGTTTATTGACTGATTGAAATTTAAAAGGAAACTTGGAATCTGTTAAGCCTAACCCACCTATTTTGTTGATGAAGAAACTGAGGCTGAAAGCAGTCAATTGACTTATTCAGGGTCATACAAGTAATAAGTTTTAAAGACAGATGAAACCTAGTTTTTCTTGACCCAATGTCCAACATCTTATCCACTACTCCATTATCGTGAAATATTAGAATTGGGAAGAACTTTATACATCATCTAATCTGGCCCTCTGCTTTTATTCAGATGACTTATTAACATCAAATTTATCATTTTTAGCAGCTCCTTGTGTCTGTGTGATAGCACATGTTTGAGTGTGTGTGCATGATTATGTTCCTCTCTCCTTAAAAGCATTCAAGTCTAGGGCAAGCCATCAGTACCTCTACAATGATTTCATGAATAATTGGTTAAGTCCTATTTTTAATTCAGTACCATTCTCAAGCTGTACTTATTGGGTTCGCCTTATGTCAAGTATGACATTTTTAATGGTCCCACTTTTGCTTACTAACAGTCATTTGCTCCTCACAACATTGAAAAGTGGGTGTAAAACAACCTACAGCTTCAGCATCCAACAGTTCTCTTTTATTATGGATGAATAGTTCAAATTTCAATTTGTTTTCTCCAAGTCCCATCATGAATTGTGTTAATAGCCTTTTGGAGTCTTACATCATTTATCTGTGTTCAGAGCAAAAAAGAGGAGGCAGGGCTTACCCTTTGCATAATCAAGAAGAAAAATGGGAACAGTATAGAAAACACACAGCCCTCTTCTTTTTCAAAAGCACAGTAGCACATCTAGACATGGAGTGCCAGGCACAATTCAATCCACTCAACTTCAAAAATAAAGTTGTGAGCCTGTAAAAGTTCTAGAGAAGGATAGGAGAACCATCAAAGGGATGAGTATTAGAGTGGAGAGTAGGAGTGGAATCATTTGAGAGGTTATCTCTTTATCTTGAATTCTGGAGAAAACAAGGATGGCAAGGAGACAAAATTTGACATGCCTTGCAATCCAACAATCATTTATTGAATCTCTATTGTGTATCAATCACTGCACTATTCATTGAGGATACAAAGAGAAAAAATGAAATTAGCCTTGCATTTAAGGAAACTTCCCCTCTCCCACCATCAAGAATTTTCCACTGGACAAAATGAAAATCTAAAGAGACATGATGAACACGGACATGAACTTGTTCAATATACTCAGAAAACTAGAACTTGGGACTCCCCTTGAATCATGAGAAAGGTAAACTTTGGACAAACAGAAAGTATGAGTATTTCATAGTAAGTAATATACTCACAGACTTCACCGCACAAATAATCATAAAGGCTGAACACATAAGTAGAGTTAAAAAAACAGATTTATGCTCATTTCTGAAGCATTTGTAGAAATTCACTAAAGCAGGACCCTGGTGGGTCATTATTTTCCTGCCTTTTATTCATTTAATTCCCATTATGCTTGAAATCCAATTCAGTAAGCATGAGTGGAATATCTAGAATTTACCAGTCTCTGTGCTAGATATAGAAGGAGAAGGGAAAAAACATTTATAAAGCACCTACTATGTGCTAGTCACTGTTCTAAGTTCTTTACAAATATCTCATTTGGTCTTCACACTAGCCCTGTGTGGTAGGTGCTTTATAAGCCCCATTGTATAGATGAGGAAACTGAGGCAAACAGAATAAGTGACTTGACCAGGGTTCACACAGATAGTCTAAGGCCAGATATGAACTCAGGATTTGCTTACTGTTGGATTAGTGCTGAAGTCACTGTGCTCCCTAGATAGGAGGAAATAGCAGGGCAGGAAGATGAAAAGAAAAAGATGTTTTAAAATTCTGACCTTGAGAAGTTTATATTGTAGCAGAGAGAAACAACATATTAGATGTCTATAGATATAGATCTATAGATATAGATATGATCGGGCAAGACAACCTGGATATACCAGTCAGGTAGAGAGGAACAATTTTCATTCTAGTTTTGCCTATTGTTACCAGTTTGATCTCAGCTTAATTGTTTACCTCTTAGAGCCTTCATTTCTTAATCTGTAAAATAAGGAGTTTAGACTTAAGAATTTCTGCATTCCCTACATTGCCGCTCTTAGCCATCTATTATTATTTTTGAACTATTTTCGTCCCATGCAACTGTTGGTCTTGAGAGGATTTTGAAAAGTCATTGAGTCCATTCCTCTGTCTCTAAGAAAATTTGCCTCCACCCATCTGGATTGGATGAAAATTTATCTCATTGTGAAAAATCCCCAGAGAAGGAGATTCATTATCATATAAAGAATTATACTACTCAGGCAAAACGATGAACTGGGATGGCTTAAAAGATCTTTCCTATGTCTCATTTCTTTAGCAGTGAAATCCACAGTTAATCCTCCCCCACCTTCTGCTGCAACTCCTGAAAATAAAGTTTAAATTTAAAACTTCAGCCAAAGGCACATAAAGCAATTTCCCCCAGACATAGAGAATGGGCAATTTCTTTGGTGCCTTGATAAACGATGCACTGAGTTCTCTCATACTCAGAAAAATTCTTGTTTGGGAAATTGTAAGAAAAGTCAATCTGTTAGAATTATAGAATTACTTCCATGTGTACTAATTTCTATATGAATAATATATGTTGGGAATAAAGACCATTTTAATATAGAGAATGAGCACTCAAATCATAATTCATATATGGAAGACTTTGATACTTTGGGAAAATATGCAATCAGGAGTATGTTATTAAATGTTTAACAAGCATCTCTCTAAAAGCATATAATAGACTTTTAAGTTTAGTCTGTATTATTAAGATTTTCCCCATCACTTCTTTAAGCCTAGACAATCAAGAAAACAATCAAACTCAGATTCATAACATTTCTGATATAAAAATGCCCACTGGGAAGATTTCACCATCAACTCAAGTCTTCCTGACTCCAAGTCAGGGGCTCTGTTAACTGCACCATTTAGCTGCTCCTGGTTCTAAGCACTAGGGAAACAAACAAAAAAAATTTGCCCTCAAAAAACCTACATCCTAGTCAGGCAGACAACATGTAAACACTTAGGCAAAATAAGCCATACATAAAATAAATAAAAGACAATATGAGAGGAGAAAGCATAAGCAGCTAGCAGAAGGATCTCCTTCAAAAAATGAGTTAAACTGAGGTTACTCCAAGATTGAGACATAAGAACATACAAATGAGATCTGAGATCTCCTTCTATGAACACATATAACTGGAAACAGATGGGGATTGATCAGGTGGTGAGTATGGCCAGGTACTTCGTCCAATCTTTCTTTTATACCTTCTCTAGTACTTAGCATTACTCTACCCACAGTGGGCGAGGTTATTAATAGTAATATTATTGTCTTCTTTATCAGTTATTAGGAAGTCTTCACACTAGAAGGTCCTTATACCAATGAAACAACAAGAATGGTAAACAACATCGACTTTTACCCAGAAGGACAAGAGTAGTAGTAGTAGTAGTAGTAGTAGTAGTAGTAGTGGTAGTAGTAGTAGTAGCAGTAGTAGTAGTAGCAGTAGTAGTAGTAGCAGTAGTAGTAGTAGTAGTAGTAGCAGCAGCAGCAGTAGTAGTAGTAGCAGTAGTAACAGCAGCAAAAGCAGCAACAGCAGTAGTGGTAGTTACTATGGTTGAACCATCATTATGTATATTTACCATTATTTCATAGGTGTAGAGATCTCCGAGAGTGAAAACTCTTGCTGCTGATGCATGTCTTGCTCAGGATCATACAGCCAGTATGTGACACAGATAAGACTTGAACCCCAACCCCATTGACTTCCAGGTCATCTTTCTATTTATTGTGACCAGCCACTTCTGGAATACTACTACGTTGAATGGAAGAGAACCACGGTTTTATGACATAGAAATCCAGTACCTTTTCTTCAGCTGTATAAAAATTAATTGCCTGTATGCCATACAGGAGTCTTGTGAAAATCAAATGAAATAATGAGTTTAAATGTGCTTTGAAATATATAAAGTACCATTGAAATTCTAGTTATTGATATTCTTAGGAAGACATCATAGGCTCATTGAAACCCCAAGAACTTGGAGTTGGAAAGGATACATAGTTAAATCCCCAGTCCAACACATCTGAGCAGTGTTGAGTCATTCTCTGCTTGAATGCCTCCACTGAGAGCAGAATCATTCAGGCCCCATCCAGCCCATTAGATTTTCCAGCGGATGAAATTGTTAGGTTTGCTGTTTTGTTTCATTTTGCTTTGTTTATTAGGCTTTTCTCCAACATCAAGACTAAATGTATCTATTTGCAATTTCTCTCTGTTGCTTCTGGTTCAGTCCTCTAAAGCCAAACATAATAAGTTTAATCCCTTTTCCACATGAAAGCTTCTCAAACAATTGAAGACAATTATGATCTTCATGGTCTCCCTACCCTCCTTGATACCCCTTCCCTTCTCCAGGCTATATATTAATAGATTATGGAGGACTCAAGGCGTTTTACCCTCCTGTCCATAATGGGACTGGGAGGGCATCTCCAGTCATCTGATCTATATTAGCTCAGTGTTTGAGAGGCTTCAAAGAAAAGTTTGGGAGACATGAGATACTAGACTGACTACCAAACTGAAGGTCTACAGAGCTGTTGTACTGACCTCATTGTTCTATGCTTGTGAAACATGGATAGTCTACCAGCGTCACGCCAGAAAACTGAAGCATTTCCATGTGAACTGTCTTAGGAAGATTCTAAGGATCACCTGGCAGGATAAGGCACCAGACACTGAAGCCCTTGTTGGAGCTGAGCTGCCAAGTATTCAAACTATGCTTCAGAAAGTGCCACTCCAATGGGCTGACCATGTTGTTTGAATGCAAAATATATGCTTGCCAAAAAGACTATTTTATGGAGAATTCACATGGGGCAGGTGATCACATGGTGGTCAGAAGGAGCACTAAAAGAACACTCTCAAGGACTTAGTCAAGAACTTCAGATTTGACTGTACAACATGGGAAACTGCACAGGACCGTTCACATGCCCATATAAGAAATGGTGCTATGCTCTTTGAGCAAAACAGAATTGAGACAACACAAAGTAAATATAAGATATACAAATTTGGGATATCCACACCAAATATTCAAGTGGAATATCTGTTGTGTGTGTGTGTTTGTCCTTTGTGCTGAAGAAGACCATGCCATCAGAGAAATAATTACGTGACTTGCACTTGACTTTATTTTGAATGAGGGAGGGCTGTGCAGGTCACCAGCCTCACTTCTCCAGAGCCATCTGAATCTAGTGACCAGATATTCATCAGGATGACTGGAGATGACTCAGGATGAGGCAACTGGGGTTAAGTGACTTGCCCAAGGTCACACAGCTAGTGAGTGTCAAGTCTATGCCCAAGTTGAGGTAGAGGATTCCAAGCTCATATTGGTCTGATCAGCCACAGTCAAACACACTGAGATTTCACTTTATGATGGTAATGCCATTTTGGTCCCCTTCAAAGACAAAAGACAACAACCATTTTGCACTGGACCCAGATAGCTCCAGAGGACATTGGTGACTACACAATCCTCTCTCACTTTAATCCAATTCACTTTCAAGTCATGCCATCACCTTTCTGATGCCATGTTCCTCTTTGAGAATGAAGGACAAAGAAGAGCAATGACAATGACAAACTCCCACTACCATAGTCTGAACACTCCCTGACTCATAGGTCAAAATAATGTGTTGTCCGGAGGTGGTATGATTAGGGAAAAATACCTAGGTATAAACACTTTCTAAGTTTTTGAATCTATGCTTCAGCTAATGAAAATTAAGACTGCATCACCTTTTGTTGAATTTAAGATCACACTGTTAACTCATATTTGTTCTTGCTTTCCTACTTGACAAGAAGAAAAGAGTTTTATAAATCTTCAAATGCTATAGAAAAGTCAATTGTACAGCTTGATGCACAGCTGTAATCCCTATGCCTAGGGAAACCTGATGCTGGTGTATTATTAGAACCCAGGAGTTCTGAGCTACCATGAACCAAGCCTAAGTGGTTCTCCTTCAATCTGGAACTATATGGTGAGCCCCCAGAAGCAGGGGTCCAAGAGGCTACTTAGGAATAGGCAAACTGACTGAGAGGAAAAGTAAAATAGGTCAAAGATCCCATACCAATAAACAATGAGATCTTCTCCATTAGTGGCCACTATACTTTCTCCTTGTGTATAATAACAATTTAAATGAAAAGATCTTCCTCTTCATTAATAGATCCATGTGACTTGACTGAATCACCTGGAAGCCTAAGTCACATGTGGTAGAAGGAGTTTGCTGAATGGAAGACACAGGAAGGGTGGAGTAGAAAAGAGAGGAAGTCAGTGAGCTTGGTTAGGGCAGAGGATGAAGGCAGGCAGGGCAAGGCTCAGGTTTCTGAGTGTTTACTTGTAAGAAGACCTGATGGAAGCGGGGAGGCTTAGAAATGGTTTTGCTCTACTGTGGTAATGTTTATTAACTTTTTGGTCACCATGACAGATTTTGCTTTCTAGTTCTGAAATTTGGCCTTCTAGTGTGTAAATAAATGTGTTTTTCTCCTGCCTTCTATATGGAGAGTCTTTTATACTTTGGAATGGAGAACTACACAGGCATATTCATGGTCACCAACAGTACTGTGCATATCGCCTTGGTGATACAGGGGGAGGTAGGGAGATGCAGTCTAAAAAAGAATTTTTTTTCTTTTTTAGAGATGCAAATTGTGTATACAAATGAACTTCAACTCCAACTAAAGATCCAAAATCTGCTTCGGGAAAATCATTGTCTGATCTGTACATGTAATATTGATTTTTGAACTTATTTACAAGAAGATATTTATCCTCACTCAACTTAATCTTTCTAGATTTATGTTTTAGCCTATTAAGATGCTTTTGGAGACCGACTTTGGCATCCATTATATTAAGTTGCCCTTCCTACTTGGCACCATTTGACAATTCATAAGCCTACCTATTAGTTGTGTGTTCATCCTTCATTGCCAAAGAAGACCATGTCATCAGAGAAATAATGACATGACTTGCACTTGACTTTGTTTTGAGTGAGAGAGTGCTGTACAGGTCACCAGCCTCACTTCTCCTCTAGAGTCATCTGAATCCAGTGACCAGATATTCATCAGGATGACTGGAGATAACCCTCAATGAGGCAATTGGGGTTAAGTAACTTGCCCAAAGTCACACAGCTAATGAGTGTCAAGGTGAGATTTGAACTCGGTTGCTCCTGACTTCTGCACTGGTGCTCTATCCACTGCATCAATCTGAGTTGTTGATTTGTTGTTATGTCATTTCACTCATGTCCAACTCTGTAACCCTTTTTCTTGGCAAAGATACTGGAGCAACTTGCCATTTCCTTCTCCAGCCCATTTTATAGATGAGAAACTTAGCCTGCAGGTTTAAGTGACTTGCCCAGGATCATATATCTATTAAGTGTCAAAGATTAGATTTGAACTAAGGTCCTCCTGACTCCAGGACCAGTGTTCTATCCACCACACCAACTAGCTGCCAAGTCATTGATAGAAATTTTAAATAGAACAAGAGCAAAGAGTAGATGTCTAGAGTACTCTAGGGTGATCTCCTTTGAAGTCAACATCAAACCATAAGCAAAATCCTTTAAGTCCAACTATCCAATCAATTTGGAATCCATCTGACTATATAATTTCCACAAGAATAGCGTGACACCATTATCCTCCTCACCAGGCTAGTAACCCTCTCAGAAAAGGAAATAAGTTTAGTCTGTCATGACTAGTTCTTGCTGAAATCACGTTGACTCTTTGTGGTTCTCCTACCTAGAATTTATTTCTCCTCCGTTTCATAATCTTTGTGCTTCTTGCCATTCCTGACTCAGAGTTTTAGATGCATCTGTCATTTCCTCTAAGTCCTGACCCAGACAAACTCTCCAAAGCTGCTCTCCTATGTATTTTTTATCCCAGTAGAATGTTAAATAATCCCTAGAAGATACCTCTGTTGGTAGAATTGCTCCTATTCTTTCAGTTCCATTTAATTCAACAGTGAGCATTACTTAAGGGTACATAAAAAAGGAAAAAAATATTATTTTATATAACACTTTAAGCTTTGCAAAGCATTTATTATACATGATCTATTTTGTTCCTAGAATAAGATTACAGACTTTGCAGTCTTCTTTTTATGAGGAAACTGAAGTTTAGAAACGGAAAGTGCCTTGACCAGAATCAATGAGCTAGTCTATGTCAGAGGCAGAATTTGATTTTGGGTCTTTCTTGATTGTAAATATAGCACTTTTCTTAAAGGCACCAATGTAGCCTTGTGTATGTTCATCTGTGACTTGATATCTTGTGCTCTGAGTCCATATGACTGAAAGAAGGAGGGCCTATATAACAGACATGCATCATTAGTATTTTCATTAACGTTATTTCTTGCATACAAGTTGTTAATAGCATTCATTTACTTATCAGATCACCAATTTAGAACTTAAAGAAATTGTAAAGGCTATTGATTTCAATATTTTTTCTTATATTGATGAGAAAACTAAGACATAGAGAGCTTATGTAACCAGCCCAGGGTCATACACGTGTCTGAGGGATTTGAGCCCAGGTCTTCCTGAGTCTGAGTACAGTATTCAAACTGTTACACCATTATTGCCTCTCCAGGTGTATTCTTCCTTGAAATATATTTCTCTTACAACTTTCACTTTATAGCATCCCCCAAAAGAGACTAGGTCTTGGAAAGTTGCCTGGAGGCCAGACTGACCTTCCTGGGGTCAAAGTGACAGTAGGCATCAGAGACAGGTTGTTCCTGACTCAGAGGCTGGCTCTCTACCCACTAAGTTATCCTGTCTCTTCTGTATCCTGTACCTAATATATCCTTGCTGAACGGGGGGATGAGGAATAACCAAGTGAAATAGAACAATGAAGTTGAATGGTCACAGCACAAACCAAATTCTAGCAACATTCAACAAACTTGTCTTCACAAGCTGTTAGTTGGTATTCATTCCAATGTTGGAAGGCCGAGTGCAATGGAAAGAGTTCTTGGTTCAAATACAGCTGTTGACATTTAAGATCACAGATTTAGAGCCATAAAGGACTTCAGAGGTGTGCCTAAATGCATAACTATGCATTTCATAAGTGCCAAAGTGAGAATTGAACTCAGATTCTCTGCCTTCAGAGACACTACACTTTCCTTTCTATCAGTCAGCCAGTAAACACTGATTAAATGTCCGTTATGTAACAGACACCGTGCCAAGGGCTAGAAATACAAAATGAGATAAAAGCTAGGCCCTGCCCTCCAGGAGCTTGTAATCTAATGAAAATGAGGTACGCTATTTAAACTCTTATGGCCTTATTTTTTCCCAGTGTAAAATGGAGGGGAAGCAACCTGTTTTTAGAACTCACAAGACTCAAGTTAAAAATAAAAAGGGCTTTACAAACCATAAAGTGAAACACAAATCCCATGGATTAGTGTTGCCTACGGAAGATAAACATTCAGAGAGGCACCTGTAACCTCGGAGGTTAAACCCTTTCCTTCTGAGTGCAATGATTTCATTCCTCTATTCACAAGCTTCCAAACTATTAATTATTCCCACTGTATTTTAAGTTTAAACAAACAAAAAAGGACAGTTCTATGTGTGTGTGTGTGTGTGTGTTTGTGTGTGTGAGAGAGACAGACAGACAGACAGAGCAATAGGCAGAGAGAGAGAGGCATAGACAGAGTCAGACTGACAGAGACAAAGAGTGTTAACTGTATTTTGGAAAACTGCTACCTTCCAGTAAGAATAAGTTTGTCATTTGTATATTAATTTCCCTCAGAGAATGAGACTGAACAAGAGATAAGAACAGAGAGACGTCGAAAGAGACAGTCACAGACACAGGAGGAGGAAAGGGAGAGGGAGCAAGGGAGGGAGAGAGAAGTAGGCAATTCTTGGAAAACATAGGCATTGTCTGTTTCTAAAAACAATTCAGGTGTGAGCTGCAGCCAGCTCCAAAGGCTCTTTCCAGCTGGATGTTCAGTTTTCTGTGTGAGGATTTCTACTACAGAAATCCGTGAATGCTGCCAATCAGGACTTGATTTATTTTTTAATTGTCTAGTTGTAAACACTTGATGGAAATTTTAATAATGACGATTAAACTTAAATGTCTAGTATGTATACTCCCCCACTCCACCTCAGAGGGCATTTGTTAAATACTTAATAGTGTTCCATTCTCCATATAGGCAGTTGCCAAATGGCTTAGGATTCTCATCTATGTAAAGCAGATTTCTGCCTCTCTTGTTTCCTGCTTCAATAGAGAACAGGAAGTATTTGAGTATCTGCTGGCCAGAGTGGTACCCCCTGCCATTTTAGTGAAAACAAAAACTCTCTGGTAAAATAGCACTCTGAGTCAGCACTCTGAAGCTCCCTAGCAATATTTTTGGAAGCAAACTGATGGTCTTATTATTTTCCAGCCTCTCTGGATGACTGGAGAGCAGCACACTGCTTCTGGGAGAACCATTTTCTAGTCTCCAGATCAATGCATTTCTGCTTTAATTTTCACATGTTCATTTCTTCCTTCTGTTTGGTGTGCTCCCAGTCAAATACACACACACACACACACACACACACACACACACACACACACACACACACACCACACACACATCCCTCACCTTTTAAGATTCCACCCTCCGTTACCCCAGCCATTTATGAAGCCTGGCTGACCATAAGAAATACAATGTGTATGTGTCCATTTAAGAGGTGTGTTCTGAGGTCTTCTCTGACACCACAAAGCATGTTAACTTACTCTAAATAGTTGACTCAAATTCAACAACATTTAGTGCTAATTTTTAACTATTCATGGACATGGTTTGATTCTAGCCTGACAGTGAAAAAAAAGGGGGGGGAGGGGTATTACAGTGATGTTAGAGACCTGGTCTTGTTGCCAGCTGAATGGTGCTAAAGCTACATCTCTGGCAATTATTAGCTGTGTCACTCTAGGAAAAAATCACTTAACCTCTCTGAAACTGTTTCCTTAACTGTCAAATGGAAATAATACTTGCACTTACAGGATGGTTGCAAGAAGAGAATACTTGGTCATACTTAAAGTATTGTTATTGAAATGTGACTTTTCTTTCTAAAATGTGACTTTTCTTTCTAAAATGGGACAGTTCTTATCGTTGTCTTTTGCTTTTGTGCCACATATTTTCCAATATATCCCTTCCTTATCCTCTATCCAGTGAGTCATTTTATAACAAAGATTTAAAATGAAAAAGAAAAAAAATATTTCACCAAAGTTAACTGATGCATTAACTGTGTCTAAAACTGCATGTGTTATTCTCCCCCAATGCCTTTCCACTGCTACAATGAAGGATGTGTATGTGTATGTGTTTATATTTTGTACTGCATTGATTGATTTATCATATAGTTATCTATTTACATGGCAGAAAGTAAGTTGAAGTAAGCATCTTCATTTATTGACTTGTCCCATTGTTTTATTGTGGTTCACCAAATTCTATAATTACTCATTCACCCTATCCCTCAATTAATCAATCAACAAGTATTTAGTAAGTGCATATGTGTCAGAAACTACATTAGGATAGCAAAAGAGGAAAGAGTCCTTGTCCTGAAAAAGTTTATTTTCTAATAAATCTAATCCCTAAAATATTATAAAACCTCCATCTTTAAGGGGTTGTATAAATTCTTTATTTCTGTATCACAAGAAACAGCATAGAGTTTACAAATCTAAAACAAAAAAATAAACATTGATTAATTAATGTAACTTCTCTGAGAAAATCTCCTTGGATATACAAAGTTTAGATCAAACAAAGCCTGGGTCACAGAGATTTTGAAATGAGACACCAACACAAGTAGCTTTAATTCTTGATATTACATAGTAAGGACATTTGAGAAGTCCAAAACAAATCGTTATGTGAGGTCCAAGAGAAAAGTTCATTAGCAACTGCAAGATTCTAATCCACTGCAATTCAACAAGCATATGTTATAAACCAATTATGCCAATATTGCACTAGATATAGAAGATGGAAAAACAAAATATAGGCACTGCCCTCAAGGATCTTACATGTAATTAGAATGTCTTTATATATAGTTCATGCAGCTAACAAAGGTTAAATATTACTTGTAAAGCTAAATCCATTGTCCCTGAATCAATGGTTCTATATGGTTTTTTGATTTGCAAAGAAATTAATCAATGAACCAACATTTATTAAGCACAGATTACATACTAGACTCTATGTTCAATTCTGTGGATACAAAGACAAAATCAAACCAAACAAAAACGAGAAAAAAACAGTCCCAAGAAACTTTGCAAATATTGTCTCTTTGATCTCCAAACATCCAACTAAAGTTAGTGCTACAGATGTTAGTATCCTTATTTCACAGATGAATAAACAAATACTTAGGACCTTATATGTGGTAGGAACTTAATAAATATTTGCTAAATTTAATTGAAATGAAATCTAGGTAAAGGTATTGTACCTTGTGAGTCCCCTGTGGCAATGCAAATGTACATGTGGAGTGGTCATATGCTAACCTATTGTAAGATATTAGTAATTATTTCAATTCTCATTAAATCACAGGAAGAGCAGAGAGACCTTGTGTAAATGTGCAGGCATTTTTTCCCCATTTTTTCTTAGTGAGGGTAGAAGATGGAGAATGGAAAAGTCTCGGGTATGTTAGGAAACACCATGTCTAGAAAGGCATAGGCAACTCACTGAGCTGATCTAAATGATATGCTGTTAAAAAGATCACCATTGAACTGACCCATGAGCATATATAATCAAGACAGAGAGTTAACATGGACAGGGAATTGAATCCAGGATTAAATGGGAAGAAAACAGGCTGGTTTACTCTTAGGAAAATATAGGGCTCCTTTAATAACCCCAAACTACTCCCAAAAATAAAGGTCCATCTCTTTTTAAAAAGTAATATTCCACATGTCATCAAGTTATTATGAGTTATGGAATATTTAAATCTCTAAGAAATTTGAAAAGTCTCATATAGAAGATAGTGGAGAGATTCACGATGGATGTGTAATTAAGCTACAACATATAATCAAAGAGGAACTCCAAAGATGAGAGGCCATGTGGGGAAAATGAGCAAGATATGAGATAGGGTGATCATGTAGCACCATAAGTGGCAGAATGACTGTTGACTAGCCCGCGTGTTCCATTAATTTCAGATGAAATTGGGGAAGGTCCTCAGCTTGTTTTTCCTTATGCTAAATTTATTGGGGAACATAGACATGAGACACCCAATAGGCAGTCATGAATGGGCTAAACTGAATCTTTGATGTGTTTTGCTTATGGGCCATGTGCCCAAAATTCAGGAAGGGGAATAAATTGCGTTGGATGATGTTATCCAATGCATTCAAAAATCCTAAATTACTCCCTGCTGCAAAAGCTCATCTCTGCTGTGGCAAGCTTATCTCAGTGATGCATCACAAACTCAACACTTCCAAAAAAACCCTGCTTATTTACTCTGATATCTTTCTTCTAAATTTCCTCATTTCCGTAAAAAGCACAAGTGTCTGTTCAATCACTCAAATCACTCAAAGCTGCCAAGTCATGCCAAGCTCACCTTCACAACATCTCCATCCATTCTGTTTTTTGCTATTAACACAGTCTTGACTATAGTTCAGACTCTTACTACTTCTCCCCCTTATTTCTTCTGCCCCTTGGGGCAGCTATGTGGTGCAGCGAATAGAGCATCAGTGCAGAAATCAGGAGCACCTAAGTTCAAATCTCACCTCAGACACTTGACACTCACTAGCCATGTGACTTTGGGCAAGTCACTTAACTCCAATTGCCTCATCCTGGGTCATCTCCAGTCATCCTGATGAATATTTGGTTGCTGGATTCAGATGGCTCTGGAGGAGAAGTGAGGCTGGTGACCTGCACAGCCCTCTCTCCCTCAAAACAAAGTCAAGTGCAAATCATGTCATTGTTTCTCTGATGGCATGGTCTTCTTTGGCAACGAAGGATGAACACACATTTCTCCCCCAGATATTGTCAATATTTCTAGATTCAAACCATGCCTTAAGTGTCTGTCTGCCTATCTCACTCATGGCCTACTACCAGCAAAATTTCCAAGTGGGCTGAAAAAATGTAATTGGTAAAGGTTTAACAAAATAAATAAAAATATAATGTAACATATATTTTAAAAATATATAAAAAATATAATATAATATATTATGTAATATATAATAAATGTATTATAATATAATATTATAATTATAATATAATATTATAATAAATATATAAAATATAATATAACAATGTTAATTTGTGGTTTTCTAAGTCATCAGAGCCATCAAGGCTCTGTTTTTATTTGGATTTGAAACCCTTAATCCACCACATTGTCAAGTTGATACACATTGAAAAACAGCATATCTATCACTATCTGTTAATCATTGATGTATCTTTCTAATATCTATAAATTTATCATTTGTCTATATATATGCATATGTGTATGGATGTATATATCCTATTTCTGTCCCATTATTATAAGTCTTTCCTTCTTCCAATGTTTTTGCATTACTTTTTTTATATTTTGCTTTGTAAATATGTCAGTTTCCACATCTGTAAAATAAAGAAGTTGAATTAGATAAACCTTAAGTATTTTTGTCATGAAACTGTCTGTCACAACATAAATATTGTAGAAAATATTCCTTCAATTTCAGATCTGTGTTTTCATGGCCTCATAGTGTATTCTTTGAGTTAAATGTAAGCTCCTTGAGGTCAGGTTTTGTTTTTTAATCTTTGTGTTCTTTGTAATTGTATTATTATATGGATTTGTAGAGTAAAAATGCATTTTTCAAACTATTGTGTAGGGTATGTATTGCAGATTTCCCCAGACTTAGGCATTCTATAGACATACCTTCAATCCAGAAGTTTTAAGAAAGAAATTGATCAGTTATGTAGCCCTTCAAGTTACTTTACTCCATATTTGTTGATTGATTGTAACCAAAGACAAATGACCTCACTTCTCTGGGCCTCAGTTCCCTCTCCTTTCAAAGGAAGAAAGAAACTAAATAATCTCTAAAGCTCTTACCAGCTCTACATCCTAAGATCAAATAGAGACACAAAGGACCCAATCACAGACAAATAAAGACACTGCTTCTATTACTTCTGGGGGGCTTAACTGACATATCCAGACCTGTCATCTGCTGGCCTGTTGGTCTTATGTGTTAACAAAGAGGAACAGACCTCAAGGGCCATTTTAGCAGAAAAGAAAGGATTCATTTTCAGAAGCTGATACCTTAGTCTAGAAATTCATTTCAAATTCAATTGATTTGTTTCTTTGCCTGAGGTCTTGTCCCAATTCTGCCTTCTCTTGGGCAGCAGCTATCCACTCCAGCTCATTGTTTGACTACCACAACATGGTGTTTGATTAGTGTTGTTGACTTCAACAGGAAGATACGTGCTTTCCATTACCCTTCTCTCCTGTTTCCAAGTACACTGAGGTTGTAAAATGTCCACCCCTGAGGGTTTGCTTTTTTTCTTTCTTTCTTTCATGCCGTTGTACCAGCGTAAGAAGCAATTTTCCTCTACCTGTCTACCTGACGGCCATGGATTTCTTTTCTTGTAACACTGAAATCCCATTATGAAGAACTCCACAGGACATCCAAGCTGTTTTGTTGTAATGGGATTTTGTTATAATGAACGCACTGCTGGAAATGACATCCCTACTGTGCAGGGATAAGAAATGAAATAGACCTGAGCCCAGGTTAGGTAACAAGTTAGCAAAAGAAAAGAAGTCCTTTGAAGATAAAAGGGGAAAGAAGGAAATGTCACACTGTCACCACCTCTATACATCCTTCTCTAGCCTGCTGTCACTCACATCATTCTGACAATAATATTCAATGCCTCCCTGCCATCTTCAGCCACTAAAATCCTACCATCATTCCAACCTCTATCAAAGACTACAGCTTCTGGGAAACCTCTCTGTGTTCTTCCCATTAGGAACAGTCTGTTCTCCCTTCCATGAACTATCCCAACAGTTTATACCTCTCATACATTTGCCATGCTGTTTAGAGGGATTACTACAGACCTATTACTAAATGGAACCCATGTCTTGTGTCTCCATATGGAAAACGACTTTCATTCATCTTGGCATAATGTAACTAGGATGGTATGAGAGTTAAGTCCCAGGTCATCAACAATTAGGGAAGTCAACTTTAGCAAATAGAAAGAACTGAGTCTGGGATCTGAAGAGCAGGAAAAATGACCTAAAATAAGAAGGTACCAGATGGGATGTCTACCTCTTTTATTCTTCTCCATGGGGCTGCACTCTGGATAAGTTCATCCTTGACTTTTTCCTGCTCCTCCCCATCTTCTCTTTCAAGATGCTAAAGCTCCTCCCTTCAATATGGGGTCAAGGTTTCTTCTCTTTTCAAGTCATTGAAACCCATAATCTCTTTCATCATCCTTAACTATATCCACATCCAATTTAATTTACAAATCACTTACTAAGCACCTACTACATATCACACAATGTCACACTTGCTAGGGATAAGAAAATTAAATCAAGTCTAAGTCCTGCTGTGAAGAACTATATATTTCTTCAAATTACCTAGTTCATCCCAGAATCTCTGCTGTAAGGAAATGCCCAGGCTGGGCATGTCTTCATTCTAGTTGCACTTCTGACTCTCTGGAATTGTTTTTATTATGCCATATCATGAAGACCCTGTCCTCCACACCCTGTTCTGAAACTTTCAGCTTCTTTTCACAAATTTTCTTCTTTCACTAGGATGGAAGCTCCTTGAGGACAGGGACTATCTTTCATTCTGCATTTATATTTCCAACACTTAGCAGTCCCCAAAAATGCCTTCTACAGTGAAAGGAAAACTCTTTGAAAGAAAGAAAAAAAAAAGACTTTCATTTTTTCTTGCTATCCCTCATGCCTAAAGCAATATCCTGGAACATGGCAGGAAGTTAATAAATGTTTCTTGAATGGATGATAAAAGTTTCAACAGTAGAGAGAGGCTAGTGGGTAAAGGACCTGTGAGCAAAGACAGAATCTCTTAATTATTAAAATTATCATCGACCTGAGTCAAGAAGTCTGTTCAAGCACAAAAGCATGGATGTGGGAAGCAGTGCTGAGCAGCGTATAGAGCACTGAATTTACAATAAAGAAGACCTGAGGTTCAGATGCTGCCTCTGACAGCTATTAGCCCAGTGACCTTGAGCATGTCACTTAACACCTAAGAGTCCAATTTTTGATGTTCTTGTTCAGTCATTAAGTCATATCTTCATGACCCTGTGAACCATAGCACGCCAACACTGTCCATGGGGTTTTCTGGGCAAGGATACTAAAGTGATCTGCCATTTCCTTCTCCAGTGGATTAAGGCAAAGAGAGGTTAAGCGACTTGCCTAGAGTCACACAACTAGTATCCAATGCCAGATTTGAACTCAGGTCTTTTAATTCTAGGTCTAGCACCACTAACTGCCCTTATGAATCTAAGTTCACACATGTGCAAAAATGAAGGTAGTAGACTACATGGTCCCTAGAACACAGTCCAGCTATAAATCTGTGATCCCATGACAATGTAAGATAATTTGATCATTTAATGTTGTAAGAGTGACAAAAAGTGTTATTTTATGTCCTTGGAAATACAATTTCATCATGAAAACTAAGGTCAATTAGACTCAATGAGTTTGATGATCCTCTTAGAATTTGCTGTTATCACAGATATCCTCCAAATGAAGAAATTAGAGATAAAATTCTTTTGCCAAAACCAGGATCACAAAGAAAGGCTTCTTATGACAGGGTCACTTCCAAATCCCTACAAATGGACAAGTATAACATCTCATCATTGATTCAAGTGATAATGAGAAATCAATCTCAACGAATGTTTTCTCTGATTTCCATACTGTAACAGACATTATTCCAGGCAAGAATGCCAGATTATGCCCTCTCTTTTATTATATTTATGGAGGAGAAGAAAGCAAACATGCAAAGATGCACATTGCAACACACTTTTTTTCTTGTCATGAAATGTCAATTTCGCGTCAGTGAAATTCACTGTCTGAAACAATAAAAATTTCCTTACTGTTATAGTGGATACAGAAGATGGAGAGATGTCCTTAGAATCAGGAAGACATGAATTAAAGTCCTTCCCCTGACATTTATTAGCTGTGTTTCCTTGGGCACATCACTTAATTTCTCAGTGCCCTAGGTAAATTTTTAAAACTATTAGCTTCATCGCAGGTACAGATCTGCCCTAGGGAAAGGAGCTGCTTCAGCAGGAGTTCCTCACACCAATGAAATCATAAGCAAAATCTGTCTATTTGAGTGTTTCTCTGACAGGATGTAGGTCTTTTGAGGTCAGAGATGATTTCATTTTTGACCCTGTATCCCTGAGACTAGGACAGTGGCCTGGAATATAGTATATGACTAATAAATGCTTTTTTCTTTCTTTTTTGGCAAGGCAACCAGAGTTAAATGACTTGTCCAAGGTCACAAAGGTAGTAAATATATTAAGTGCCTGAGACTGAATTTGAACTCAGGTCCTCCTGACTCCAGGGCCAGTGCTCTATCCACTGTGCCACCTAGCTGCCCCTTAATTAATGCTTTTTGATTGATTATTTCATTCTGTAAAACAAGTGCTATTACTAGTATTCTTATTTTTCAGATGAAAAAACTGAGACTCAGAAGGGCTAAATGACTTGTCCTGAGTCATACAGACATTATCCTTGGAGGCAGAATGGAATAGTGAAAATAGCACACTGCCATGTCAAGTGACAGGACCTGGGTTCAAATCTCATTTCATCTCCTTTCTCCATGCCTTTGCAGTGGCTTTTTATGCCTGGAATGTTCCCCCTCCACTCCCCTGTCTCTTAGCTTCCCTGGTTCCCTTTAAGTCTCAGCTCTGTCATCCCCCATTCGTGCAGCAAGACTTCCTTGGGCCCCTCAGTTGTTAGTGTCTTGCCCTCTGAGATCACTTCTTGTCTATTTTGTATACATCTTATCCAGATTTAGATGTGTTCACATTTCTCTCCTCCTTTAGAATGTGATCTCCTTGAAGGCAGGAGCCATGTTTTACCTTCTCTCATATTTGCAGTGTTAAGCTAAGTGCCTGAAACCCAGTAAGTGGTTAATAAATATGTGTTGATTGATTACCACCTTGATGATAGTGGGCAAAGCTCTTAACCTTTCTAAGGCTCAGTTTCCTCATTAGTAAAATGAGGGTACTAGACTAGATAGATGAGATGTAAGCCACCTTCTAGCTCTATGACTTCACTGAATAAATGCATGAGTCAAGATTGGAACCCATGTCCTCCTGATCTCAAGTTCATCATATTACCTTCCTCTGACACATAGGTGGCACAGTGGAGAGAGTGCTCTGACTAGAGGCAGTAAGAGCTGAGTTTAAATCTGGCCTTAGACACTCACTAACTGAGTGACCTTGGGCAAGTCACTTAATCTCTGTCTGCTTCAGTTTTCTCAACTGTAAAATGGGGATCATAACAGCACCTACTTCTCAGGGTTGCTGTGAGGATCAGATGAGGTATTTGTAAAGCACGTAGCATAGTGCCTGACACACAGTAGGTGCTATGAAAATGTTTTTTTCCCTTTCCTTTCCCTTCTTTTCCTCCAAACGTATCATTTTTTTCTTCATATTTCACTCCTTTGTCATAATCCTAAACTTTTATTTAGAGCTAAGGGTGAATTTACAAGGTCTTATAAGCCATGACTGATGTTGAGACCACTCAAGCAATTAATTTAAAAAGCAATATACTTGTAGCAACTTTAACCCCTGGTGAAGCAGACAGGATTATCAGTGAAGATGACTCATGCAGAATTTTAGAAGTAGAGCTTCCAAACAGGACTGCCTGAGCACACCTGAACAGGCTCCCTGCCTCATGTTTGGGGCCAAGTTGGAAATGAGTTTATCTATCACATTCCAGTGGCTCGCCCTCCTCCCAACTGAGAGTTTCTTATTTTTTATAAGATTTCTGCACTAACAACAATCTACTTCACACCATGGTTACATATGTACATCTTCTTTGTCCCTGACAATGAGACCTGAAGGCAGGAATTGATGTAGTAGTAGTAGTAGTAATACTAGTACTACTACTAGTACTAGTATTACTAGTAGCAACAGCAACAGTAGCAGCAGCAGGTTTAAGGTTTAAGGTTTGCAAAGTTCCTTAGAAACATGGTCTCATTTAATCCTGACAGAAATCCTGGGAAGTAAATTTGTGCTTTATTTCCCACATTTTACAGATAAGGAAATTGAGGCAGATAGACACTAAGGGACTTGCCCAACATCACATAACTAGGAAGTATTTAAATTGAATTCAACAAACATTTCTTAAGCAGCCACTATATACCAAGCAATGTGATGAAGTTTAGATAGAGATGATCTGTCTTAAAATCAAGAAAACATTTGGTTCAAATCCCACTTCTAGATTAAGCTGAATTTGAGATCTTGGGCAAATGACTTTATCCATTCTATCAGTGCCCCTCGGGAAACTTCTGAGGCTAAAATCTACAGAGGAGTTGCTGATCTGCTTTGGGAGAGGCAGCTTCCTCACCTGTACTTCTCTGAACCAGTGAAATCACTGATAGTGACCACTCACACTCTCCCAACCAAAAAGGGTCACAACAGTGGCCCTCTCAATTACTTAGTCCCTTTCTGAACTGGTTAAGGTACCACCTCTTAGGATTTTCCTGATTCCTCCTGGAGATAACGATCTGTGCCATACCCAACTATACCTTTCTGTATTTCTATTTTTGAAGTTATGTTCCTATTGTTTTCCACTAGTAACAAAATAAATCCTTTTGAGTACTGGGACTGATTTTCCTATTTGTGTTTTTGTTGTTATTTTTGCCTGATTTAATTATCTTTTGTTATTTTGTCTTTGAATTTCATTTACTTAGTAGAGTGTCTAGCACATTACAGGTATTAATAAATTCTTGCTCAATGGCATACTCTCTTCTAGGAATTAACATCTGTTCCTCCTTGCTCATCACTCTGGGACCAAGAATAAAAAACTCTAATCCCTCTTCCATATGACAGCCCTTCAAACACATGAAGACACCCCACAAATCTATACTAACTCTTCTTTGGGAAAAATGTCCCTACTTTCTTCAACTGATTCTCATGAAGATATAAATATAAATAAAAAATAATTTATATAGGGGCTGTGTTAAATGCTTTACAAATATTATATCACTCATTTCTCACAAGAGCCCTGAGAGGGGAATGCTATTATTCTACCCATTTTAGAGTAGAAGAAACCTAGGCAAACAAATTAAGTGACTTTCTCAGAGTCATACAGCTAGTAAATGTCTGAGGTTGAATTTGAAGTCAGGTCTTCCTAACTGCAGGTTCAATTCTCTATCCATTGACATTTAGTTGCATCAGCTACCAGCAGAGAGAACTAGTACTAATATTTATCTTATTATTTTAAATAATATAATTGGTATTTTCGAGGGGTTTTTTTGTATCACCATAATATCACATGTATCCCTCCCTCTTTCTAAAAGTCATTCCATATGACAAAGTGTAGTTTTTGTTTAAAGAGAGGAAAGAAAAACAGCAATAACTGATAGATACATTGAAATGACCAAAAACATGACCAATGTGCTTGTGTAGCCTCTTGGTAATTTGATTGGTCTAGAATTAAAAATAGAAAATAATTTTTGTCACATAGTCATTTTTATTATGTTGGCACAGTCTGGACATGAACATTGAAAATTCATCTAGCTATATTTAGGTTGTCCTTTAATTCTTTAAGGAATACTATGTAATTCAATTTACTAATGTCTTTTTGTACTTTAGGCATTTGATCTCCAGATATTTTATGCATTTTGTAATTATTTGGAATAGAATTTTCCTTTCTATTATTCTTTCTTGTGTTTTATTTTATAGATACTTTATAGATTAATAGATTTTTATTTTATAGATAATTTGCTGTTGATTTTTGAGGATTATTTTGTAACTTGCAAGTTTGCTGAAGCTATTAAAATTTTCAATTAGTATATTCCCTGAGGTTTCCCAAGCAAATTACTTTATCATCAGGGAACAGAGATAGTCTTATCTCTGCTTTCTCCGTAAGTCCCTTAAATATCTTTTTCTTATCATTGCTAGTTCCAACATTTTCAGTATTATGACAAATAATTGTGGGGAGAACGTGTACTCTTGCTTCATGCTTGGATTTATTGGAAAAGGTTCTAGTGTGTCTTCGTTGCATATAATATTTGCTTATGGTTTTGGAAGATGCTTTTTATGATTTTTCAAATATCTCTCTATGCCTCTACTCTGGAGGGTTTTTAGCATAAAAGAGAAAGATTTTTACAGTATCTATTGAGGTGACCATGTGGTTTTAATTTTGGGAATTTTAATATGATTAATTTTATTGATAGTTTTCCTAATGTTGAAACATTCTTGCATCCTTGGTATAAATTAATGAATGACTTATTGGGTATAATCTGACAGAATTTTCTTTAAACTTTTTGAGTAATATTCATTAATGGTATTGGCCTATAAGGTGTTTTATTTTCTGTTTTATCTTTCTCTGATTTGGGTATTAGGATTACATTTGTCTCACAAAAGAATTCTGGTAGAGTTCTTGGTAAGGAGGGGAAGGTGTTAAAAATACAAACAACCTCTGTATTATTAAGAGTTAGAAACCTTTCTTTATTATTGAATGTTCAGGGTTTGTCCTGCATGGTTATCCTCAGATTTTCAGAATAGGTTACCCTGGGCTGCATCCTAAGTTCCATTGTACTTCAGAACATACTATTCCATCGCTCCTCTTTCTTCTACTGAGCAAGGAATAGTCTTGAATTATTCAAATGTCCTTTCCTTTGTATTTGACCACTATGTGTCTTGGAGTTTGCAGCCTTGGGTTTGGTTTTTGTTCTCCTTTATTCCCCTGAAGGCAATCTGTGAATTATTTCTATTGGAATTTCGTTTTCTATGTTGATAAATTCTAGGCAGTTCTCTTTTATTATTTCCTTAATTATAGTATTAAAGTTCTTTGTCCTGTCATGTTCCTCTGAAAGATGTATGATCCTTAGATTGTAGCTGTGCTTCCCGTCTGAGATCTATATGTTTTGCTTGCATAATAAGCAAATTCTTGGTTTTTTCTTCTCTTATTAAAGATTTTCTTTCACTTAGGTGTATTTACATTTCCAATGTATTCTCTTTTGTCTCTTTGATGAGGCTTATCATTGCAGATGCAAGTTTTTTTTTTTAGTCTGCTCATTATTTTTGTTATGCAGGATGTAAGTTATGCTTTCATAATTCTCGTTTTC
>CM053769.1:113534675-113559721 GCA_028658325.1 Potorous gilbertii
CGTCACCCCTCACCTTCTATCAAAAATGAATGAATTTAAAGTACTTTGCAAAACTGAAAGCACTATGTGAGTGATACCTATTATTATTTAGAAGGCACCATTATTCATATTATAACCATTGTGGCTATACCAGGGGACAAAGGCTCCACAGGGAGACAGAACCCTTTGCTTCATGAAGCTCCTGTGCTCTGTGATCCAGTATTATGAAGGACAGTAGAAGGAAGTGAAGAGATTGAGGAGAGGAGATGACACCCCAAGTCCAAGGAGGTCCCAAAAAAATATGAGAAATGAATACCACTTTTGTTAATTCAATCATTCTTTGTGGAAATTCAGTTTATTTCTCCAATTGTGGGATAATTATCTTTTTCTTGTTTTGTGGATCCCTTTGGCAAACAAGAAATATACAAAGATTATCTTTTCAACTTCCATTTTTCAATATCCTCCCCCCTCCACTACCACTTTTAAAGAAATAGCAATAAGCTATATCCTCTGCACATCACTTAAACAAAAACAGTCTAATCTAACAAACAATTATTAAATACCATTACATTTAATGGCATTGATACACAGAACAGAGACATTCGTAACCTTTCATGGAAATGGTGATGAAAGATGTGATTGACTTCAGAAGGTAGAATTTTGAAAAATAATTAGAAAACATAGGGAAAGAAATTTTGTCTATCTTCCCAATAATTCGAGTTTTATGAAAATGGAATATGCTGCCTCATTGAATAGTAAATTCTGTCGCTATTTGTAGTTAACCAGAGTTTATAAATACACTTATTAGGAATATTGGAAAGGGAATCCATGCTTTGAATAAGGTTTAGTTTAGGTAAGCTACAAAGTTCCTTTATTTTCAAAATAAGCAATAATCCATGGATTACATCTGAAAAGCTTTTCTTTAGGCCAATCCCCTACCTGTGAGCACAACTGCAAATCCATATGCTTGACAGATGTCTACCCTATCTAAAGAGAAGTTTATTTCCCTACCAATTAGAGATTCCTAATTGGACAATATGTTTTCTACTACATATTAGGATTGTGCTATATTGTCTCTTCCTTGAAGACAAAGACTTTTCTAATTTGTTTTTTGCATTACTTCAATGCCTAGGACAGTGGCCTTCGCATAACTAGAAATTCATCAACAGTTGAGGAAAAAAGAATGGAAAGAGGGAAGGAAGGAAGGAAGGAAGGAAGGAAGGAAGGAAGTAAGGAAAGAAGGAAGGAAAAAGAGAAAGGAAGAAGGAAGGAAGGAAAGAAGGAAAAGAAAAATGGAAGATGGGAGGGAAGAAACAAGGCTGGGAAATAGAGAGGAAGCAAAGAAAGAAGGGAGGAAGGGAAAGAATGATTATAAATTTGAAAATTTATCAAAGGAAAACATATTTCAGAGCATGTGAAGATTATTATTATGAATAAAATAGAAGGTTTTGGATGAAATATAAGAGGTCATGACTATTGAGTGGCCCCTTTGTATCAAATCAGCTGACTTCCCTAAAACCTATATGTTACCCCTGCTTGCCCTAGATGATTTTCAAACTAATTTACATTCTCTTGCAATTTGAAAGGAACGCAATATATTTTCCAACGCATGACAACCATCTGTCCTGAGTGATAGATGAGCAACGCAAACTCAACACACTGTTGCACTCATTCCTTGACTGGCCTAGAGCCCTGCTTCTTGTAACGCCTATTGACAGTGATGAGAATTACAGATGAAGAATGGTGGAGGCTTGGAATTGATGGGACATCTGTCAATTATCTCTCATACATCGTGGTGAATGCATCACCTATAAAATTATCTTAAAGCACTCAGCTTGATTGTGGCAGTTATGTGCCTAATGTGTAAGTCTACACCATCTGGGAATCTTTAGCTACTTTTTGTTTAAAGCCTAAGTTCACTAACGAAATTCACTCAAGTAAAAAACAACCTTCCCCTAATGAAATCCAAACCAGAAAGAGTTGTGGGAGATTATTAGATCAACCAGACCTCTATTAAATGGAAATCATCACTGACCAGGTGCTTCTTTTTACTTACATTTTTTTGCTTTTAGAGAGCAAAGATTATTGGTAAAAAGACATAGAATGATCATGTCGCAGAACTAAAGAATCACTAGAATTGTCCTGGTCAAATTTATATATTTTTTGGTATAACATGCCAAATACATGGTCATCTGGCTTCTACTTATAGATTTCCAGTGGTAAGAATCTCATCACTAGATAGTTCCAAAGAAGTCCTTTGTACTCCTGGATACTTATATTAGAAATCTCTTTTGGTCTCAGTTTCCTCATTTGTATTCTGCAGACACCACTAGCACCCAATGTACAGGGTTATTTTGAGGTTTAAATGTGATATGGGTAAAACCTTAAAGTGTTCTAATTGCTAGCAATTACCATTATTCATCCTTCTCCCTCCTTTTTTTTTTTTAGCTGAGGCAGGGTATGGCACCACAATTTCAATAGTAAACAGATCTTCCATTGAGGAAATTCCCTCTCTCAATGTAAATCGACACTTTCTTTGTACATTATAGTTCTTGAGAAATAGCTTGGTGAACTGAAATTCTAACTGATCCAAGACCATGTACAAAATATATGGTAGTGATGTCCCTTGAATCGAGGTCTTCCTGTACCTCAGATATTCTTACCTTCTTCATCCTCCACCTATCTAATCTATGACTCCATCTCAGGTCTCCTTGGCTTTGCTAGCAGAACTTGAGTCTTTTCTTGACTAGAATGAGAATTTCAAGTTTTTTTCCCAACCATTTCCATACCATTTTACTGGGCTTACCTACCCTGCTCCCCAATTCCTCTATTTGTTGTCTTATCTCATTAGAATTCATGTTTCTTAAGGTCAGGGACTACCTTGTTTGCTTATATTTATATTCCCAGTGCTTTATACAGTTCCTGGCATAAACATTTAATAAGTATTTTATCAATCATTCATTCATTTCTGACTTTCAGTAATTCTCTGGTGACCATTGCCTCTATTTTCCCCCTCCAGCATGGAAACAAATCTTGATTGTACTTTCTACCCATTGTGCCTATTCCTGCCCTGTGGGACTAAGTACAAGAAGTCTAATAATTCTTTGACATTATAGCTCTTAGAACATTTGAAGACATCTGTTTCTCCATTCCAACCCTTCTCTTATTCAAGTTAAATGGTTCCAGTTCTTCCACAAGATATGTTTTTCTGACATGTTTCTACCTATATTTCATAGTCAACATCCTGATGACCTTGCATGCTAGCTAAATAATATGTCTTCTAAACCATGGCATTTGGCATGGAACATCAAAACTCACATGTATTCTGATAATGGAACAGCATAGCTAGACTATAAATTTCCATGTTTTGCTCACCATACTTCCATTAATTTAAGATCACTGAAGTCATAGTCTAGCTCATCACAGTGTGAAGGTGAACTTGGCCTCACAAAGGCTATGTTAAGAGGAAATAATACTTAAAACTTCTAGTGAGTTGGAACATACCAGCCTTTGATGGAATGTATGTTTAGTGTCAGACTAATTGTCACAGTTAACAATGCCATACAAACATTTTAATATTTCTGAAGTGCTTCGTTTATATAATCTCATTTGATCCTAAAATTATCCTGCAAAGTAAGGAACCATTACTGACCCCAAATTACAGATGAAGAAATTGAGATTGCAAGAAATTAAGTGATCTGCCCAGAATCTCAATGAAGTCTTCCTTATTTCAACTCTGGCCTAATACTCTTAATTACTATATATGATCCTGAGCAAGTCATTTAATCTTTGCCTCAGTGTCCCCATCTGTAAAATGGGGATATGAATAGCACTTACTGCATAGGGTTGTTGTGAAGTTAAATGAGATAATATTTGTAAAGTTCTTTGCAAACTTTACAGCACTCTGTTTTATTATTTCTGATTCCCAGTCCAACACTCTGTCTATCCACCATGCCACCTCATTGTATCAGATGATGAGTTTAACTTCAAGGTTGCCTACCAATAGGGTGGCCTCCAGTACTGAATATTTCAGTGACAGCAACTCTGAAAGACCATCTGCTAAATGCAGAGGGATTGTAGTCCATGTCAGTTGAGGTGTTCCATAATAAATAAATGATAAAGGTGTGAATTACTGACAAATATTACCTTAGGGCTTCCCTACCTTGTCTTGTTACACAGTTAATTCTTATACTCTAGAACAGTGGAGTTGATTCTTCCCAAGGTTCCTGGATTTTTCACCTGTTTGTTTAATTTTCTTGGCATAGCAATAATATCTTCTAATGCTAGTCAGAATCAAGTCTAGTATCACAGCATCCCTATTAGAGCTCCTTTATATCTAAAAAAAATGAGAGTAATATAAAGCCAAATTAAAAATCATTTGAAGTCATTGAATATGTTTAGTTTGGATGAGAGAGAATGCAGAGAAGATATCCCAGTAATTCTGATTTTTAAGGGGTTGTTTTCTTCACTATTCTTTTCTATCTCTTATAATAAGCTATTAATTCTCTTTTTCATAATTTTTATGGATTGCTATCATTTATTTTTCTGGTTTTCCTCTACTGTTGTTATTTGTTTCTATTTTTATTTTTTGTCTCTTTCTTTACATCTATTAGGAATTTGTGTTTGACTTGTAACTAATCTATATTTTCTTTCAAGCTTTACTTATAGATGTTTGCAAATCATCACCTCCTTTCTTTGTACCTTGAACTTCATTATAATTCATAGAAGATTTTTATGGTCAGGTTTTTTTTGGTTGTTGGGTAAATTTTTTTCAGTCTTTCTTGATTTTAGACTTTATGTTATAGTTGAGCTCTATTTGACCTCTGAGTATGACTGAGATTATATTTCTTTATGTCCTAGAGGCCTATAAGTTTTCAGTATGTTCAGTGTGGTACTATCTTAGAAGAGGCTTACTAACTTCACACTTGATTTGTTCTTTGATCTTAGTAAATTTAGGGCCCCTGCTCCCTCATGATATTGTCCACTCCTCTCTTTTTAAACTATGATTCAGAACTGGAAAATGGGTGACAGAGCTGACAAGCAACCCCTAGTTTCACATCTAGTACTAGTACAGGAATTCCATGGAATCTCTTTCTGTCTAGGTGTTCATTCCCTTTATCCTCCCTGGGCCTTGGGCTGTTGCCTATGCACTGTTTTCTCTGCCCAGTGTTACCACATTGGTGATGTTTTTGCTGTGCTATGTGATTTTGGCCAGCCCCTACCCCTATCTTCTCTTTTCTTAAGCTACCCTAGCTCAGACAAATAGCTCACTGTAACTTTGATTTGGCTGTCCTGGCCAGAATTTGATTTGTCACATTTTACACTGTTTTGCAGAGGGTATATAGAGAGAGCTTGATGCCTTCATGTGGCAGCAAGCAACCCAGCATACACAGGAGGGTCTGCTGTATAGGTTCTTAGATCCGCTTTTCTAAAAGGAAAGCAACTTTTGAGGGGTCAGCAATTTACTTTAATTACATTCACCAACTGAGCAAATACAAGCAGAGAAATAAAGACCAACAGACAGGGCTTCTAACTATCTGACCATAAGCAATGCATACATCACGACCAACACATAGATCCAACTCTCTTGGCATTACATATATACATTGTTACCCGAGAGAAAACCACCAACATCTGAGTTTTCAAAGCTGAGGGAGGACGGCTACCCAGGGTCTCACTTGGCTGATGAACCTCCTTTCAAGCCCCCAAAGCAATACTTCACCTCAGAGTATATATACACTTTTCAAAGCTGGAGGTCCTCACAACCTTAGTGACCCAGTGCCTCATTAATTAATAAAAGATGTGGGTATTCCTACAAAACATGTCTCCTCTAATCAAGTTCCCCTTGATGGGCTCCAGGTGATGCCTATTAATGGGGGTGGAAGACCTTTAACTCTAATTAACATTACACATCATCATCATCATGGTTGTCATCATTGATCATCATCACAGACATTTTATATAGCTCTGAGGTTTGGAGAGCAATTCATGTATGTTGCTCATGATCATCCAAACAAAACTGTGGACTAACGGCTATTATCATTATTGCCGTCTTATACATGAGAAAATTGAGGCTGATGATTTATTATCCTGCCTAGAGTCATATAGCTAGAAGGTGTCTGAAATGGGTTTAACAAGCCTAGTGTTTATCTAGTGAACGATAGAATGTATTCACTGGAGGTTTATCAGTTTTCCCTCAGTGGAGGTCTCCAAGCAAAGTCTGAGTGATCAGTACTCATGGATGTTATAGGCAAAAGTCTACAACTAACCAGATGAATGACCTTGAGACTATCACCTAGTCTCTTTCCCTACTTGTAAAATGCGAGAACTGTACTAGATGATTTCTGAGGTCCCTTCTAACTCTATGACCCTATGTAGTACTCCATTTCCATAATAATAGAACTGGCATTTTCATAATAGTTGAATATTTTCAAAAAAATTAACACAAAAAATGAAATGCTACATCAAGGATTTTGTCAAGTTAAAGCACTATCTAAATTATGAGCTCTCAACTGCGAGGCAGGCACAACAATTACTATTATCAAGGAAACTGTGGCTCAAAGTGGTTAAGTAACATGCCAAGGACCACCCAAGTAGCTGAAGCGGAATTTGAACCTAGGCCTTTTGAGTTTTCTGCATTTTCTTCTCATGTATTTTGCTGTGCTTCTCAGAAAGAGATTTCTTTACCAAATATCTTCTTGTACAAAAACAGAGGCAATAGATCAAGAAAGGAACAAGAAGGGCTACAGAGAGATACAGAGAGAGACAGAGACAGATACAGAGAGAGACAGAGAAAGAGATGGAGAATAGTGAAAAAATGTTAACTTTTTTTCTTTTTCTTAGAGCATAATTTATTAGATAAAGTTTCTACTTTAAGTTAAAAACTGGCCAGACACCACCAGATGGCACATGATTGCACCCTGGAATCATTCCACTAGTAATTAAGCAAAGAGTATTAAAAATAATTTAACAGGTAATCCATTTCATTCAATGCATTGCATATAATTGACAGATGTTACTCACAGCATAGGTCAGGAGCTCTTAGGTCTTTTCCTTGTACACAAAGAAAGTCCTTCAGCAGGGGAACCATGAAAGGAGAGCAGGAGTTAGGTAGGATATAACATGACCACTAAAAGTAAAGCCATTTAAATAATCACTTCCTATAAATTGTGGCAGTCTTGGCAAGACTCGGAAACTCATTCTCAAATGTGGCACAGATTCAAGTGAACTTTGATGTCCTTGTAAGTTTCAAATGAGCCCCATGTTTTTCTTCACCCTGAGACTTCAATCTACAAAGCGCATTACCTGCCATCCTATTTCCCATTTCAACTGTGAGAGGTAGAGGAACTTGCCCTCAGACACTATACAATTCAATTCAACCACTATTTATTAAACAGTTACTGTACATCAAGAATTGTGTTAGGCGTTGGGCATATAAAGATACAGCCACATTATATCAGAGTTGGAATGGATCTTTATGGTCATTCAGCCCAACTCCCTGCCACATCCCTCCCAAAGCAGCCAACCAGAATTATTAAAAGAAGCACTACTACATTGTTTGGCTATCTCTCACTCTCCCAGTATCATCTACAAAATGGTTACAATAATACCTGCACTTTCTATCAAGGAAGCATTTTCTAAACCTAAAGTGTCGCAAATTATGTGTTATCACTATTACTTACATGTATAAAATGCATAAAGGTAAATCAATCAAGGCTTTTTTTTATTCAGGACCTATTATATGACATGTACTGTGCTAGGGAGTAGGCACCCAAAAGCTGAAATTAAGCCATCTCATGTTCTTAGTGAGTTTTCAGAAGAGGAGAGGGGAAAGAGGGAGGGAGGGAGAAAAATCTGGAACTCCAAATTCTATAAAAATGAATGCTCTTGACATGTAACTGGGAAAAAATAAAATACTATTAAACTTAAAAAATAATACAAACAAAATACACCTTATGTGGATCTGCCTTTAATCACCAATCAAGCTCCCATCTTCTGAAAATGGTAGGCAGTTTATACATGTGCTATCATGTAAAAAATTTTCATTAGTCATAATTGTGAAGAAAGAAACATTAAAATGGGGGAAAACATGAGAAAGTGTCAAGTAAGTGAAAAAAATATGCTTCAATCTGCATTCAGAGTCCATCATTTCTTTTTCTGGATATGGATAGGATTTTCCTACATGAGTCCTTTGTACTTGTCTTGGATCATAGTGTTGCTGAGAAAAATTGTCATTTGTAGTTGATCATCATACAATGTTGCTGATATAGTGCAAAATGTTTTTCTGGTTCTGCTCATGTCATTGGGCATCTTTTCACACAAGTCTTTCCAGGATTTTCTGAAATCTACCTACTTATCATTTCCTATAGCACAATAATATTCCATTACAGTCATATACTACAACAGGTTCAGCCATTCCCCAAAAAATGGACATTCCCCTCATTTTCCAATATTTTACCACTACAAAAGGGGCTGCAATAAATATTTTTGCACATGTAGGACCTTTTCCCTTTTTTTGTAATTTCTTTGGGATACAGATCTAGTAGTTATATCAAAGGGTATGCACAATTTGGTTGCCCTGTGGGCATAGTTCCAAATTGTCCTCCAGAATGGCTGAATCAATTCACAACTCCAACAACAGTGCAGCAGAGTCCCAACTTTCCCACATCCTCTCCAACATTTATCATTTTCCTGTTTTGCCATATTAGTCAATCTGATAGGTATGAGGTAGTACCTCAACATTGTTTTAATTTCCATTTCTCTAAACAAAAGTGATTTAGAACCCTTCTTTATATGCCTATAGATTGCATAAGGTGTTTTAGGAAAATTCAGTGAGTGAGAGAACACAGTCAAAAACTAGTTGCAGAGATGGTTTCAAGGAGGAAATGACATTGGAGGGAAAAGAATAAATCAATTCATCAGCCAACATACATTCATTAAGTGTCTACTCTGCACCAGGGTTTGTACCAGGCAGAGAAGATATAAAGACAAAGAATGGTTTTTTTTAAATCGTTACTTGGATAGAGGTGGTATTCTAATGGCAAGATAACAAGTATACATATAAACATACATAGGATAAATGTAAAATTAATAAATGTACATACATACAAACTAGTTCGGAATGAATGCAATGTCCAGTAAGACTAAAAAATAGATTGAGAGCAGGTTTTGAAGGGCTTAATAGAAGAGCCCTGTGGACATGGCCTTGGAGAATTCAGGATCATTTCAATGCCATGATGTGACAAATGAGTCAATAAACATTCATTAAGCTCCTACTACGTGCCAGACACTGAGCTATGTGCTAGTATACAAAGAAAGGCCAAAACAAATGTAGCCCCTGCTTTCATGTAGATCTTTGTCTAGTGGAAGAAACAATGTGCAAAAAGACGTGGAGTAGGACTTTATAGGCATCTGTACATAAAGAAGATTAATCTGGCAATTGTGTAGGCTAAATTCTAACTTAATTCTAGATAAATGTCTAATTACATTTTTGGCCAGTTAAATTCTGCAAGAAATAATTATTAGTTTCCTGGATAATTAGAGAATTGGATTCAGTGAGGAGATTTTTCTCCATTTATTCGCCCATCCTTGTGTACACACATTCTATGTAATCAGCCAGTTGTGTGCTGGTAAATGTTTGGCAACCAGTTCTCTGAGTGGAAAAATGTACACATGAAAATCTTTTAGATTTACTCTTCATTGTTAACATTATTTCTATCATTTTCTTAAGAAGTCTAATCAATAAAACAATAAATGAATCTGTGATTTATAGTTTGTCAATTCCCAAGGTCTAAATATTCACACTGAAAATTAAATGATCAACTTTCTTGAGCTAGCTACAACACACTCCTGAAATCAACCCAGTCACCAGGCTACCAATTGGGGAATTGTGAAGTATGTGACATTTCTTGTTCCTATTCTTTAATAATTCTCCAGGCCCAATCTCAGTCACCAAGATGCAACTGGACTTGTGTTGGCTTCAAGTTCATTAACTTATGTCACATTCATATCCACCCTTTTTTATAGTAACTGCTATATGTGACTCCTATTCCATAGATTGTTTTCAAGTTTACAAAATACTTTATACATATGCTATCTCATTTGGTCCTCACAACAACCCTATTATAATATTCATTTTATAAATAGGGAAGCTGGGGCAAATATTGCTTAAGCAAGTTGCTCAGGGTCATATAGCTAGTAAGTATCTAAAGCCAGATTTGGACTCAAGTCTTCCTGACTCTGATACTGTATTCAGTGTGCCACCTAACTACCTTCAAATTAAAACATTAAACATTAAATTTGAAAATCAAAAACAATCAGACAAGCAAAGAACTTGCTTACAACTGCTAGAAAAATCCAAAAGTAAAATGGACTGCCTCATAAAACAGTGGGTTGTCCCCTAATTCAAAGATTTCTGGTCTGTTTTTATTTTCCAGTCTTACTCAGGCACAGACTAGCCTAATTGGCTTCTAAATGCTTTCCAACTCTTTCATTCTGTCATTCTCTGATTATCCCCTTTCCAAAATCAGAACTTACCTGCAAAGCATTTTTTAGGCAATTCTCTCCATTGTCAAATTTTAAAAAATATTTTTACATCCCATTCCAATATGTTAGACAACTAGGTAATGCACTGGATAAAGTGTCAGATCTCATGTCAAAATGATAAGAGTTCAAAACCTGTCAGACACTTATTAGTTGTGTACTTAGGATATATGGTTTTCATTTTCCTCATTTGTAAAACAGCAAAAGTAGTAGCGTTTACATCCACAGTTGTTGTGAGGTTAAAATCAACTCATATTTCTAAAGTACTTTACAAATTTTAAAGCCCTGTGAAAATTCTAGATATTATTTTTAATTGGTCGACATGCATTTATTAAGTACTTACTATGGGTCAGACATTGTGCTACATGCCTAGGAAAAATTCAAAAGAACGACTCTCTAATAAGAGAACTTTAGGAATCTGCTGCTATGAAGTGGGGTGGGTATACTGTAATGGATCACCTAGGTGTGGAAATCCGAACATCCCATCTTCAGTCTTCAGATAAGCCTGCCTCTGGTAACCACCAAGGTTATCATGGTGAATTTAGGATTTGGAACTGGAAGGGACCTTCGAGATCATCTTAAAATGAGAAGTGCTATATAATTGCTCTTCTTATTCCCGTATTATCATATTCTCATCATCTTGGGTGTTCCTTTTGCTCCTAAAGACAAATTACAACCATTCTCCTAAGTTCTTCTAGCAGCATCAGAGGTTTCTGCTAATGACATACTCCATTCTCTTCATTTGCATAGATAATTTGTCTATCAAAAGACATTAACCTACTTCCATATAATTTCTCCCATGCCCAGCCAAATTCAGTGACGGATTGCAACTTACTCTGATAGCTTCCCTTCCATGGGGTTTGACTTTAAATAGCAATAATCACAGATTATCACAGGGCAGATGACTGATGTAGTCATTACATACAAGAATCTGTGTATCAGAGAGGTTGGGGAATGGAGAGGACACCAAGAGAAAACGTTCTGTATTAACAACATCTATTCTAGGCTTGTTCACTCATTTCAGTTATGTCTAACTCTGTGACCCCATCTGAAGTTTTCTTGGCAAAGATACTGGAGTAGTTTGTCATTTCCTTCTCCATATCATTTACAGATGAGGAAATTGAGACAAACAAAGTTAAGTAACCAAGATCACAGTTTGTAAGTGTCTGATGCCAAATTTGATCTAGGCCATCCTTGAACTAGAATCTAGTCTTCAAAGATCTAAGTTACTGGACCCATGATTTCATTGGTAGACGGAATTCCCAGGTAAAGAAACTCCCTCTAAGAATGCATTAAGTCTAAATCTCCCTCTTTCTACTTCTTTCCATCTCTTCTACTTCTTCCCTATGAGGAAAAAAAAAACAAGGTTAATCTCTCCTCCACATCATATCCTTTCCAATGCCCAAAGAAAGCTTATGTGGCCCACCCTGAATCTTCCCTTCCCCAGACTAAAAATCCCCATTTTCTTCAACTGATTCTTATATGGTATGGATTCCAAGCCTTCACCATAAGTGCTCCACAACATAGGCATTTCCACTCTGAGATATCTCACCTTAAAAGACTGTTTTAATTTATATGGAACTGAAAAACATCTACCTGTAAACATCTACCCATAAGTCCTAGTTCTCTCTGAATTCAACTAAAACAGTCCCTAAATCTCCCCTCGGGGGTCAAAGAGAAGAAGGTTAATCTCTGCTCCAAATTACTATCCTTTAGATACTTGAATACAGTCATCATGTCTCCTCTAAGTCTATTTTTGGAACATCATGTTAGAATCATGTAAATTTTTGACTACTCCAAACAGTGACAGTGACCTCTACAAGTAATATTCCATTTTCTCCAAGACCTCAATCACTAATTATAGTGTTCAATATACAGTTGCATATTGAATCTATCAATACGTCAAGAAACTCCAATAAAAACTCCATTAAGATACAAATCACTCCCAATTAAAATGCATGGAAGACAAACAACTCCTTAGCCATAATGCTAAGATTAGGATGGCATTAGAACCAAAAGTGACCATTGGTATTCTAACATTTTCCTGATAAAGCTGACTTCGCCAAATACCAAAGTCTTGGGAAAATCCAATCGAAATAGTAATGAGTAAGAGTAGGTGGCCCATGAGTGGGATATATTATGAAAGCTGGATTCCAATAGGAAGCATCAGGGATTACTAATGTTCAACATTCATGTTTTACTAGCATCCAAGTAGCAATAAGTAACCTAAAGGAAGGCCACTAGAAAGCTAGGTAAACACCATGGGAAGGTTTATGGAAGAATATGTATAAGAGTTACATTCTGAACAGGACTTTGGACCACCTACTTCAATGAGATCACAGAGACAATGAAAAGTTAAAATAAGAGTAGATGGTACAACCACAGCTACCAACCCTTTAAACAACCATCACCATGCTTGTCTTACGTGCAAGGAAAATCTGCAGGATGCATACTGCAGTCTGAGCAATTAAAAAGAGACAGAGACAAAGACAGAAAGACAGAAATCAAAGATAGAGGAGAGAGAAGAGAGGGAAAGAGGAGACAGTTAAATATTGATCTCTGCCTCTGTCTCTGTCTCTGTCTCTGTCTCTCTCTCTCTGTCTCTCTCTCTATCTATATATATTTATATATATACACACACATACATTTATAATACATACTCAGAGATAGATAGAAATATGCAACTATCCATCATGTATGCATTTCTATTTGAGGAAAAGATAAGGGAACATGAATCTTCCCTCAATCAGTGTGTCTGTCATTCAGATTTAATTTCTCTACAAATATATATATATATATATCTGTCATTTATCATATCTATCTAGAAAGTCATCATGATAAAATGGCAAGAGAACTAATTTTGAAGAAATAGTTTTTAGTCATACCTCTTCCATATACTGACTGTGTGACTCTGGGGGAGTCTTTTAACTTTTCAGTGCTCTAGGCAACCTTTGATATTATCAGTTTAGGAGATGCCATGGATCAGCATTGGAAAAGAAAAATTGTAAAATTCCAGTGATAATACAATCATAGGTCTGATTTTTAATGTCTCTTATTAATCCGTAATTTATCTAGAGTTTTAATTTCTCATTCCCTTCTCCATCTGTCTACATATTGATCTATCTATTAATATAACAATATATCTATATTGATTGACAGATATATAGATATACCTTCCATAGAGGTCTACCCAGCATGCTGGTGGCCTTCTTTCAGATTTCTTAATATTACTTGGGTACCAGTGAAGTACACAGGCTGATCACTGATAACCCTTTACTCTTCCTATTGGAAGATAAATATATGCATGTGCTTACACATATGCATATCTCCACCTATAGGTGTGCGAATGTGCACGTGCGTGAGTGCATGTGTGTGTATGTGTATGTTTGTCCTTCGTTCTCGAAGAGAACCATGACATCAAAATAATGACGTGACTTGCAGTTGACTTTGATTTGAGTGAGGAGGGGCTGTGCCAGGTCCCCAACCTCACTTTCTTCTCCTGAGGCAAATGGGTCCAGTGGCCTGATATTCATCAGGACAAGTAGAGATGGCCCAGAATGCAATCTGAGACCTTGGCCCTTTCAGGCAAAGGTCTTATCACATTCTCATTTTGAGTGGGAATTAGTTAATCAAGGAATGGCCCCCTTAATAAAAAGAAAATCAGACTGGGAGGAGGAGACCCTCAGGGTTCCTGGGTAAAAGGGAAACAGTTACCACTTAGTAATTACATTCACTCTGTGCTTAAGTGGGTGGGGACTTGTCCAGTGTAAGAGCTCCAGAGAGAATTGGGTTTAAGACGATCTTTGAGCAATAAATGTAGCCAGTAAATCCAAAGGACAAAGGCAGCTTTTGGCCATGGAGTATCCCTTCCTACTGGAATCATTTCAGATTTTATTGTCAGCATTTTGTTTTTTGAGGGCATTGTGTCATTTTTCAAACACCTTTACATTTGAAAGCTTTAGGACATATTTTAAATGAACATATCAACATTTCTATCAATAAATGTCTATTTATATGCATGGTCATATACATCTAATCCTTTGTCTGCTGTTCGTTATTTATTAACATGTTATCTATTTATCTACATACCTAAAGCATCTTTATATAACAGCTCTCTGCTACTTTCTATTAGCCAAACAATGAGAAATTGTCATCTGTTATTGATCACACACTATCTTTCTGTCTCACTATGTCTATTTCCATCTTTCTATCAAAGGAATATTTTAAGACTCCTCCTAATTGAATTTAATGTAACTAACAAGATGCTCTATGATACTTTCCTGAGTGAGAATATCTCTCTGAGTTTGAGAATTAATCAATCAAATGTATGAATTATATATAGACAATTCCTAGACCACTTCTATTGAATCTGCTAAGCAAAGGTTTAAACTAGGTGCAAAGAGTAATGTTTTGAGTCATTGGATGAAATCAGATGTAAGAAAATTGTTGGGATTGTCTGAAAAACTCAGACATATCTTTAAATATAGGTAGATCAAAGAAGAATTACAAGCAGAAAAGCAGTTAAATTGGAGTTACACTTTGAAGAGTCAGAACTTTGCTCTTATAAACAGTTGGTAACAAAACGTGGGTGATGGGGGATATAGAGTTTAAGACAAGATGAAATTTCTCAGATGGACATTGCCCTTGGAGAGACTAGATCAGTAAGAGGTCCTGCATGCAGATGGGACCTGAGAGGGAAACAAACACTAGACTCACTGATGAAAGTCACCTTCAAGGTCATGAGCTCACTGTGGAAAAGAGAACCTTGACAAAGGCATTGGCCATTGGAACCCAGCTGAGAGCTAGTTGTATGAAAAGGGAACTTTGTGTGGGCTTCAAAAAGGAGGAGAACTTCCATTCAACCAGAAATTGTGAATTCCCTTTTGCCCATGGACTCCCTAGGTTTGAATTTGCTTTCCCCTGGATGCTGTGCTTGTGGGAGAGAACATCACAAGTGTTTGGGAATGGAAATTCTCATTATGCCCACTTAGTAAATAAGTAAACCTCTGCCTGGATAAATTTACATCAACTAGCTAATCAATGATGGAGGGCAGCTAGCTAGGTGGTGCAGTGGATAGAGCACTATGTCTCCCATCAGGAGGAAAACATCTTCCTGCATTCAAATCTGGCTTCAGACACTTACTAGCTATGTGACCCTGAGCAAGTCACTTAGCACTGTTTGCCTGTTTTCACATCTACAAAATGAGCTGGAGAAGGAAATGGCAAATCATTCAAGTATCTTTTGCCAAGAAATCTCCAAATGAGGCCATAAAGAGTCAGACATGACTGAAAAATGTCTGAACTGATATAAACATCAGGTGAAGGTTCATGATCACTGAGATTAAGAAAGTATGCATATATTAAAAGAATAATCTTAATCCCTCGGAGTTACCCCTAAAGTTTTGTGGGAAAAAAGTAGTCATAGCCCTTTGTTGAACCAACCTGACTAAGAGAGTTGAAATTGGCAAAGTGAGTTCATTCTCTCTGTCATCTATCTATCTATCTATCTATCCATCTTTTTGTCTGTCTGTCTCTCTATCAACTATCTATCAATTATATAATCCATTTTTATATCTACCTAGTTATTTTTCTGCCTGTTGGTATGTATTGCTATGTTTCAACCTCAGTATGTCTCCACAAGTATCAAATCTAATTCCTTATCTTTCTACTTTTTTCTGTCTGTATATATGTTATTCTGTTTATGTATTAATCTAGATATGTATACATATATTTATCATTATCTATAATCTATCCATCTATCTATCTTACTCAAACCACCTATATATATCTTTCTCTCTCTTCCTCTCTATCTCCCTGTCACTATCTTCCCCTGTCTTTGTCTAGCTAGCTAGCTGTCTGATTTCAATGACTTTGAAACTAGTCTCGTTAAGGGCAAATCAATTATATCAAGCTCCCAGGAGATGATACCTCTGTTTGCAGTAAACTAATTTGATAGACTTCTTTCAGAAGTTGATAAGAAGTATAGGCTTTTTTGTCCTTAACTCAAACACAGGCTAATGCTAGAAGTCAGTTTGCCCAGTGGCATAAAACAAGCCAAGCCTTTGCTGTTCATTTAAGCAAAGATGTACATTCATACCCACACATTGTTCCTTGATTGCCTGGGGATTTCAGCATCTGTTCATTTCTGGACAGGGAAGGGTTTCATTGAGCTTTTTTTATTGTTTTTCTTTATAGGATTAGCATGCAATCCCTAGGGCAGAGGAAGAAGGATGATCACTTCTGTTACCCTCTCTCACACCTTAGGTGTTCTCTACACTGGCCTGGGTGTAAGTGTTAAGGAGGAGCATACTGATTTGGCAACATATGCTGGATCACTTTTAATAGAGCAAATAAGAAAATCTTACAATATGGTGTGATGGTAAGGATGCAACATTAGTCATCAACAAATTAATTAATTATTTAAAAGCACTTACTAAACAGTAACTATGTGTTTGCCAAGAACCATGCCAATGGCTAGAGATACCAATATAAACAAGCAAGACAGCTCTTGCCATAAATGGATTTTACATTATAATAGGAGAAGAAAACCAATAAGGGGAAGTAGTAGCCAGGGAGGAGTTTCTGACATAGGGAAGACATAAAAATAATGAATGGACGCATAAATCAATGGATTGACAGATTCTTTCTTGTACTGGTGGTGTTACTAACTCACAGAACATGCTAGAGAAAGTAAAAATGTTGGGGGGCCTTAGTTTCCCATTGTGTCAGTGGGAATGGAGCTAATAATGACCATTATTTTTTAAAAAGTGACAAATGTTAAGGTAATTTAAAAATAGGAAATCATACAAATTGAAAACATAATTGTTGCTCTTTGAGCAGACCTGAAATATCATCAAATTAGGGAGTTACTGATGCTGTACTCCATCTGCCAATGTCAATTATCACTTCCTCTGAAATGTATGGGCTTAGAGAGCAGCAGCATGATATAGTGGATAGAGCAACCCCTTTCTAGTCAAGGAAGACCTGCTTCAGACATGTGCCTGACACATACTGGCATTATGACTGTGGGCAAGTCACCTGAACTCTCAATGATCTACAAAACCATTCTTATCAATACCATTACCAGTATAATATGGAGACTTTCTGATTTTATTTACAGAAAAAAGTACAGGGGTCAGTACTTGGGCTTATGAGCTCAAAATCTGCCTGAGAAGACTCATTTTACTTACAAGAAACTATTAGAGAATAATTGAAAAGAGTGGTGTCAGTTACATTCAATAATTTCTCAGAGAAGGGAGAACTCAGTGGAAACTAGAATGGTAGATGGAACAGGCATAAGGGGCTTAATATGTTCTAAGAACTAAGAACTAGGGAACCAAATAAAAGCAAAAAGATAACTGAAGGAGTTTATTGAAGACAGCACACAAAAAATGAGTATGAAAGGGGGAAGGACAACCATACAGGAATATGGTGTTGAAGTCCAGAAAGCCAGAAGCACTACCAAGAGAAAAGTGAAGGTTGTCCCACTGGGACTGCTGCCACAAATGCAGGCACAGGAGGAACTCACCAATGGGAAAAAGAACTAGTCTGGTAAATGAATATTGCAGACTGAAAAACTGAGGATGTAGTAGATGTTTGAGTAGGAGAAGAGGGAAGTTCCAAAGCAAGACTTCAGCTAAAGAATGGGGTTGAAATAAGGAAAATCTGAAGCACAGATAGGAAAGAAATGAAGACTGGCTAGCCCCTCCTCAAAATGGAGGTCCTGGGAAGAACTCTCCAATGAGTGATCGCCAATGGATGGTATCCCTCTGTAGTGCAGCAAAGGAATATACCATGGTGAGAAGGCTACATAAAGGGATGTATGCTTCAGGGTGAGGTGGTCCCAGGTCTTGAGGGCAGTTCTAAGTTGGTGAATGCTTTGTGAAAAAGATAGAATTTGAATTGTAATCTGTAGGAGACGTAGGATTTGGAGAGCCAAAGTCAACAGTCACTCTAGTAAAGGGGAGAAAAATAAGAGAATGGAGAAAATAAATAAATAAATAAATAAATAGATGTGCCATCTGTATGACATTTGAAAACAAAACAAGCTTAGATAAGTAAGATGGGGGAAATTTCTGAAGAGCTTTCAAAAATGACATAATGGAGCTAAAATGGTGAATTAAGAGATAGGAACATGTTTTTTCCTTAGCAGGGAATGACACAATAAACATGATGTCTTGCTTTTCTTCTTTGATCTTATGTTATTGTTCATTTTTTTTCCCTTTTGGTAGCTTCATCATATATTTCTGCCAATGCTTCCTCAGGCTTCAGACATCCTGTGGAACAGTATCCACAAAACCACAACTTGTGGTCCGCCATCAATGTGTTTACTTTTACCAAGCAGCCAGAGCACATCTGAATTCAAAGAAGGAAATAATAATTAAGAATGTAGTCATTAAGGTGAAAAAAGGTCTTTTCCATACACTGGGGTTCATATTCCATAAAGTACCATTTCACCAGAGGTAGGAGCCTATATGGGTAGAAAACATGATAACCAAGAAAATACACCCATTGGGAACAGAAATGGAAATGGAACACATGTAAATTAACACAGGTCAGGAACTTATGAGTCTTGCACACATACAAAGAGATGCAATTTATACTACTAATATTGCAGAGCTTTTGATACCCTCAAGTGATGTGATCATATGACATTTTACTGAGAATGTCATCTCTCCTGGATGTTACATGGTCTCCTATAGTCATCTCCACCAGCCTTGGGACCACCAAGCTTCTCTCTACTTTCACCTTGTTTTGGGCTCTTCAAAGTCATCTAAAGATCTTTCAACTGCTATTTGTTATGGCTGAGGAACTAACACATCTCCCCTCCTAGAGTGGGGTTCATAGCTCTTTTTCAGTAGTTAATTCTATCAGCCTCCACAACTAATTAAGTGCAATAAAATTTCTCCAGGTTGAGATTACATCTAGTCTTTTGACTATGTCTAGAATGGATTTGATGTCTGTGATAACTGACTGATAGTCTGACTGAAGTTGATAATATCAAATACACATACATGTGTGTGTATACATATATATGCATATTATTTATATGTGTGCGAGAGAAAGAGACAGAGACAGAGAGAGAGACAGAGAGAGACAGAGAAAGAGAGAACACATCAAGGTTTGAAAAGTACTTTACTAGTAGTAGCTTGTTTGATCCTTATAAAAATCCCAGGAAGTAGGTATTATTACTCCAATTTTATGGATGATGAAACTGAAGCTTAAAGGTTCAGTGAGTGGTCCAGGACTGCATAGGCATATAAGTATCTGACTCAAGATTAAAATCCCTACCTGAGATCCTATACCCTCAAAACTCAATTCATAGATCGGACAAAAAAACCGCAGAAAAACTATCCAGAGAGCCAAGAGGACTCCAGCGCCCTATCTCTGACTGATAAAGTGAAACTGAGAAAGAAATAAGAGCTAAGGTAGCACCACCATCTCTTTCCACCTTTATTCCACATTACTGCCTTTACGATGTATAATTGTAGGGACAGAGTTTTCCTTTTTCCTTCTCACTCCTCTATCCTCCATTATGAATATTATTATGTTAATAAGAATACTATTAGGCTATGGACTTTCTATCTGCCTCCAAGAATGTGAAGTAGAAAGCCCTCCATTGTTTTCACAATAATAGAAAAGGTCTGAAGGAAGTTTTTGTAGGATAATAGAAGAAGTAAAGAGGTATGCTATGGGCTCTGATATTTTATCCCATCCCGTACACAGGAGCCAAGATATGAACAAAGAAACAGGGAATTCCAAGGGACAGGATAGAATGATGTCCTCCTTAGTCAGAAATAAAATTAATATAAGAGAGATGTGGAAGAATCATAAAGAGGAGATGTGTTCTAATTACAAACCAAAACAGATTGCACCAGACTATGTCTTCCCGATGACTTGGTAACAGAAAACTGTATTTATGTGTTTGAGAGCAAGAAATCCTCTATTTGAATTTTCCCTTTTGTTTACTTCATGATATATCCTAATTAAATACTTGGCTTTTTGATTTATGATTCCTGCATTGTCTGCTAGAGTATTTTGAGAGTAACTATAGAACCTAATCAGTCCTGAGATAGGGGCTTGAGTAAAACAGGGACAATTTTGATCATCCAAAAAATGGGATATTGAATCAATAATTGGTGACTCCCAACTGAGTGAGATATTTTCACATAGGGGAGCATTAGAAATAAATTACATAGGGGTCAGGTCTATTAGGCTTTGACTTTCAGGCTAAGGCTAAAATCCCAGACTCTGCAAGAAGGTTTTCCTGATCCCTCTTGAAGTTTGTGCTTTCCCTCTGTTGATTATCTCCAATTCATTCTTTATGCATTTTGTAGGTGCATGGTTGTCTGAATACTCTCTCACATATTAGACTGAGAGCTGGGATTTTCTTTTGCCTTTTTTTTATTCCCAAGCACCTTGGATTTTAAAAATCCCAAAGTCCGGCTAATGATAAGTGCTTAATAAATGTCGATTGACTGACTGACTGAAGGACAAAGGAAGTCTTTTTTTTTTGAGATTTTGGGATTTTTATGGTAGTAGTGCAGAAGTGAGATAACTCAATAATTAGACCCACTGAATTGAAACTAAAGACTGAAACTTGAGTAAACTTGGCTGTTGTAATCACTACATACTTTTATGTACCTCTCATGAACAGAAGAAAGTTGAAGAAAAGTCAGATCATTAATAAATGTAGAAGGAGATTAAATCCATCATGCAAAGTGGCTGAGCTCATGAGCTGTTCATTTAAAAAGCTGTCTTTACAAGAAAAATGAAGCCAAGAGGGATGGGTGAATGAGAATTAATGATGACCTTGGACATATTTCTATTGATTAAAGAGTCAGGCCAACAAAGGGTTAGAAAAATGTGATCTTGTAGACAGTAGACGAGAGAAGTTGCTGAACAAATATAATCATTTAGATTGGAATTGATGAACCACTCACTAAAAAAGACTGGAAAGATGAGGTGTAACTAGAAACTAGGGGCATTTAATCCTATGCTGAACACATACTCAACACTCTGACATTGCCAGTCGCAAATAACAAAAGAGTAGCCTTGGTTTTTCTCCCTAACAAATAGAGTGGACATGTAGAGACAGACACTTCTAAATATAGACCACATTTTTCTTTTCTGGCATGAATTGAGAAATATTTTCTTTTATATTTTTTATACTAAATCAGAGAATAAGGAAGGATTCATAGACTGTATCATTTCCTTGCTTAAGAATGTTCAGTCTTTTTTTGTTTTGTCCAACTCTTCATGACCTCATTTGGGGTTTTTCTTGGTGAAGATCCTGGAGTGGTTTGTCATTTTCTTCTCCAGTTCACTTTACAGATGAGGAAACTGTGGCAAACAAGACAAAATCACTTGCCCAGGGTCATGTCGCTAGTAAGTGTCTGAGGCTGGATTTGAACTCAGGTCTTCCTGACTCTAGGCTCAGAGCTCTATCCACTGTGCCACCTAGCTGCCCATACACATCTGCAAATATAAACTAATCAGCTTGACATTTAAATTTAAAACCCTTTGCAATATGACTTGAACCTACTGTTGCAAATGCAATTGCATACCGTTTTCTTCACATCCTGCCATCTAACCAAACTGTTCTTGTTTCTTGAATGTGTCTTATCTCTCACCTCTTCGCTTCAACATAGTCTGTATTTTCCCTTCACCTCTGCCTTCTAGAATCTATACTGCAAGGTTCAGCTTACGTGCCACATAGTAACGGGGACTTCAGAGAACATAAAAGAAGGGAAGGTCAGAAGACATTGAGGACTTTGTGGGGGCAGCTAAGAAAAGGATAGAAAGCAGGGAATGTAGGCCTAAGGAATAGGGGAAAATGCTGAGTTTGGGTTTTGCCCTCTAAAAGTGAGTATTTAAAATACTAAGCATAAAGAGAGCCAAAAGTGAGAACTTACCAGTCATTGGTGGAAACAACGAGTTGTTCAGGGTCCCTCTTCCCAGGATTCTTCAATTCTCCAGGATTTAGTATAAATTGACCTTTTGTCTCTTATTAATAAAAACAACCAAAGCTGGAAATAGAGAAGAGCAAAAATTGCAGACTGTTATAACCTTGCGTCTGAATCAGTTAATCTTTAGTTATCACATCCCTAGGGATGTGCTGAATTTCCAGCGAGTGCCAGTTTCATAACCTCATCCTTCCACAGTGGGGACTGAAGAGTGCTCAGAGGATCTCCTCAATAGAGTTTGTGCATGGCTCCCAGGCCCTCCAGCTCCCTCTTCTCTCTCCAGGTTTTGCATCCTTGGTTTCCTTTAACTGATCATCTAACACACTCCTCCTCATCGTGACAAACTTTCTTCAGAAAGTCATCAGTTTACAAATGTCCTTCCAAAATTATTGTGCTCAGAACTGGATACAATTCTCTGATCTAAGCTGTACAATGGAGTACAGGAGGACTATAATATTACAGTGACTGGGCAGTATGCCTCCTTTAATTGAGATTAAGTTGACATTAGCATTTCTGACTACCTCAATATGACTCATATTGAGTTTACTGTCCCAGATGTTTTTTCATTTCTTTCATAAAAACTGTTAACTAGTTGTACTTAGTCCATTTATAATTCTGAAATACTTTTTTGGAATCCAAGAGTAGGGTTTTATAATATTAGATTTCACATTATTAAGTTCTACCTAATAGTTTGAGTTATTAGAGTGTAGGACCTGGAACTGGGAAGATCTGAGTTCACATCTGATCTGAAACACTCACTCTACGTAACTCTGGGCAATTCATTTAACTTCAGTGTGCCTCTATTTCTTCATCTGTAAAATGATTATAATATTATTAATGAGAATCAGTGATATTTGCAAACCCTAAAGCACTACATGTTGTGGTTGAAATTGTCATTTAGTCAGTTTCCATTGTGTCTGATAATTCATGATCCCTTTTAGGGATTTCTTGGCAAAGATACTGGAGTGGTTTGCTATTTCCTTCTCCAGCTCATTTTGCAGATGAAGAAACTAAGGCAAACAGGATTATGTGACTTGTTTAGGGTCAAACAGCTAGTGAATGTCTGAGGCCAAATTTGAACTCAGGTTTTCCTGACTCCAGTCCCAGCCCTCTAACTACTGTGCCACTTTACTGCCCCAAAAAGCACTATATACATGCTAGCTGTTACATACTACTATCGTGACTGTAGCTCAAAGGTTTAACATTCCTTCTCACTTCCCTATCATTTGCCAACCTGATATGTATTCAAATGACACCAACCCTTTGCTGTTTTTTTTCTTTTTTTGGATGAAGCTGTGATCTCATTGATGTGAGCAATACTTCCAAAAGGAAACACTGTACCATATCTGTACATTCTCTGCCTGGGAGCTCCTATGGAAATCCCCCACGAAAGATAGCCCCAAGACCTTGAGGGTGTATCTCCTATGTTTCTGGATATGGGCTCACTACCAAAGAATCATCCTGGATATTCCACTAGTTACCCCTGCACTTTAAAATATGACAGGCCCATCTTGATTTCTCAGTCAGTCAGCAATCATTAAGCACTTAGCATGCGGTGGGGTGGGGGGGTGGTTAATATGTTAAGCCCTAGAAACACACACACACACAAAATAAACAAAAATCCTTCTCATTAATGAATCTGCATTCTAATAGTGAAGGCATCATATGGAATAATTAGGTACATAAAATTTACAGGCTAGATGAAAGATCATTTGGGAGGGGAAAACAGTAGCAGCTGAGAAGAATGGAAAATATAGCTTGCCAAAGGAGAGATTTTAGCTTAGGATTAAAAGAAGTCTAGAAGAGGTAGAGAAGAGAGGACAAAGGTCTCCAGGAATGAGGAACAGGAAAGAGGGGAGTACAAAGTGGGGAGCTGGTGTTGGACCAGTGGTATAGCACTTTCTTACTAATTCACAGGCCAAAATTAAGGAACTAAGGAGGTGTCCTCATATTGGGGAATGCCTATCCAAATTGTGGCATGAGAATGTAATGGAATGTGCCATAATTAATGTTGAAATGAGCAGTTTTAGAAGAAATAGGAAAGGACTCTATGGGATGATGGTTAGGGTTAGGGTTAGGTAAGCAAGGTAAGCAGAACTGGACGAATAATGGTAGCAACCATATAGATCAAAACAACTCTGAAAGCCTTTAGAAAGTTGAACAATGTGATGATAAACCATGAGTCCAAAAGAATGGAGGTAAAACAGGCCACTCACCTCCTGGCAGAAAGGGGAAGAAATTAAATCATTGAAAGCAATATTAATTTTGGGATATGGTCAAAGTCGGAATTTGTTTTGCCAGTAGATGAAGCTATTTCTTGAGTTTTCCTTGAGGTGAAGGTTGTTTGCTTGTGTGCTCAATAGGGGGAATGAGGAGGTAAAGTTAAATTAATAAATAATCAGAAAGAGATGGAGACAAATGAATGTATTAATGAATGAACGATTGATTTTTTGTTTGTTTCCATAGTTTTGTTTTGTTTTAAAAAATGGGCTGAACTAAATAGTCACTGGGACTGCTTCCAATTCTGTGATACCAAGTATTCTCTTTCCTCCTTGTTCT
>CM053769.1:113560221-113600364 GCA_028658325.1 Potorous gilbertii
AAGGTGAGATCTGAATCCAAATTTACTCCCAGTCAAATAAACCCCTGGTTTTCTAACCAGGAAGACCAGCATTCAAATCCCATCTCTGACCCATAATGGCTATGTTAATGACAAATCACATTGTCTTTCAGTATACCAGACAACTCTCTCAGACTATAAATTTAGAAAATGTGTCTACCTTCACTGGAAGGTGGAATTTCCTCCCGAGAATTCAATTCCTTCTATAGATGAATTCATTCACAGGTTGGGTCCTTGTCTATGCTTCCAAAATTCAAATAATATTTAATATTTAATTAGGGGCAGCTAGTTGGTGGAGTGGATAGAGCACCAGTGCAGGAGTCAGGGGGGCCTGAGCTCAAATCTCACCTCAAACACTTGACACTCTCTGTGTGACCTTAGGCAAGTCACTTAACCCCAATTGCCTCATCCTGGGTCCTCTCCAGTTATCTTGATGAATATCTGGTCACTGGATTCAGATGGCTCTAGAGGAGAAGTGAGGCTGGTGACCTGCAGAGTCCTCTCTCACTCAAAAGAAAGTCAATTGTAAGTCATGTCATTATTTCTCTGATGGCATGGTCTTCTTCATCAATACAGGAGGAACATACCACAACAATATTTAATAAATTATAGCACAATACAAAAAAATTGTAGATTTCCTTACAGATCCTTTCATTTGAGCTTTTCCTTTTTTTCAGATTGAATTTAAGACTCAGAACTATTAAGACTCAGAACTATACCCAAGGTCATGCAACTAACTTATTACAAGAAGAACTAAAACAAACATTTGATTTCTAATCCAGTGCTTGACAAGAGGGACAATATGTAATAGTTTTTCTCCTCTGATAAATAATGAATCTCATTCTTATAACTGAATTTGAAAAACAAATTTAGTAAAAGACTTAAAATAGCAGAATAGTTTAGGATGGAAGGAAGGAAAGACTATAATCTGTGAAGCTGTACTGAAGACAGACCTATGATTTGCACTAATATGGTACTTTCTTCTGTTTGTTACAGCCTACATACTCCCCATAAAATGGTGTTTTCTTCTTTTTGTCACAAGCTGAATAACCCTCTGTCCTTCGTTTCACCTATTTGACATATTCACCCTCATAACTCATCAATACTATAGACTAACGGGCTTGATTTTTGTTCTTGGGAAAATTCTCAAATGGACCTCTAACCTATGGCCCACTGGCCTCAGCACCCTTCTCCCCTAAAGAAATACTATAATTCACATAAACTATATCTAGTCCTAGAGTCTTTACTTAATTTAGTTCATGAGTTAGATCTCTTTTAAAACTGCCTGTCCCCCAGAATATAAGTTCCACATAATGCAAAGTTCACAATGACTTAATCAGTTCCATGGCAGCCAAAAATGCTCATGCGACTTTGTATGAAATGATACAAAGGGAAGAGACCAGAACAAAGAGAACCATCTATATTATAGGCAATTGTATTGTAAAAATGAAAGAAATCCGGTCATCATGATGCTCAACCATGAGTCCAATAGAACGAGTATGAAGAATGTTCCACATGTTATGATAGGGAAGTGATGACAGGACTAAATATGCAGAATGAGACACACATTTTTGGACAGTGAAAATATGGGAATTTGTTTGGCTTGATAATGAGTATGTTATAAGACTTTGTTCTTGAAAGAAATACACTCACACACACATATATATTAACTAAAAAACTGAGATTTGGCTTCTGAGAGTAAGGAGATAATCTCTCCTCTTCCCTGTCAAAGATGAAGACAGAAACATTTTATGTGGCACTTGAGGAATTAGAAATGGATGAAAATGGCTCTCTGTGGGTCACCTTGTCCCTTCGCACCATATTTGCAGTATTGTGTTCAGTTCCATCTGTCTTAGTTTAAGAAAGTAATAAACTGGAGAATTGAGGAGAGACCAGAATACTGAAGGGTCATGTCATATATTAGTGAGGCAACAAGGACTTATGAGGTACCTACTATGTGCTAGCTACTGTGCTAAGGGCTGGAGATACCCAGAGAAGCAAAAGATGGTCCCTGCTCTCAAAGAACTCAGTCTTATAGGGATAAATAACATGAAAACAATTATGTTAATGCAATATTTGTACAGGACAAGTTGGGAATAACTTACCAGAGTAAGACTAGCTTTAAGGGGCATAAAAAATAAAGGAGACAAGGCATTTATCTTGAAGAAGAGAGTGCTTGTGAGAAGAGTGGTTTTGTGTTTTTCTTTTTGACTGCCGATCCTGTGGAGAAAAGGTTGTCTAGTTTTATCTGTTCCCAAAGACAAGAAGTAAGAGTTGTAGGTGGCTGGAGTAGAGACACAGGGAAATCTCCCTAACAATACATGATGCCTCAGAGTGAAGTTGGTTGCCTTAGGAAATGGTCAATTTCCCTCCTTGGGAGGTGCTAAAGCAGTCTGGCTTACCCGGATCGCCTCTCTGGTATGTTTTGGTGGGCATTACTTTTGCTTTAGGGTTGAATGTTACTGATGACTCTTTTAACTTTCAATTTTTTTGGATTCTGTGACTCTGAAAACAGAGTAGTGACAAAGTAAGGCTCTTGCATATCATGATATCATAGCTCTGATTTTCCCATTTGTTCCATATAGGGGATTGTGTTGGATATGCAAAGCAGGGAGAGCCTTAACTTTGGGCATTGTAGGAGCAGCTGGGTAGCACAGTGGGAGAGAAGAAAACACCTCCTCTTGAGTTCGAATCCAGTCTCAGACACTTAATAGCTCTGTGACCCTGGACAAGTCTCTTAACCTCTTTTGTTTCAGTTCCATATTTGTAAAATGAGCTGGAAAAGGAAATGGCAAAGCACTCCACTATCTTTGCCAAGAAAACCCCAAATGGAGTGATGCAAGTTGAATACAACTGAAACACCAAGTACAAAATAGGTATTGTGAGGATCACTTATGGATGTGATGTACAATCGTCATTTAAACTGGAAGGCCATGAGAAAAATATTCTGCAAACTCATTTATTGAGGATACCTGAGCCTAGAGAGGTCATGGGCTTTGTCCAAGACAGTTTCTAGACAATGGGAAGAACCTTCTCATAGTCATCTCCTCCTTACACTTCATTTTCACTTGCTGTCCTGCAAGAATTACTTCCTCCTCTTCTCTGCCTCCTGGCTTCCCTAACTTCTTTAAGGTCACAGCTAAGATCATGTCTTCTGTAATAAGTGTATCTGGATGCTCCTTAATGCTAATGCCTTTCCTATGAGATTATTTCCAGTGTTTCTTATCTTGTTTGTACATAGCTACTTACATGATATCTTACCATCAGATTGGGAGCTCCTTGAGGCAGAGACTGATTGTTTTTGCCTTTGTATAATAGATGCTTAATAAATGTTTTCAGATGACCTGATTTAATTCTATATCTAGCCCTCCCTGCTGAAATAAAAAGAAAGAAAAGAAAATTAATCTCTTCCTTGAATGACTTAAAATAGCTCTAGTTAAAAGTGCGTAGGAAAGTCTTGCCTATAGAAACAAAGTACAGGGCTCCACACTGATAATCACATCACTTCACATGCATGTGTGTACATATATGTATGTATGATATGTATGTATGCGTATATGTATATGTGTGTATGTCACCTGTAAATACCATGCTTGCATGTGTAGACAAATGGAATGGCAACTGTTATTAACCCTAGTTGGAGAATATGGGCTGTATACATCTGTCCCCTACAAAGGGCACCCCCGGTACTTTAATATTGCGCTTTCATGAAAGAGGTTCTTTGTTCTTTTAACGTCAAGTATTTATTGTTGTGAAAAATATGCAAAAATGTGCTCAGCAAATATCATCCATTAAGCTATTGTCACTTGTTATTTTATGGGACTATATGTATGGTGCTTAGATATTTCTCTGTAATGTAGCAAGAAATAAGGTGGGGACATAAAGGTATCATGGCATTTATGTCTAAGGCTTTGGAGCGATCTCAGAAGTTATCTAAATCAACTCATGTCTCAAGCACCCTCTAAAATACTCGCCAGTATGATAGATGACCCCTTTTTATTGGGCCCCTATTCTGGTCCAATCGTTATTCATCAGTTGGACATGATTGCATAGAGGTGGCGATTATAGGTCCTGACAGTTGACCTTGTATCTGTGAATGGCAGGTTGTAAGTTCACTTGCTTCATTATAGGATGTTAACTAGAGGACTTCTACCCTTGTTTTTTCTTGTTATGGTGACTAAGCCCAACATGACAGAAGTGACTCAATTACATGGAAATTCCCCTAGCCATCTTTGTTGCCCCTCTATCCCTTGTCATCCTTCTATGGACCAACATGGGGAAATGATCATGAGAACATAGTCAATTAATGACCTTGGTTGCCTTCTTGTGGTATGTCCTTCTACCAGTCTGTCAGCTCATGCAGATGTCTTGACATCTGTTCATCAATCCAAACTCAGAAGACCCAATTTAAACTAGCTTTAAACTGCACAACAAGTTCTGGCACACCAGTATTAGGGGCATCACTGGCAGATGTTAAAGTGCTATATAAACGTGATCTACGATGGTGATGATGTACATTGATAGAGATTGTCCCTACACAGATGACAGAATAGGTTCACTTAAAATAGTTCACATTGACACAGTGCTTTAAGATTTCCAAAGCATTTTGTATATGTTATCTCAATTGACTCTCAAATTCTTCCTTCCCCAAGGCAGATCATATTAATACTTAAATGTTTTCTTCCTCAATTAGAATGTAAACTCCTGGAGAGCAGGAACTACTTTTTTTTAACTTTTATTTGTATCCTCAACATTTAGTCCAGTGCCTAACACATAATAGGCAATTAATAAATGTTTATGGAAAGACTGACTGACATACCATAAAATGGCCACCTGACCCACTAATAAATAATTATATTTGAACAATCAAATGTTATTCTACATTTACTAAGTTAGAAGCTGCCTTCTGGAATCTAAAACTCTGTGAGATAACTTGCTTCATCAGAAAAATTGTTCATACTTGAATGAATGGGCTAACTAAATATCCAAGGTCTCTTTCATCTCTCCTATAGAATGTGACAAAATCCTTGTGATCATTTAATGTTTCCTATGGTCATATCATATGGTGGAGTCTTGGGGAAGAGGTAGGACACTTAACTTTTGAAGCTCCAAAGGCAACTTAAATCAATAGGTGGAATTTGTTAAAAGATACATGTTTTGCCCAAGCAGAAGCAAGTACTTCCTAGGAATCAGAGATTTGCAAAGGTAGTTTGAATTGCCTCAAAAGGCAGTAAGATTTTCAATACTTGAAGTGTTCAGATAGAAACTGGACAACAACCTAGTAAGTATAGAAAGCACTTTTACATTAGCTAGGAGACCTGGAAGGGATGCCTTGTAAGTTTCAAGCCGAATTCTGTATTTCTATGATTTTATAAATCATTTGATTACCATGCAAAATAATGCCAAATGTGATGTTAAATATGTTTTTGATACCATTTAATATGGCTTTCCAAGGGAACTCAAGTGTCAGATTATGAATGTAGTGAAAACACATGAATATCTACATCTAAATTTAAAAATATCACAATCCAGGGGTCAAGGAAGTTGAGATATGGGAGCAGAAAGGCATCATATGCTGCCAGCTGTCCTAAGGAGGCCATCAGTCTTTTGCTCTGAGACATCACAAAGCTAGCTAATAATAGAAAAGATTACCTATGGGGTATGGTATTCTTAAAATTATCTTGACTATATATTGGTTATGGCTAGATACAGGGACTGGACCCATGATGTCATTATTATAAAGAACTCTTGGGTGAGGAAACTCTTATAAATAGAAGGGGATTGAATGAGTCACATGAGAACATATCAAAGTAACAAGACTGATTTAGAGAAGGTAGTTATCTGGGTAGCACTTTCTATGTGTCTGTGCTATCATTCCTTTGTTCTTAGACAGAATATCTCCCTACAGAAAGCTGTGGGTATCAGGTTGTACTTTAAAATGCTTGAGGTCTTATACACAAGTTATACTAAAACTCTGGATGATAACTGTTACAAGATCAATGAAAGCTAAGTGCTTCACAATAGATCTTCCATTTTATCTTAGGTGTTTTAATTTTAATTTTCCAATGTGATGTGTCCCTGACAGTAATCATGGTGCCCTCCAATGGATATGGAATTTTGAAAAAAATGTTTTGAGACTTGAGGGGCAACAATTTGAGTATGAATCACACTTTCGTCATTTGCTATCTTAGACAAGAGGTTTTACCTCTTGAGGACACGTTCTTTCCCTTATCTGAACAATGAAGAGTTTGATCTGGTTTACTTATAAAGTCTCCTCCAACTCTAAATCTATGACTCTAAATCCTTTATTTAATTCTACAACAGTAAAGTCCCTGATCACTTTAAGTTGCTGGCACATGAATTTAGCCATACAATGAATCATATCATGTCCACTGAAATACACATTTGCAGGAAGCAAGAGTCTGACGCACATGGAAATCTTTTTGCATAGCACTTCTACCATGTAGCACATGATTCCAATTTTATAAAAGTGACCTAGAATAAAGGAGGCAGGGCAAATCCGTGAACTGAGTAGTTAGACACATGAACAGTGGGTTTTATTATTTTTTTAGCCAAAATTACTTCTTATACTACTGATCTCAAGGGCTTAAAATATTGCTTCTAAGAAATTCATTTCAATCTATCATTGAATCAAAGAATGTGTGAAACACCTATCATGCACCAACACTATGCCAGACACTGAGAATACACTATAAATAAAATATTGCTTACCCTCAAGGAGCTGACATTCTGCTTTGGGATAAACAATATGACCTAAGATAAGTAAATATTAATTATATACACAGGAAATACGAAGTAATTGGGAAGAGGGTTAGTCAGTAATAATCTTCAATAAACAGTTATTAAAAAATTAGCATATGTCAAGCACTACCTAAGCTCTGGTGATAAAAAAATAAGAAAAATAAAGATAGCCTTTGATCTTAACAAGCTCAGAATCTAATGGAGGGAAGACAATAAATAGAAAAAAGTTGAAAAGGAGGGAGAGGAGAATTAGCTGCTGAAGTGTTGAAGATTGGTCTCTGTGATGATGACATTTCCAATGATGAACTTTTCCTGGTTGTTGGGAGACTGGAGGGAGGGTAATGGGGGAGGATGTGTAAAGACTTGGTGTTCATGAAGTGGAAACCAAGGAAAGTAGCTGATGGAAAAAAAATAACCTAGTAACTGGGAGGAACAAGCGACGTTTCATCTAGGAGATGGCACCTGAGTTAGATTTTGGAGGAAACTAGGGTTTCTGAAGGGTGATGAGGAAGAAAGGATGTATTCGAGGGATGGGAGACACCCATTACAAAGGCATAGAGTTGGAATAGAGTATACTATGTGTGAACAACAGCAAATTGGTTCATTTGAATGGAACTTATAAGGTATAAAGGGAGGGAGAAGTGTAATGAACTGGGAAACAATGAAACTGAAATAACATTGAGAAGAGCCTTAAATGCCAAATAGAAGACTTTGTATTTTGCTTTGACAATGGGGAGCCATAAAAGCATCTGGAGCAAGGGAAGCATATGATTTGATTTATGCTTTGGGAACATCAACTTGGCAGCTGTGTGGAAGAAGGATTAGAAAGGAGAGAGAAATTAGTCTGGGAGGCTAGTTCCTGGTTTAATATTACGGATGAGTTGTGAAAAGACCCTGAAGGAAGGTTGCTGAGGTGTGAAGGGGACAAATTGGAGAGTAGGATTGAGAACCCAGAAACACTTATTAGATGCTGGGTGAGAAAGAGTGAGAGATTAGGCATGAGTCTAAAGTTGCATACGTGGATGACTGAAAGAACTTCAATGCCCTCAACAGAAATGGGGGACTTAAAAGCATGTGTTGGTTTGGGGGGAAGTTATTTAAGTAGATTCTAACTGAAATTGACAACATATAGATAGATCTCCTGAATCCATTTGCTCTGTGAATGTTCCCATAGACCAAGGGTCAAAGAGTGATTGTTGCAAGCTTAGGGAGAGAGTTTCTTCATTTTCATGAAGTGAAAATATAGGATCCAGATTCAGAAATAGGAGAGTCTTCCATTTTCCCTCTGTTTTGCATCATATTATGCAGAATCAAAGTGAAAGAAGAGGACAGAAGAGTTTAAATACATTGTGAAAGACAAATATATATTTGCCAGTAAATACTTATTCCTTAGGATGCCTTAGGAAATAGCATGAAAGAGAATAAAACATCAGGATGTGATAGAAAGAGACTTTAGCTGGGCATAGAAGATTCCTGTTTCTGACTCAATCATGTTGAATTTCCTCCTCTGTAAAAGGAGTGAGTAACACTAGAAATTCAGTGATAACCTTATCAAAGTTGTGGATTCCAGTAGGGGGAGGTGAGGAAAAATTTCATTCAGGTCAGTGAAGGTAAGAGATAAAATAGGAAATCCAGAGAACAGAAAATAGCTGCTCTATGACTCAAACCTTCAAAACTCATTGACTTATTTAGCAACAATGCAATCACTCAGGTTATTACAACAACTAAATTTAATCTAACTAACATTTATTAAATTTCTATTAAGTACAAGTCCTAGTGCTAGCCTCTGGGAATATAAAAACCCAAAATGAAACATTCCCTATTTTGAAGGCATTAATAATCCACCAAGAATTATGATAAGATGAAGATAAAACATGAAATGCATTGGGGAAGGTCAGCACAATTTCCAATATCTGGCAGGTTGTAAGATATAGATACTTAACTCAAGAATATTTCTATAATTCTTTTGGATCATCTTAAAGTAGAAATGTGCAACAAAAGCAAATGAGTTTCAAACAGTCCAGAAAATATATTCCATTAGATCACAGAACCAGAGAAATAGAATTTTAGCAATGTATGTGCCCATTACTTGAATTCACAGTTGATGTGTCTGGCTTAACTCTTTTTTGTTGTTGTTTATTTCTAGATATTTTAGAGACAAAGGAACTGTGCCCCTATAAATGTGATATGGCTTCTGCAGTGAAGAGCTCTGGGCTTGGAGTCAGAATCTGGATTTGAATCTCAGCTCTGGCACAGATGAAAAGGGAACAAGAAAGACTTCTTATCTCTCCTTTTTCTCCTTTCCTTCCTTCTTTTTCCTGATTTGTTTTCTTCCTTTCAGAATCACATGATTTTCATGTTAGAAAACACTGCACTGTTTATCTAGTTCAACTTATATCCCCAAAAGAAATCCTCAGGGTAATATACACAAGTAATGGATTTCTCCAAAACTCTCCAAGGCGGGGAACTCAGCACTTCACAGGACACTCTATTTAATTTTGGGAGGGTTCTAATTATGAATAAGATTCTCCCTTCTCCAATAATACAACCTAAATTTGTTTCTGCAATTTCTACTCATTGCTCCTGATTCTTCTGTCTACATGACATCTTCCTACAATTGAGCCCCATATGACAGTAATTCAAACCCTTCATCATCCTGGTTGCTTTTCTCTGAATGTTATCAAACTTTTTCATCATCTTTTATAAACTGAAGTGCCCAGACCTGCACACCAGATATGTTCTTAACCAAGAAGAGTACAGGGGGACCATTACCTCCCTAGAAATTATATCTAAGTTTACATAGGTTTTCAAGGAAGGATCATGATTGAGGCTTGTTTAATATTAAACAAATGAACTGTTCATACAAGGAGGGCATCAAGAAATGAAGTCTCACATGGAAATACTTAAAATCCTATAGCCCAAGATTATATAGGTTTTTGTGTCTTTCCCTTCAAATTACTAGGTGATATTAAACCCTGCCTTCTAGCAAAGGTCAAAGCAACTGTTAGACTGGTTTGTAATTTTGAAGGACTGTGATAGAGGCAGCTGGGATGTAATGAAAGCATCATTGGGTGGAGAGTCAGGAGATCCAGGTGTTAGATGCAACTGCATCATTGATTAGCTTCCTGACATTTTGGAGGACTTCCACATCTATAAAATGGGGAGTTTGAAGTGTCAATGTTTTCAGCTCAAAAGAGAAGAGATGTGTGCAAAGTACAAAGCAATGAGCATAACTTCAATGATAGTAAAAAATAAAATTAAACAATCCAGGCAATCTGTGAAATCTCATCCAATTCTCTGAATAACCATTTCAATTCCTTTGTATTACCTACAACAATAGTCACTTTCATTTACAGTTATATCTGACATTTGAAGACCTTTTCCTTCCTCCTTTATTCCTATTTCTTTTTTGTGTCCTTAGTGTCCCCTTTTAATTTTTCTACTTCCTCTTTCTCTTTCCCCTCATGGTCTCCTTCCACTTTCTCTTCTCTTATTTTACGTATAAAAACCTCTTTTTACACCCCATAACCAGGCATAGTTCATATCACATAGTGGATAGAGAATGGTTTTTGAATTAATGAACCTCTTTTAAACTTAGATGGTAAGTCTAGCCAACCAAAATTCATGACCTTGTCCTATATGAATATATCAGGATGGAAACTTTCAGGCTAACAGTTCTAATTTTGCTCCCTAAATAATCCATCTCCCTGTCCCTCTATCCTTTTCTGTCCTTATAGGTCAGTTTCCTCATCAGCCAGAGGAGGATGAACGCCATTCCTTTGAACTCAGCAGAACAAAATCCCTTCATGAGAATGATTAACCTTCTTCAGGAGTTGTTTTCTCATGATGAGAGATTTCACATAAAGTGCCCTCCCAGTACTTCACACTCTCCTTTCTGTTTGTTCTGTTTGTTATTCTTGTCACAGTGCCTAGTGTTAGGTACTATGCCTCCATGTCTCTGATTATATCCATGGATGAACACCCTTGGTTAGGGACACTGTGGATAGCTGGATAGTAACATTTGAATTTTAGTAACTAATTAATTGACCATAATCTATTTATGGCATACTTAACTGTGCTCTTGGATTAAGGATTATCAAAAATTTATTTAATTGTAAAAACTGGCACATTATAAAATAAATGTTGATTTCCCATGGTATTCTACAGTGGTGTCAAATTCATGGCCTGTATTCAAAACAGATTGTGATGTGATTGGGAAATGTTTAAGAAAATAAACAAAAATACAATGCAACAGAACGGTAATTTGCAGTTTTCTAAGTCAATATGCAGTAAAATTGATGCATTTCTATTTTGAGTTTGACATTATTGTCTACCTCCCTATCCACCACTTTCACAGTTTCTACCTTTATGTCCATGCCTACTGCTATCCTTTTGGACTAACTCTTTCATGATCATCACATTTTCAATATAAGCGATAGATCATTGACATACAGAATTAGTGTCATAACTGTGTCCAACTACATATTAATTTTGCTTATAGGTACTTTATTTTAAAACATTTAATTTTTTTAAACTTGTCACTCCCAATTTCCTCTCTTACAACTGTCCTTTGTCATAACTGGAAACAAATAAACCAAACCAAACATCAGCCCTGATCTCATCAAATAATGTATGCAATACTCAGTGCATGCTATTAACCACTTCTTTAAAATAAAGGAAGGAGGCATATTGTATCACTGGTTTTCTACAGCCAAGCTGATCTATTTTTCCCAAGGGTCATAGCACTTACTCTAAGCCCAAAGTATCAAACTACTTCTAGTGCTGCCCAAGCAAGATAAAAATGTAATTATGAAATGTTTGATAAAAATAAATAAAAATACAACACAAAAAAAGAGAGAGAATGAGAAAGGAATCCCAAAACAAATATGGAAGCCATCTGGTTCAATGCCTTTATCTTTCAGATATGGAAAGTAAGTCCCAGAGATGACAAATAAGGTGCCCACTGTTATCAGTTATATAGGTTATAAGTTATATAGATAGTCATACAGATAGGAGGTGAAGGAGGTTTAAACTCAATTCCTAGGAGTCTTCATCTATCACTCTTTTTTTTCTGTTATCACAATAATAAATAGCATCTATATAGTAATATGTACTAGGTACAGAGCCTAGCACTTTACAAATATTATTTTATTTGATTCTCACAATTCTTGGAGGTGGGTGCTATTGTAACTCCCATTTTACAGCTAACAAAAGTGATCCAAACAGAGCTTGAGTGACTTGCCCAGAATCACACAGCTAGTAACTACCTGGTACCTGATTTGAACTCAGGTCTTCCTGATTCTAGGTTGGGGACTCAATGTACCATTCTATCCTTTAGATATCCCCCAAGAAATATTATACAAGTGTACATAGAAAGAGAAATAATAGATATATACACATATATAGTATATATACAAATATGTACATATGTGTATATGTATGCATATATGCACATATACATATATGTGTATATATGTTTATATTTACAGAGGGAGAGAGAGAGAAAGAGAGAGAGAGAGAGAAAGAGAGAGTTTTTCTCTATGTTTGAGTTTCTTGGTGTGTATGAAGAGGAGAACATTTGATTGGTGAGTAAGGAGTATGAAATGATTTAATGACTATTTTCATATAATTCCAAATTGTTTTCTGGAAATATTGGACAAATTCATTGTTTTTCCAACACTGTCCATGTGCCTCTCATTCCACAATCCCGCCAATATTGACTACTTCTATCTTTTACCATCTTGATTGATTTTATGGGGGTAAGTTAAACTGTCAGAGATAATATAATTTGCATGTTGCTAGTTTAATGATGTAGACACACACCCCAACATACTCGGGGAGGCTGCTATCACAAGTTCTTAAATCTGCATTCATAAATAGAAAGGCAACTTTTGAGGGGTTAACAATCACTTTAATCAAGCACATGTATCATTCCTTTAATCAAGCACATATATCATTCACCTATTTCAGGGGAGTCAGCACTTTGAACTTCAAAGAAAATACAGAGAAGTTAAAAAGGCAACAGACATGGCTTCCTCTACCTGAATTCAACAGACAATTGGACCCCAACAGTCTGACCATAGTTACCAGAGAGGGAAGCATGACAACTGGGTTCTCAAAGCCAGGGGTGGGGTGGGGTGGGAGGCTCCTTAGTGGCTTTCCAGAGTCCTCCTCTGACCAAACAAACACTTCAAGTCAGTAAGCCGCAAAGTAAAACCTGAACCTCAGAGTCTTTATACATGTTTTTAGAGACAGAGGGCATCACATCCCTTGAGAACCAGTGCCTCATTAGCAAAAGACTTAGACCTTCTTACAAACCTTCCCAGGCCTGACATGGGTGAGAAAGATCCTTCTCAGTCACATTCAAATAGAGGCGTTATACTTCTTGATCATACTAGAACAAAAACTGCAAAAGATTCTATTTTACTTCCCATGACATCTACCTAGCAACAACAGTAATAAATAAGAATTGTCCTTGATGGGTCTGACAAATATTCTCTATCAAAACTAAGATCAAAACCATAGGTTTCTGGCTGACAACAATGGTGCCAGTGGGGAGTGAAAGGAATATTACCAGTGAATTCCTCTTGTTTTAAGTATTTTATTGGGATTTGAATAGAATCAACTATGATTTTTACTGGTACATTGGAAAGCTCAAAGTCTAGATCACTTAGCTATTCTAGGAGATGATTTATCAAAGAAGATTTTCTTGTTTGTTTGTTTTTTTCCCACATCAGATAAATCAATGCTGCAAATGAAGACATTCGACCATTAATTTTAATAGTGTGGGATAGTATGCTTGTTAAGGAATGAATCTTAAGGTGAGAATGTATCAGAAAGTGTTATCTGGGATTCATGAAGCACTACTTGGTTCATGAAGGACTCCATGTAAACTGATAAAAAAAAATGAATAAGGTTGAAATCCTATAAGCTGTTGATGGAGAGAAAACATTCTTGGAATCTCTTTCCCCTCCAGTCTTGATCTACTCCAGCTCCTTTCTTCAATCTTCCATGACCTAGCTAAGGTATTTCTTTCTCTCTAAGTTTCTGGACCTCCCCCACCCCACTCAGGAGAGTGTGATTTCTCCCTTATCAAACTTCTCATAGTTCTTTGCCCGGACCTCCTATTTCACTTACCTTAATCTTGCTTTTGTTAAAGAGATGTGTGCATGTTTTGTTTCCTCTTTTCATTAGAAGGCATCTTAGAGGGAGGGGTGTACTGGTAAATGTTTAAAAAGAGATCTCCGAAAAAGCAAAGTATTCTACCATACAGTTAAGTTTAATCTCTACTATTAACGTTTCCTTCATCATTTTCTTAAGTCTAAAAATCACAAAAGAATAAAACAAGCCCTAATTTTCCCATTTCTGAAGTTCAGATGCCTACACTTAAAATTTAACACTCTCAAGAGCTAATTTGACTTTACTTTAGCTTACTTCTCTTCAGATATAATTTATTTGAGCCATTCATCGTCCAGATAAAGTAACAGAGGCTCACCGTGATAAAAGATTTGCTAAAGTCACTATTTGAAATTAGGATACATGTTTTGTCTTTATTTGTATCTTAGATACCACATTGTGATAGCTATGTTATATAATATGCACACACATACATATATTACATATGTATGTGTGTGGATAGGTTAAATAATATGTGCATACTTAGCCTAAAATGTTCAGAGAACTGAATGTATTTTTGTGTACACCCTCAGAAAATCAACAATTTTTCAAATCGCAACTTTCAAGAGAATGAAATATCCCAGGAGTTGGCAACTTCTCATCATTTGGATGCCAAGTTTCCCAACATGCTTCTTTCTTACTAAAGAGTGAACAAGACAGGGCGCATTATCAATTCAGCCATGCTGTTCAGTGATCATTCCTGCCATGTAAATGGTATGAGGTCTCACAAGAGAGAGATAAAGTCAAATCACCAATAGATGCAAAATTCCAATTTTCAAGGATGATTAATCACAAAATTTCGTCTATTTGATGCTGCCTGTACAATTCATTACATCTTCTGCTTGTGTCCCTTGGTACAATCTGCTCCCTCACGCCAGGAAAACTCTCCTTCTGGCCTCTTGGTGTTCAAATGCCAGCTCCTTTAAGCTACTTCCCAGGATTCCTTAGTTATAACTGCTTCCTCCAACCCCCAAAAATAGCTTTAAAAACTCTGTACATATATTTTTCTTACTTTTGTACAATGAAATGTAAGCTCCCTTAGTGTGCTTGTTTTTGCCTTTATGTCCCTGCAGTGCCTGACATATGATAGGAACTTAAAAATACTGTTTCAATTCAAAGTAATAAAAATGTTCAAAGGTTAAAGATGAATCAAGTTGTTCTTGAATCTACCCTGAAGTTTGGAGGTGTCTAGCACCCAGAGAAATAGAATTGGTGATTGGTAGGTTCTTCTTCATTTATTCAAGAAACATTTATTAATAACTACCAAGGATGCTGGACTGTGTCAAATGTTGAGGGGTGTGTGTGTGTGTGTGTGTGTGTGTGTGTGTGTGTGTGTGTGAAATGAAACCAGAAGCCTACTGAAAGGAAGTATGCATAATATTATTTCCGAGATGGGAAGGAGGGCATTAAGAATTTGGTTGATTCCCCCTGAAATTCCTGTAGGAAGGGGCATTTCTTGGAGATTTGAAGGAAGGGATTAAAGGAACTTGAAGTCAGATATTATTGGAGGAATTCGATGTATTCTGGGCCTTAGGCAACCATCCTGGAGTCAGGAAGACTGGAATTCAAATCTGTTACCCTAGGGAAGTCACTTACTGCTGTTTGCCTCAGTATCCTCATCTCTCAAGAGATTAGAGAAAGAAATGGCAAAATACTTCAGTATCTTTGCCAAGAAAACCCTAAAAGGAGCCATGAAGAGTGGGACAAAAAATGACTAGACAGCCACAGGCCTTAGAGATAGGCTGTGCTAAAGGTACAGAACAAGAAACGTGGTGTTACATAACATGAAAAATTAGAAGACCATGTTGACTATTTCAGAGTATGTGAAAGAGACTAATGTCGATTGAGCCTAGAAAGATAGACTGAAACCACATTATGGTCTTTCAAATTAAACAGATATTTTGCATTTTCTCCCTAGGGGTAAGAGGGAGCTACTGGTCCTTGAGAAGGGGATAGGTATGATCAAGTGGGTGATTTAGGCATATCAGTTTGGTATACATAGTTTAGAGTTCAGAGCTGGATAGAGTTGGAAGGAAGAAAGACAAATTATGGGGTTATTGAAATAATTGAAGGATGCAATGTGCCAGTAATTAAGGGCCACCAACTAGGTCTGGATGAAGATGGTAAGTGGGTGGAAGTGGCCTAGGTAAAAGGGTGTGTTATGGGATCTGACTAAAGAGACTGAAGAGAGTCAAGATTGAGTTCAAACAGCAGATGGGCTCAGAGTTAAAAACAGCAGTTTTGGAAATTAAGATGGCGTCAGGGAGCACTGTTTGAAGGCTCTGAGTGTCAATTTAGCATGCAGGAAAAGGTCATACTCTAATTGGCACACTGTCTGCCACCATATCACAATGAGATACTGGAAAAACCACTATGGGACTCTACCAAGCAGAGAGATATATATTATATTAAAAAAAGAAAAGAGCATAAACCATCCATGAAACCCTTGTATTTATTAAAAAAGAGTGAGTACCCCTGCTCAGAACATCACGGGACAGTCATTCCAGGCTCATATGTTGAAAATGAGGGCTTGTTTAATCTCAGCCCTAAGGGTGTTCATAAAGAGTTCATAAAATCACATCAATAGTTGTAATATTGTTTTAATGGTTAAAACTTCCAAATTTGCAGTGTTCCAGGGTGTTTAATCTTGTGCCAACCCTCTTGTTACATTCCTCTCTACACAGCTTTCACAGTTTAAGCAAGAAAGAAACTGTGCCCTTATTCATTTTTTTTCCATGGAAATGACATGTACATACAAGAGATCCAGATAAGATGTTCTAAATGGAAATGATATTTTAATGTATATTTATTAATTTATTCTTTATTTGGCTGGTAGAAGGAATGATTTGGAGATGGAAGCTGGAGTGAATTTGTAATTCACTTAATTTTCTGGATGATCAACTCTCACTAATTTGGTCATCTGCTTATTAACTATTGAATATAGATGAAGAGGGACGAGTAGTATACTAATGACAAGAAAATGTTGGTCAAATTGAAGACTCCGTTGGGACCTCCTTCTACTGAAGTATCAGGTTCTTTAAAGTGATCCTTCCTCCCTGAGACTGAAATCTCCTTCTGATTGGATTAGAGAGAAGGGAAGGTCATTTCTCTTTCATGATGCCAGGGATCTAGTCACTCAACTAATGTGACAGTGCTCAGTGGATCTAGACACTCAACTGATGTGACAGTGCCCAGTACTCTGGTGGTGTTGAAATACTTAATGTACTTCCCCACCTTGTTACCAGAGCACCTCAAAGGAAGCAAGGGTAGTGGAGCTCAGTCGTAATGAGACTCTTAAAAATCTACAAGCCAAAAATTCTATCAACAAGTTTATTTTTAGGAGCAAGCAAGACATGATGTAGGTTTCTTATTTTTATGCAATATTTTTTATTCTCTTCTCCTTTGCAAGTAGAAATGTTCATTTCATTATTTGCCAAGATAAGAACAACAATAAGAAAAGTATTAGGAATAATAAAGTTTTTGTATAGTTTTAAGACTGGAGATTAAATGAAAAATGGTGACCAGAGTAACATTGGTTAGGCTTTTCATACTCTATCTATCTGACACTTCCTTCTTCAGTTTCCTTTCCTGGATCATCATCTACATGATGCCCTCTAGTAATGGGTAGCCCTCAAGACTCTACCTTGGATCCTCTTTCTTTTCTTTCAGTACTCTCTTACTTGGTGACCTCATCAACTCCCATGGATTCACTTTCTGTGCAGAGAGATATAAGATCTATACATCCAGCTCTAGTCTCTGTCCTTAACTTAAATCTTTAATTACAAACTGCCTGTTGGATGATTGAATCAGATACCTCAAAGATCTCTCAAAATTAAAATATCCCAAACAGTATTCATGAACTTTTACTCTAACCCACCTGTCATACAATATTCCCTATTTCTGTTGAGGGACAATTATCTTTTCAGTCTTCTAGGCAGACAACCTTAGTTTGTGTCAACTTCAATTTCTCAGGCTTACTCATTGCACATACAACCATTGGCCTTAAAATTTTGATATAATATTGCCAAATGTATTTGTCACCTCTTTAGTCATATAGCCACCTCTCAAGTTCTAACCTTTATCATGTTGCATCAAAACCTTCTAGTACCTTCTAATTTGTTTCTCTGTGTCACATCTCTTGCCTTTTTAATCTTTCTCTGTCAAATCAACAACATGATTTTTCTAGGGCAAAAGTCACTCCTCTAACTCAACAAATTCCAGTGTAGTCCCGTGACCTCTTGGATCATGTACAAATTTTGCTTAGCTTTTAATACTTCACAATCTGATCCCATCCTACTTTTCCTTTACTCTCTTCGACACACTAAATCCTCCTGTCCTATTCAACTACATTGGAGCAAATACTGTGGAGCTGAGCTTGCACCTTAGCGCCTTCATTTTTGTGGGTCCCTTTGGTAAAGGTGATGCACAAATAGATAGGTCTGATTGGCCTCTATGTAACATCTTTTCCATACCCAAGATCCCCTTAACAAGTAGATAGTGATGGATTTTTGAGCAGTATGAGTTGCCCATTCCATAGATGTTAAAGGGAGAAACAACTTTCATTCGCACTCTTACCACTCTTCTGAATATTTGGTTTGTGACTCAGAAATTGCTTCTCTGGGATACAAATTGATCAATTATTTTCACCTGTTTTCCCGACACAATAGTAACTGTTTAATAAACAATTATTCATTGACCAATGATCAAGGGTGGAGTTCAAATGAGTCAATAGATCACTGCATTCCACTCCTGCATGAATAGCTTACATGGGTGCTTATAAGGTTAAGTTATAATCACCCCAAAGATCCCATATCAAGCACAGTCTTTTCACACTCCCCCAAGAGAACTCAGCCTCCATTTTGGAATTAAATGCCCTCCAGTGTCAAGCTCAGCAGACTAAATCTAAACTTGCTCCCATTCCCAGATCCATGAATTGCCTGAGGCAGATCTCAGATATTATCACTCCCAGCCTCTGGCTGTTTTGTAAATGTCCCAGACTCTTCCCCTCCAAAGAATCCCAAATTTTCCCGAAGGACTTTCAGTTGTAATGCAAAAGAATTTACCTAGTGAAACTTTGAGACACTCCTAACCCTTCCCACCTGCAATTTGGCCATTTTTTTCTGCTTTGGTACTGCATATAAACCATGTTCCCAGGCCCCTCCTCAGGTATCCCCACACTTGCTATGTAGTACTCCAAGTGGGAACTCAATTGCCCTGATAAATGAAATCAATTTTGCTATATTGCCTGTTTTCTCTTGAATTCAGGTTGAGGGCAGCATGCTGCCTCTCATCTTGCTAATAGCCAGAGATTAGTAAAATAATATAATAATGTAAAAAATGATGCACATTTGAAGACAGAGCAAATGTATACAAATCACAGATATCCCATTTACTTTCCATATGGTTTTGGGTAGGTCCTTTATCTTTTCGTACCTTTTTTCTTTATTGTAAAAAATAAGAGATTTGGACTAGAAGAACTTTAAGATCCCTTTCATCTTTAAATTTCTGAGTCTACATATTTATCGAAATAAATTGAACTGAATTTATATCTACTGAATCCATTTTTGGAAAAAAACACCTATCAATTCCCAGAAGTTCTATAGGCTAAAAATATAAGTAGAAGAGAAAGACTTAGAGAATTCTATGGATGCAAAGTACCTGACTGAGGAGTTAGAGGTATTTGGGGCACATTCCTCTTTGAGTGAAAATTTCAAAATCCATGATAGAACATTTCCTTTGGCAAAACTTGGAAAAAATCAACAGAATTGATGAAGCTTGTGGTTAGGCAGAAAGAGCCTTGGTATAGGAGTTGGAAGATCTAAGTTCAAAACTGTAGTCTGATATTTACTACCAGTATCATCTCAAGCAAATCATTGAAGTTTTTGGAATCCTTCTTTATAAAATGATGATATTAAACTAGGAGGTTTCTGAGATAATTTCAGCTCCAGATTTATGTGCCTATAACACCAGCGAAGTGAAATGACCAAAAGAAAGAGTTGGGATGGGGCCAAATATTTATGAAAGCAGATGGTGATGCAGCTTAAAACTTAAATGCTGACTGCTCATTTCACTGTTATTTTTTTAAATGCCAGAAAGATTTTTTTTAAACTGAAAGTGACAGCAATTATTTTTGCTAGTAGGGGTTATGGGAGTCCAGATCTGTGATTTAATTAGTATGGGAAAATCCCAGAGTAGAATTTCCATCTACCAGTGCAGATCTTCTATAACTTTTATTCTTACAAAATTCCATGGGAGACTTAAAGGTTAAGTGACCTGTCCATGGTACTGGAATATTATAAGTTAGAGTTTGAATCAGTTCTTACTGATGCTAAGGCTGGCCCATACCACAATTCTTCTTTATTGTAGATATATAAAAGAAAACTCTTGGCTGGAAAACTTCTTTTCTAATGATTGCCTACACAAGCAGGAGGAGTCTGAATATCTACTGTTAATTTTACAAATGTGTATTTGTTATAGGACTTCTCTGTTTCTCCACTATGGCATGTGGCCATAAGCTGGCTTGTTCCAATGCCTGAACATTTCCAATTCCCAGTTAACTCATTTGGTACAATTAGAGTCATATTTGTCAATTTGATTTGTTTGTTGGATTGTAAATTTTTCTCTATTTCATGCCTTCAGACTGAACCCCTCTATTTGCCAGTTTTGGATCACAATCATGTGCCTTCAGTATTCAGAAGACCTAGGAAAGAGAATGAAGAGAATTTGATAAAACTTACCTCTCTTTGAAGATTTTGAAACTCAGTAACACCTGGGATCATAGTTCAAATCTTCCCTTTGTCACTTACTAACTGTATACTGAGGATTAGGTCATTTAACCACTTCAGGAGAAATTTCTTTATCAATACAATGGGAATTTTCCTATGACAAAAGTATCAAAACCCCCAGCCTCAAACTGTTTTCAAAACTCCAGAGTACTTCCTAAATAAGATTAAAAAGTAATTGGGAAATAGTTAACAAAATATATAAAAATGTAATATAATATAGATAATGATAATTCTAATTTTCTGTGTCAACATATAGGCAAGCAGGGATCTATTTCTTGTTGAATTTGATACCACTGGCTGGTAACTACATTACAAAATTTTTGTTTCTCAAATGTGAGGCCATGCTTGGTCATCTCTGTAGAAAAAAAGAGAGAGAGGATAAACTTTATCTGCTCAATTTGTACTGGGTAGATTTACAAGAAGAGAATTATAGTTCATTCCATATTTTTCCTCAGTAGCACTCCTCAATGTGTCTTACCATAGTATAATGTTTTGCTAGCATCCTCTTTAAAAGGAAATATTGGGTAATGGAAAGAATTGTGGAACTGGAGTGAGACAGATGAATTCATTCCCAGTTTGACACATACTAGTTGTATTACTGGGTAAATTCCTCAGCCTCTGACAAAATCATTTAATTTGGGGAGTTGGAAAGGCTATCAGCAGGCAGATAGAATCTTATTATAACATTCCTAACAAATGACTGTCTGGTCTTTGTATGAAGACTTCCAAAGAAGGTGAACACTTCCAAGGTAACCTTTTCAATGCTCCAAGCCAAACTCTAAGGTAGTAAATTACAGAGGAATTGTTCAACTTCTTTAGTTGAAAGAATTTGGTTGAAGAAATTTCTCCATTAAGAATTCCCTACAGGAATAAAATCCCAGGTCCAAATGCAAGAAAACAAAAACTAGTATAAACATCACTGTAGTGTCTACCTGACAGAGTCGTTTTCCTAATCCAATAAGAAGTATGAGCTGGATCTGTGATTTAATTGGTATAGGGAAATCTCAGGCAAGGAAATTCCCTCTATCAATACAAAATGGCAGCTTCCTTACAACTTAAAGTCTTAGAAATTTACTTAAAGCCGGTCAAACGCCTTTCACAGGCTGCATGGTCAACATGTGACAGAGTTAGACCTTGAACTCATGCCTTTCAGTGCTTCAGGGGCAGCTCATTATCTAAGCAGAAGATCAGCTACATAAAACACTTACAAACTTCAAAATTCTATATAGGTCAGCTTTTATTATTGGCTACCACCAGTATTTTTGTTGTTCAGAATGAATAATGCATTCAGGAAGAAACCTAGAGGACCATATATGCCCATGTATGCGATTTTATATGTAGATAAACAAACATATATACATATATTGTGCACATACATGCATATATGCAAAGATGCATGTGCATATAATGTCATGACACATACATACATACATGTACACACATGTGTATGTATATGTATATGTCTGTTTATGTATAGTCAGTCCCATGGATCTCTTCTTTGCTTAACAGTAAAATGATACATATGATAATCTAATCATAATAGCTTTCCTAAAGTTACAGTATCTACTTCAATGAAATAATAACTCATATCTTTCTGCAAAAGAAGACCAAAGTCCTCATGGGATTCAGCTTCTAACATATTCTTTTGTTTTGGGGAAAGAAACATTGACTAGGGAGATTTGCTTGTGAATTAGTGTCACTCAGTTCCCATAGGTTGCTACTATCATATATTTTCTTATAAGATTTAGGGTAATCCACCTTCTCAAAGGAGAAACACCAGATTTACCTAGTAGCACACTATTGTATGTAATATTTAAAAAAATTTGGAGACATCACCAAGCTTCAGAAAAGCATATGACCTTGATGAGAAAGAAATCGTTTGATGTTCTACTAAAAGACATCCAGAAGACTAATGAGTTCAGTCATTTGCTGATGTTCAAACATCAAGGGTACATCCAGGTAAGATGATATTCTTCCTATTTTACTGCTGGGAAGAGGTTTGAAAATCACTGTAGGAATGTCAAGGATGGAGTTTCAGTGTGCTGCATGATCTATGACCAATCTGGACAATGTTTGGCATATACCTCCAAGTCTCCACCTGGCAAATGACAGATGAACTAAGGGATATTTTCCTTCTTAGGAAAAACTTGAGTTTAAATATGTTCTCATATACTTACTAGATGTGTGACTAGGGGCAAATCACTTAACCACTGCTTGCCTCACTTTTCTCATCTGAAAAATGAGTGTAGTAATAGCATCTACCTCCCAGGGTTTTTGGGGGATCAAATGAGAGAATAGTTGTAAAGTGCTTAGCACATTACCTTACATACAGTAAGTGCCTTATAAATGCTAGGTGTTGTTTTCATTGTGATACTTTAAGAATTTATGGTATGCAACATTCTATTTTTTATTCAATTTAATTCAGCAAATATCATTTAAGCACTTAAGTTCATAGCATTACGTTAAGTTCTAGACAATGACAAAAATGAAACACAGTGCCTTCCCTTAAGAAACTTACATTTCTCTCTGGGGAAGGGGATAGGCCATGTATACAAGTAAAGAAATAGTACTTATACAAAATCACACAGTGTAATTTTGAGGGAGTGAAAAAAATCTTTACAATTTAGGTGGATTAGGAAAAGCATTATGTAAGACGTGAAAAATACGTCACAAAGGGCCTCTAAGGGTCTGGGATTCTAGGATGTGGACATGAGAGCAGGTGTGTTCCAAATATGGGTGATTATCAATCAAGCAAGAGGAATTGACATGCTTAAATCATGCACTGTGTGAAGCACTGGGGAGATACAGGAGGGGTGGAATGTAGGGCCCATTTAATATTTAGCATTTCAGTTTAATTGAAATGGAGAATATGTAAAGGATAATGAGCTCCAGGGACTGAGTTCTCCTCCATATTGCCTATATCACAATTGCCAAAGAATATATTGAAATTTTTTTGGGACAAATAAGTCAAACTTTATACATGTTATATCAGGAAAATAGAAGCCCTGATTTGCCTCAAAATATCTTCCCCATCTGTTTCCTGATGCCTAAGATTCTATCTTTAACCCAAAGCTATGATCTCCATTAAAGTATAACAATTTTGGGGAAAGTTTTATTTAGTTATTAATCTTTTATATGCACACTGAGATTCTTCCTTCCCCTCCACTTTATTACTTTTCCTGGCATTCCTTTTGCTTCAACTTTTCTCCTTTTCTATTCTACTTCTTTTCTATCCCTGGCCATTTTATACCTGAAGCATTATCACAGGTTCTAGACTCAGGTGCACATCACAGAACTTTTTACTTCCTTGTCTTATATCCCATATCCAGAGAAGCTAGGGATATCAACCTTTACCAAAGGGTTGAAATCATCAATGTCCCTTACAAGCATATAGTCTCAGACTAAACACACATGTATATAAATGTACATATGTGTTTTGTTCGTTTATTATATGTGTATAATATGCATATACACATGTGTATCTTTATCTCTATCTATCTATCTGTCTGTCTCTCTGTCTGTGTATCTATCTATGTTTTAGTAGGGTCCCTAGAAATGAACATTACTAAGAAATGAGCAACTCTATCCACCAAAGACGAATATGGTCTTAGTTACTCATAGTATTGCAATGGGTTGGATATTAATAGCCGTTATTTAGTATTAGTCATCCCTTCTGTAGCTCTTCTGATGGGCTGTGGCATTGCTTTTCTTTAAGTCCATAACTGACCATTACTGTAAAATGTCTCTACTTACCTTTTCCCTATTGTGGTTCATTTGACAATTCTGCATGGCTTCACCTGTAGCTCTCACTTAATTAACTTAGCTCCTAGAAGAGGGCAGTTTTTCCCTTTCCCAAGAAACTAAGTACCCAGTATGCTGCTTCATGGACTATATTTGTTACAAAAGAGACATACAACTCTAGTTTCTCATATTTCTAAATACTTCTCAAAGTCACAGGCCTCATATAAAATTGAACTCTAAGGCGTCAGACAGAACACTTCCCCCTTGCACTTTTCAAGAAGATTTCTTTGTCCAGTTCTATCACATATGGTCTTATTATGACAATAAAACCAGATGTCTCCTCTCTCCTCACAGATGGGCTGTTAGTCTTCTATCCATTCCATCACTTATTGTAAGTTTAGTCCTGGAAATGCCAACCATTTCCCCCAGTTGCTCATAAGTTTCCTGCTGTTATTTTGGGGGAACCATTTGACAGGTCTATTCCATGTGTCTTATGTTGATTCTTAAAATATCTACGGAGAGTGGAATCCTCTGTGTTGTTGTTATCTTTTGAGGAAAACATTTGTAACTCCTGCTCCACAACAGCTATTCTTTTCATTCTTGTTCCCCCCATAACTCTGCATGCCTTTCCCAATTCCTTTTCATTTTTTGCTGTCATGAAGTCACAGGATTCCAAAGCTCTATGAGATCTTAGATTCATTTTCCTCAAATTCTTTCCCTTTACAAGGATTCTGTAGTCCACAGTCTCAGAAATGTTTACTTGGATACTTAGGCAGCTAAGCAGTATAGGCTGTAAAGTCCTGCACTTGGAGTCAGGAATATCTGAATTCATGCCCCACATCAGATGGGTAGATTAGCTGTATTGTACTGGTCCAGACCGTCTAATCCTTTCACTCTCAGTTTTCCTGTCTGTGAATTGGGATAACAATGGAACATATTTCATTTTACATATGATAACACATGTAAAATCCTTTGAAAGCCTTAAAGCATTACATTAATGCTAGCTGCTACTCTGCTTATTATGTTGCTACTACATCTACCCTTACTACCGCTACTGCCACTGTTACTACTACTTACCCTACTACCACTATCTCCATACCACTACTACTGCCACTACTACTACGGCTACCTCTACTATTAACTACTGCTGCTGCTATGGCCATTCATGCTTTGCTATGTCATTTTATATGTATATTCTACATATTTGTGCTACATCTTTATGTAAGACTAGCCATGAGAAAAAATAGACAAAGTATAAAATATGGAATTTATTTATTTTGAATTAAATGAAAAAATACGTTGAAACTGAGGATGAATTACTTTTTTAAATGAATTACTGAGGAAATTTATGAAACTCCATTTAGATGTCTTTAACACTTGGGATGCAGTCTCACCTGTCCAGGATACTTCAGCACTTTCTATCTGTAACATTGTCTGTCCATGGAATCAAGCCTTTGTTCAAGTGAAGGAATCTTCTACAAGCTCCTTGGAAAATGTGACAGCTTCAGATGATGGGTTTTTTTTTTGTCTTTTGAGATACAAAGGGAAGAATGGCCTAAAGTGTTTCTTAGTATCTGTAAAGTAATTGTATCCTCTTTGGATGCAAGGATAGAGAATAGATCTGTGGTTCTATTATACAGTAAACTGACAGGTTAATTGTCTTATTGTCCCAATTCAACTTAGCAACTTCTCATCAACTGAGTCTCAGAGAATCACATAGAACGTTGAAAGGTTAAATGGCTTCACCAGGACCACAAAATCCATTTATGTGAGAAAGGAGTCTCAAAAACTTCAAACTTTCTCTAACTGTGAGGCAGGCTCTTGATCCACAGCATATCTTATAATAATTGTCCTTTCATCATTTTATGGCAGAGAGACCAGACCCCAACTGCTGAATATGAACAAAGACATAGGACAGACAGAGGAGACTTGAACCCAGCATGGACATCTGTTCTCTTCCTGGAGCTAGTACTGCAGCTGTTGACAGCTGCCCAGTTTGATATTTCATTATTTTCCACACTTGGGGTCCACTGGGATGATTCCTATTGCATTATACATCAGATTCAGAGACACCTGAATTTTTCTTTTCCTTTTTTTCCTCTCTCCTCCACAGGATAAGCATGGCATGTTGGCTGCCTACATGATGAGACTTGTAATGCTCGGATCGTCCTAGATGAACCCTTTCCTAAGGATAAAAAATAGGAAGCCTCCTGTGAGGAAATAAGGTATAACTATGTTGGTGAACTGTTCCATTCTGTTCAGGGAATTTAAGATATTAGAAAGGGAGAAGAGGGGAGAACGCTTCCACCCACCCCAATTTTTTTAGTAGTTTCTGGATCCATAAGAAAAATTGAAAGGCAAACAAATAACCCGACTGAATGTTAAAGGTCTATTGAGTATTAAAAGGGGTGTGGAAGTCAAAATGAAGAGTATAACAGAAAGAAAGAATAAACATCATTTGTTCTATAAGCTTTCTTTTGTCTCTTATTGTCTGTATTTTTCTCCCTTTCTTTCTCATTTTGTTTCTATCTCTCAAAGTCACATTCTATGCTTTGTCTTTGCCTTTTGTCTCTCCGTCTTATTTTCTATTTCTCTCTCTTTGACTTTGTGCCTCTGTTGGGGTCTTTCTGTCTCTCTTTGTTCCTATCTGTCTCTGTCTGTCTCTCACACCCCCACCCACATACCCCCTCCCTAGTATGCACCCCCCCACACACACATGTACACATACATACACACATGAGCCATGGAAGGGAACATCTGAAGAAAATGACGAATCAGGACATGTTTTTAAAAGATCAGGGTATGGAATGGAAGAAGTCACAGTGAAAGGTGGGAAGCCCCTAATTTTGCAAGTTTCAGCAAAGGGAGCTCTCATTTAAAAAGATATAAGACAGAAACCAAAGTTCACTTAGAATCTTGATAACTGGGAGACAGGGACACTTATACTCCCAACTCCATAGGGTTACTGGAATAAAAACAAATTACTTTGTCAGCTCTAAAGTGTTATTACATGTAAGGCAATTTACTTAGGTTTCATGCTGGAACTACTCCTTCAAACTGGTAGGCAAAGCATGGAGATGAATGTGTTTACTTGGAATAAACCTTACCTAAGGCTTCTAGGTAACATGAAAGTCAATTGAAGATCAACTTAAAAAGGAAAATGGTTAAAAATGTATTTGACAAGTTAGAAGTTTAAGTGATTAGACTTTTTAAAAAATTTAAACATTACTCTTACGTCTTTGTGTATGTATGTATTTATACATATAAATAAATGAACATATGCACATAAGTAAAAACATATATAATTCACATATACATACCTAAGTTCAAATATAGTCTCAGACATTAAGCTTTATGATTCTGAACAAAGTCACTTAATTTTTGTTTGGCTCAGTTTTCTCAGCTGTAAAAAGGGGTTAATAAACATCTACCTCACTGGGTTGTTTTGACAAAGAAATTTGTAAAGCATGGAACACAGTGTTTGGCATATAGTAGGTGTTATATAAATGCACATTTCTTTCCCTTCCTTCCCTATATGTTTAATCAGGTATAAAAGAGATTACTTACCTAATTATAATTGCTAGCATTTATATAGCCTTGCAGATTTATAAAGTGTTTGACATTTATTCTCTCAATGCTTTCACAACAATTATGTGAAGTTGTTATTGTCCTTTTCTATCTAAGGAAACTGAGGCTGAGATTAAGTGATTTGCCTAAGGTCGCACAACTAGGAGTTGTCTAAGGCAAGATTCCTTTTTAATTTCTTTTAAAAAATGTTATTGACTTGTTTTTAATATTAAAAAATAGTTGAGTCCTTCCTTGCCTCACCAACCCACTGAGAAGGAAAGCAATATATAAATTATACATCTAAAATCACACAAAATAAATTTCAGTATTAGCTATATCACATAAAAGCAAGAAAAATAAAGTGAAAAGTTATACTTCAAGTCACATTAAGCATAAATCAGTTCCTTCTCTGAAGGTGGACAATATTGTTTTAACCATGAGTCCTTTCAAAATGTCTTAGATCATTGTGTGGATCAGAGAAGCTAAGGCTTTCACAGGTGATCATACTTAAAAAATTGCACTTACTATGTAAAATAATCTCTTGGTTCCACTCAGTTCCCTTTGCATCACTTCATATAAATCTTATCATGATTTTTTTTTTGCTTTCTGAAACTATCCCTTCATAATTTCTTATAGCGGAATTGTTTTCCATCAAAATCATATGCCACGTGTTCAGCCATTTCCCAATTGAGGAACATCTCCTCAATTTCCAATTCTTTTCCACCACCAAAAGAGCTGACATCAATATTTTTGTGCATTTAGGTCCTTTATCTTGTTCTGTCTCTTTGTGGGTACAGAACTAGTAGTGCCAGGTCAAAGGATATTCATGGATTAATAGCCCTTTTGGGTCTAGTTCCAAACTGGTCTCCAGAATGGTTAGACTGGTTTGAACTTCACCAACAGTTCACTAGGGTCCCTGCTTTGCCTCATCCCCTTAATACTTTATTATTTCTGATAGGGGTGAGGTGGTACCTAAGGGTTGTTTTAATTGGCACTCTCTAATCATCACTGATTTACAGCACTTTTTATGACTTTTGACAGCTTTGGTTTCCTCCTCTGAAAACTGCCTTTTATATCCTTTGACTATTTATCAATTGAGGAATGGCTCAGCATGGCTCAATAGACAGAAAGCTGACCCCGGAGTAAGGAAGACTTGACTTCAAATCCCTCAGACATTTACTGCTGTGTGATCCTGGGCAAGTCATTTAATTTTTCTTTGCCTTAATTCATTGAAAAGGGAAATGGTAAACTAATCCAGTATCTTTTCCAATAAAAGCTCATGAACAGCATTCGATTACTATGGTACATATAAGTTCACAAATTGTCACATATGACTGCACAACAAGAAAATCTTATTTTTTTTTTTGATAAATTTGATTAAGTTCCCAGTATTTTTGAGAGAGAAGGTTTTTAATCCAAGAAATTTGCTGTAAGAAATTGACTTATTTCATTGTCTATGATACCTTTCAGCAAAATACAGTTTCCTTGATCATCTTTTAAATAAATATTTGCTTAATTTTGCTTTGTCTGAGATCATAATTGCTATCCCTGACTGTTTTATGTCAGCTGAAGCAAAATGTATTCTACTCCAGGCCCTTATTTTAACTCTGTGTGTGTGTCTCTTGTAAGCAACATATTGTTGGTTTCCAGTTTCTAATCCATTCTACTATCTACTTCCATTTTATGATTCAGCTCAACTAATTTACTTTCAAAATTATGATTAATTACTGTGATCTCTCAATCCCATATCTGTTTATCTCTCTTTTTATCCTGTCCCTCTTTAAGTCTATTTTGTTTCTGACCATTGTCTCCCTTAAGACACTCCCCCTTTTTTCATCCCATCCCTTTTCTCTTACCCCCAGTCCCTCCTATTTCCCTGTTTGGTAAGATAGATTTCTTTACCCAACTGAGTGTATGTATGCATACATACACACATGTGCATATGTAGATATACATATATGCCTGTTTGTGTGTATAATGTATATATACATTATATATATGTATATATGTGTACGTATGTGTTTGTATACATACATCCTTTCCTCTTTGAGCTAATTCTGGTAATAATAAGGTTTAAGAATTATCTGCAGCACACATACCCCAACCATGTTTTCCCTCCACAGTTTTATTTATGTGACATTTTCTCTAGTGTATCTCTCCCTTTTACCTGGTACTTCGCTCTTTCATATCCATTGTTTTTTTGAGATTATCTCAACAAATTCAACTCACTTCCATTTTCTCTGTCTGTGTTGATCTTCTAAGTGCCCCAATAATGAAAACGGATCTTAGGCATTGCATGTATCATCTATGAAGAATTTCAATAGTTTGGCCTTATTGAATTCCTTATGATTTCATTTTCGTGTTTACTATTTTGTACTTCTCTTGTGACTTGTATTTGAAAATTTCCATTCAGCCCTTGTCTTTTCATCAGGAATGTTTGAAAGTCCTCTATTTCATTAAATATCCATTCTCCTCCTTCCAAAAAAAAAAAGAGATTATACTCAATTGTTCCGAGTAGGATTTTCTTGGTTGTTGAAGTTTTTATTCTTTTGTCTTTCAAAATACCAAATTCCAAGTTCTCCACTGATTTAAAGGGGAAACTGTTAAATCTTGTATGCTTCTGTCACTCCATGATATTGTATTTTTTCCATGGCCTGGCAGTTCTGGAATTTGACTGTAATATTCCTAGAAGTGTTCATTTTGTGATTTCTTTCAGGAGGTGACTCATGAATTCTTTCAATTTCTATTACCCTCTGCTTCTAAGATATTAGGGACAGTTTTCCTTACTAAGCACTTGAAATGTGATTTTTGAGCTCTTTTCTTGATCATGACTTTCTATTAATTCAATAATACTTAAGTGCATCTTAATGTGCTTGCCAGATCATTTGTTTTTCTGATGAGATATTTAATATTTTCTGCAATTTTTCATTATTTTAAATTTTGTTTTGTTGTTTCTTAAAGTCTCATGGAATCAATAGATTTTACTTTCTGAATTCTAATTTTTCAGGAATTATTTTCCTTAGGGGGATTTTGTGTATCTTTTTACCATTAATCAAATTTTTAAAAAGTTGTTACTTTCTTCAGTAGTTTTTTGTCTTTTTTTTTTTTTTACCATGGTGTTTATTCTTTATAATTTTCTTGCATCATTCTCATTTCTCTTCCAGGTTTTCCTCAATGACTTTGATATTTCTTTTAAAAAAACTCATCCAGGAATTCTTGTTCTGTTTGTGTCAAATTAGTATTTTTTTCCTTTAAGGCTTTGATTGTAGGTTTTTTATACATTGTTACCTTCTGAGCTTGTATTTGTTTTTTCCTTGCACTGTAGTATTTTGTGATCAAGTTTTTTTTTTTTTTTTTTGCTGTTTGCTCATTTTTCTAGTCTATCCTTGACTTTTGACTTTATCTTAAAGTTGGGCTCTGTTCAGCTAGTGGTGGGGATGCACTGCCCCTAGTTCAAGATTTTTAATGCTGCGACTTTCAGAGCTAATTTTTGGGGTCTGCAAGTTATCATTTCTTTCAAGGTGGAATTTTCCAGATAGAGGTGTGGCATTGCTCTCCAAGCATCTGCTCTGATCTTTACCCAGCAATGGCTTTTATTTCCCTGCAGCTGCAAGTGCTAGAGCTCCTCTTGGCTCTGGAAATGCAGATAGGTTTCCTGATTCCTTATGACTGATCACAAGGTCTCCTCTGTACCTTGGAAGTATGACCCAGAATTCTGTCTCTCAGAACTCGTGTATTTCTATAAATGGGAATTTTAGCTAAAGAAACACATAATCATTTGATATCAGAACTTGAAGAAACTTTAAGATCTCTGACGTGATTTACCTTGCTAGTCGAAATGAAAATAGTGTTTTAGCAAGATTTGGTAATAAGATCTCCTGAATGAAAAAATAAAGTCTTTTATCACATTCCATGACCAAACTATGTAGGTGATCTTCATTCTCTGACAATTAAAATTCATTATATTAATCACAAGTCTGTTTGATCAAAGATAAGGAAGACTTCTGAACTGTGAGAGATACAGTAGTTAGGTAAGACATACAGGAGAAGGGGACTTATACTGCCTCCTGGCAGAGAAGTGATTGGCTAAATATGCAGAAGAAAACACAAATTTACGGACATACCCAATGTAGGAATTTGTTTTACTTGACTATGACTATTAATTACAAGCATTTTTTTTTCTTTTCCTTTCCTTTCCTGTGTAGAGAGAAAAAGAGAAAGAAAAATGCTTGTCATTAAAAATTAAAATTTAAGCAATCATTTTAAATAAATGTAATTTAAATAATAAAATAGCAACTAAATATGACTCGGCAACAAATTGTAAATTTTTCTTTTCCAATTGGTTTAGATTGTAGGAATGGCATGCATGCCTCATACAGCATAGGCTCTTCATGGTAGAATGTTTTAGCTAACTCTTCATTTTCCATCAGCTGCTCTGCTCATGCCCCTATACTCAGCATCCTCTGGTTCTCCCTCTCTCCCTTTTCAGCTTCTTTTTTGTATATTGTCTTACCCAATTAGATTCTAAGCTACTTGAGGTCAATGACTCTGTTTCTGTTTTATATTTATGTCTCCAGCCCTTAGCAGAGTGCCTGGCTCATAGTAGGCACTTGAGAAATGTATATATGTATGAACACACACAGACATATCCACACTTATAATACACACACACATATATCAACATGTATGGATACATATGTTAATATACACATAAATCATTATCTATACATATCAATATGTACATGCATATATAAATATAGCACCTGTGTGGGCAGCATAATTGTGGAGAGAAGAGACTTAAACAGATTCTATCACAAAATCTTTGTTTGTCTTTCTGGGTCTGATTTTGGATTGTTTTGGGGAGAGAGAAGCCAGAATCTGGAACAAGAATCAGTTCTTCCTATTCCCCCTCCCCATTATGCCTGTGTGTTCATCCTCCATTGCCGAAGAAGACCATGACATCAGAGAAATAATGACATGACTTTGCATTTGACTTTGTTTGGAATGAGGGCTGTGTAGGTCACCAGCCTCACTTCTCCTCCAGAGCCATCTGAATCCAGCAACCAGATATTCATCAGAATGACTGGAAATGACCCAGGATGAGGCAATTGAAGTTAAGTGACTTGCCCAAGGTTACACAGCTGGTGAGTGTCAAGTATCTGAGGTGAGATTTGAACTCAGGTCCTCCTGGCTCCTGCACTGGTGCTGTATCCATTGCACCACCTAGCTGCCCACCCCCATTATGCATAGAGAGTGAGAAGGGTAAAGCAGACTTCCCCCTTCCTCTGGAATTCTTGATGTAAAGAAGAAAAATGGCAAAGAAGAAAACGTCCCTATGTAGATCCAGTATCCCACTCTCCCCTTGTCCAAACTTGCCATGGTTTTTCTTCTTGGGATTAATCTTTATGTGCTTAAATGTCAATGTGAATTTATAGTGTTCATCTCTTTCTGCTCATAGATGGGTCCATTTATGAAAAATTTTGCTTACCTGGAGGTAATATTTTAATATTTCTCCAACTTTTTCATGAATGGAATCACTTTCTTAAAAGATCCAAATATTTTCATAAATCTTTACTTGCATGCATATTAATGACAAATAATAGTTGGAAGCTGCTAGGGTTTCTTTTATACAAAAATGAATATTAAGTAAAACAATAACAATGATAGAACAGAAAGTAAATCAATAGAACAGAAAGAGAATCAGATGGGTAGGAAAAGCCACTGGTTTGCATGCTATTGGATGAAGAAGAAGAATTAATTTCTTCTTTAGTGCCCCAATCTCTCCCAAAGCAAGGGTTCATTATTTCCCCACTCAGTGAATGTAAAAGTCTTGATCCAATGTCTCTTTAATAGGCATGTGAGGGCAAATTAATAATTTCCATTGGCTGCTCTATTGTCTTATAAATGTACACTAATTCCTCAGTGGGAGGAAGAGTGATTATTGTTTCTCTATATTAAATGCTTGCTTATTTGAGTCTCAGGAGGAAGGAAGAGAGCTAGTATTGGGCAAGAGCTCTTCTCTTCCATTTTCTTCCCTGTGTGTTGGGCAATAGGAAGAATGGCTACTCATTTCAGTTCCTGTATTCTTTCTCCAAGAAGCATTTTCCAATGTAAAAAAAAATAGTTTCAGAAATCCAAGTTAAAGCACTTCACCAACTGAGGAAATCTACAATAATATCTCTTTGAATCTTTTTCCTCCATAGCAGCACTGGCATCACAGGTATTACAAATCACACTTAGATATTAATAAAATTTTGGAGCTTTAGAGGAGAATGCTATGAAACTATTTTGCCTTTGCCCCTCCCTGATACTTGGTGGCATGGGGTCCACTTAGATACCAGTAGCAGTGACATTGGCAATGGCACCAGCAAAAGCAGTGAGTATAGCAAGGTCTCCAACTACAATGGTGATAATGATGGTGCCATCAGTAGAATCTCTTCTCTCTTTGCTTCATTGGTGAAGACTGGAGCACTGGCAGTAGTACCACGTAAGCAAAGATGTAGGTCCTGAAGTTTTTTGCAAATTCTGGAGCAGAATGATTAGGAAAGATTTCATGGAAGAATTAGTATCAGAAAGGATTTTGTGAGAAAAGAAGCGATAAAGCAACCCATGAATGACAAATAGATGAGTCTGGTATTCTTTGGTCTAAGATTACCACCATTTGTTTCAATGATTAACCAGTTATAAGTGTTCAATTTCCATGACTTTTTCTAAGAATATTCCTTTCACATGCACAGTAATCACAGTAATCCCCAACATTTTGGGGAAAAGATCTCAAAAGTTCTGTCAAAGGACTTCAAGTAGAAGACAAATTAGAATTTTTAATCACAGAGGAGAGGATAAACCCAACGGAAGAAAGTACATGGAAACAGACTGTAGCTCAATATAATACTCCTGGGCAGCTAGGTAATATAGTGCCAGGCCTGAACTCAGGAAGAGCTGAGTTCAAATCCAACTTTGGATACTTGCTAGCTATATGACCCTGAGCAAGTCACTTAGTCCTATTTGCCTCAGTTTCCTCATCTGTCAAATGAATTGGAGAAGGAAATAGCAAATCATTCCAGTATCTTTACAAAACAATGATATCACAAGGAGCTAAACACAACTAAAACAACTGAACAACAAAATTCTTACATTCCTAATACAATTATCCAAAGATAGAATTGGTTTCCTCATGAGATGGTGAAGTTCTTTCACTGGACATGTTCAACAATTGTCAGAGATTCATTCTTCAAGGTGGGAGGTTGGACTTGGCCTCAAAAGATCCCTTTTTGCTCTAACATTAGATAATTACCATTTTTCATTCTGCGGTTCAGTGAGTCTATGCCATTCAATTTGATTTCTCAAACATTCCACGGAGCCATTTTAGATGAACTCTAGGAATTTTTCAATAAACTGATGAAACTTTTTAAACTCCCAACTTGGAAGATTTCCAAAGTACTATACTGTGAGCTTTATTTTGGGAATTTGGCTACATTTTCTCCCTGAATCAGCAGATCCTTGATTTCTAATCATAAAGTCATAGAAGCTGGGAATTGAAAAACCTAACTAGAACGTTAATCTCAACTTCTGACAACACTGACTTCCTACAACGTATCTGTCCTTCACTGCCTATGGATCAGGGCAAGATAATACTATTCTATATGAAAGGATGGAAGGAAATTCAAAAGTTAAGCTTCTCCATTTTACAGATGAGGAAACTGAGACATAGAGGCTAGACAACTTGTGCAAAGTCAAATAAATCGCAGAGTTAGAAATAGAATCAATGTCCTAGAATGTCATATCCATTATCATAAAGAGGTTGTCTTGTTGCATATACCTTTTCTTTATTGTCTGAGTTGATAGTGCTTTCTCCCTCCTCAAATTGCTTTGATTTACTTGTCTGTTTACATCAGTTTGTGTTTGAATGGAGGTATGAAGGCACTACTTGTGAGTCAAGCTGCTTCTAGAGACTGGGAAATGAAAAGTGAATATGGAGAAGGAGATGAAGTACCCATTAAGCTAAGGGACAAGTCCAAGAAGAGCAGTCTGGGTTTGTTGATTGGGCTAAATTGAACAGAAGGACAAATTGGAGCCAAGGACCCCAGATGTGGAGCAGGCAGGTTCTTCTGAAACGGAGAGTACTTCTGTGACTTCAAGTGCCTTTGGGACTAACCAGCCATCCCTGACTTCTGATTTCTATAGCAGCTCAAGTCTCTCAGGCCTGTCTTTCTTACCTGGACTCTAATATTCTAAGGGGAAAATAGATCACTGTGATGAGATCAAAGACTTTTTTTAGTCATTACAAGAAGGAGAGTTTATCCATCTTCCCTCTAAGCAGAACAGGCAGTATTGAATGGTATAAAGAGGATCAGGTCTGGAATCAGCATACTTGGTGTAAATAATATTTAATAGCCAGTATTTATATGGGGTTAGTAATTGACTGGATATAGGTCATCTCATTTAATCCCCAGAAAATCCTTCAGTACATTATCTCCGATTGTAGTTGAGAGAGGTTGTAATTTGCTGGGGGTCAAACATTACAATCTTATGTCCTTCAATGTTTGGTCAAAATATAACTCAACCTTGGCTTCCAAATAGGACTCACTCTCTGACTTTTCATTTTAATTACTATCTCTGTCAAGCAGACTGTGTTGACAGAGTATGGGATAAGAATGTATGCAGGAAACTTACTCAGTTGAACAGAGTGAATTTTTTTTTCTCCTATCAAGTCAAGTGATTTTGTTGTTATTGTGTGTGTGTGTGTGTGTGTACAACAATGACTATCTCCCTGCAAATCTTTTCATGGAACTTGGAGAAATGAGGCATTCACTGAAAGAAAAGAGCATGATTGTCCCCAACAATTCTTCCAGTTTTACAGCTATTTTCACTATAATTACTTGGAGACCGAGTCTGAGAACTTGGCATGGCTCTTTTGGGGGGTTTATGGTGTTATTGCTTTTTACAAAAACAGACATACTTCCTCAATGAAGAAAAAGACATGATCTGTCCAGGGAAGAGAAAGATTAAATATTGACAGAATGAACTAGAATGCGTGTGTGTGGGGTGGGGTGGGGGGGGAGGTATGGTACTGGGTGGAATGAAGTAATTTGCTCCAAAGTCACTTAAAGATGCTTGTCCAGTCTGTTTTTATGAAGAAAGTCAAGAACTTATTTTGTTATGTGCCTCCCATGTTCCTAGAATAGTGCTAATCACTAGGTGATTACCAGAAAGAAAGAAAAAAAGATCTAGACACTTAGAATCTTATTTATATTGGTTTGTTTTTAAGTTAATTGGGTCATTTCCCCCATACCATCAAATACAATTCAGTGAAAAACAGGAGCAAAATAGTAATCTTTCAATGAAATAGCTTTTCCATGTTTTTCTTCTATCCAGATCCAACTCCATAATAAGACATTGTATATTTCAGAGGGGGCAGGGACTTCAGAGCAAAAGTAATCCAACCCATATAGCCAAATGAACCTCTACTATAACACACACAAGTAGTCATCTAACTTGTCCTTGACAATGCTCAGCAAATATTTTCTTACTATCCTTTCTTGTGTAGATTTCATCTACAACCAGGATCTCACTATTTCTGTGTTGTAATTCATGCTTCAGATATAGAAGATAGAAAGAATGGCTGACACATTGTATAATAGTTAAGATCCCAAATGATCAGAAAGGTGAGACAAAGATGAGATTACATTGACTAGCTGTGCATATACATGAAGTCTTAAGATATAGATTAAAAAAATACTTTTCAAGAACAGGAAGGATGGTAAGGCAGAAATTTGTCTGGAAAAAAATTTGTGTGTTTGTTACTTTTAGTAAAATTCCAGGTTAAAATGAGGCCACAATGGACTCTGATGACCAAAAAACCAAACCAAAAGAAACCTTGGGAAAATCTTGAATGGCACCAAGAATCATGGCTTCTGTAGCTCACTCCTTCATTCCTCTTTGGATTCTGCCCCTCATTCTCTAGGCTTCTCTTCCCACTGTGCTCAGCAGTCTCCAGAAGATAACTTTGCCCTGCAGCTTTTCTTTCTATTGGTCAGTTCTCAGGTCCTCCATGTTGAAGTCTCCAGGTCAGCCATGCTCACTTGTTCCTCTCCAGCTTTGCTCCTGATTGATTGTTCTTTCTCCATTGTGTGTCCCTGGCTCAGTAAATCTCTCCATTCTCTGCCCCCAATTCTGTAAGATGGATGTAAGATCTTTGAGAGCAGAGATTTGTCTCTCTTTTTGCTTCTATTTATACTCAATGCTTTCTACAGTGTCTGGCACATAGTACTCACTTAATAAATGCTTACAAATTGGCTCAATTTTGAGGAATAAAGAGATGAGAGCTTCATCGTAATCAGCCTTCTCTAGACCACATCTAGAATACTATACTCACTTCTGGGCACTAGATGGAAATGTGTTCATCATCTGGGAAAGTCCTGAGTGATCAGAATGATAAAGGGCCTCAACTATTTGCTATCATGAGGATCATTTGAAAGAAATGAGGACATTTACCAAGGAAACTAGTGCCATTAGGTAGCTATCTTCAAAAACTTAAAGGCTTTCATGTAGAAGAGGTATAAAATGTGTCCTTTTGGGCAACCAGAGAAAAACAAAACACCTAAAAATATGGGGTGGACATCACAAAGAGGGAACTTTAGGCTGGATATTAAAGTAGGAATGTCCTAACAAATTAGAGCTAGCCAAAAATGACACAGTGTCTAGGGAGACTGCAGTGACTTCTCTTATTGGAAATGTCTTCAATAAAAGCTGTCTGTCCCTTTATTGAGTGTTTTATAGTGGTGATTCTCTATCAGGTGTTTGTTACACTATATGGTTGCTGAGTTCCCTTCCAGCTCTAATTCTGTGATAATGTGATTTTGTGAAGTCTAAGTGCTGTCCACATTCTTTCAGGCCCTGGCATTTATGTCTATGTAACTCACTAGAAGTGAATGATCTTCCCTGCTTTGGACAAATCTTATATTTTAGGGAAATTCTCTAGGAAAATACTAGATCTATAGATAAAGAACTGGGCTTGGAGTTAGTATGCCCTGAGTTCAAATATGGCTTAGCCGCTAGTGAGGTGACCCTGGGAAAATTGCCTGACCTTTGTGTATATCATTTTCCTCAAACGTGAAATAAGGATCATAGTAACCTCTACATCATAGACTTGTTCTGAGTAGCAAATCAATTAATTTTTTGTAAAGCACTCAGCAGAGTGCCTGACACAGTAAGTGCTTAATAGGTTCTTCCATCCTCCCTCCCTCCCTTTCTTTCTTTCTTTCTTTCTTTCTTTCTTTCTTTCTTTCTTTCCTTCCTTCCTTCCTTCCTTCCTTCCTTTCTTGTTTCTTTCTCTTTCTTTCTTTCATTAATGCAACAATTTCCTAATTGTTTCAACATCTAGACTCTCCCCTCTCTAATCCACCTCTAAAAACTGACCAAATTTTTGCTCTTATGCTACAGTTTGGACCATCCTAAAATAGATTGTAGTTATAAAACACTTTAAAGTTTGAAAACTTCTTTTTCAATTTTATCTCAATTAAGTCTAACAACAACCCTATGAGATAGTTATATGATCCCCATGTTATAGATGAACAGCATGAGGCTAAGAGACTTGATCAAAATCACGTAAACTAGTGAATAGTGATAGATTAAAACTCGAGATTTTCTTATCCCAAACTCAACTTTATTGTACTTCATTATCTAGCTGCTTGGTGTGTCAAAATGCTAAAGAGGATCCAGGGGACTCTAGAATAAGAGACAGATTCTGTTATATGGCATTTAGAGTCTTTCAGAGTCTGATAGTGACCTAGACTTCCAGATTAATTATACTATATGGCACTTCCTTCCATCAGTACTTTTGCTCAATTGACTAGTTTCCATTTCCTGTACATGTCAATAACATTTCCCATTTCTGTAACATTTCCCAGATTGTCCCTCATACTTGGAATTCTCTCTTTCCTCACCTTCATATCTAGCAATTCCTAGTTTTCTTCAGGACTTTACTCAAGAAAGTATTATCTCCTATAAGAGACCGACCATGATTCCCTCAGCTGTTAATTCCCCCCTGCCCCAATCACTTTGTATTTCTAATGAACCTCTCTGTATTTGTTTC
>CM053769.1:113600864-113664990 GCA_028658325.1 Potorous gilbertii
TTTCTTGAGAGAAATACTTAGTTTGTCTTTTCCTTCTCCAGCTCATTTTATGGATGAGGAAACTGAAGTAAACAGAGTTAAATAACTTGCCCAGAATCACACAGCTATGGTGTCTGAGGCTGGACTGGAACTCAGAACTTCCTGACTTCATGCCCACTGCATCACCTTCTAGGTGGCACAGGTTGGATTAGATCCCTGATCTTCTAGATGCAAAGTCCAGAACTCTGTCTAGTACGTCAAACTGCCTGCTAGCTTACAGAAGGCACTGTGTGGTAAAGAAAGCAGAATCAAAAAAAAAATATATATATATAGTATATTATATATGTATATATATATATATACCCAATAACTACATGTATATGAATAAAGTTGGCCCCAAACCACCATTATATAGTTAAAGTACTAGATTTAAGGAGCAATATCTTTAAAACATAATTAGTAAATTCCAAAAGTGGAAAGTAGTGCTTGTATCCCTTGCCTTATAGCGTGAAGAGTTTTGCAGATATCATAATGCTACATAAATATGAGATACTATTATTAATATCATTCATCTTATTATTTGAATCAATTTAATTTTCACAAACACATATGACCTCCCAAAGAGCAGGGACCCTGTGTCATCACTTTCTTTTAGGTTCTTTCCGTAATATCTGGAAAGAACTCTATACTCAGAATCTGGCGATGATGAAGAAGAAAGTAACTGCTAATTATCATGTTTTAAGGTTTGCAAAATTTTATATATAATGCATGTATATGTATATATGAGTTTGTGTATGTACACATACATATGCATATGTGTACATATATACACACATGTATACACATATACATATACATGTTTTCTCATTTGAAACTCACAAAAATCCTTTGAGGCAGGAGCTAATCTTATTCCTGCTTTTCAGTTAAGGAAAGTAAGACTACGAAAAATTGAATGTCTTGTCCAAGGTCACATAGCTAGTAAATGTCTGAGGCAGAATTTGAACTCAGGTCTTCTTGACTTCAGGCTCAGCCTGTAGACACTGCACCATGTACCAGCATCTTAGAAAACTAAACATCCTTGAAGATTTTGTTCAGGAGCTCACTACCCCCTGAAGTAGCCCAGTGTATTTCTAGCTAGCTCCTCCATTAGAACACAAACTTGTTCAGACAAGCCATCTTTTTGCTGTTTTTGTCCCCAATATTTAGCACAATGCCTGCCATATAAGAAACTCTTAGGAGATGTTTGTTAATTAGTTAATTGTTTTATAAGCTCTTTCTTTTACTGATCAGCCAGTCAACTGCTATTTCTTAAGTACTTAAGATGTGTAGACATTGTACTAAGTTCTGAGGATACAACGACAGGTAGAACGTGACTTCTCTGCCACTGAAGCCAATTGTTCCCAGTTCTATGGGGCTAGACAGAAGTCCACATGACAGCTCTTCAAATACTGGAACATAGCTAGCATATTAATTCTGAGTTTGCTTTTCTTCTTGTTAAGCATCCCAGATACTCCAAAACATTCACAACTACCTTGGTCTCAATGCCCTTTCTGTTAAAGGCAACTAGGTGGTTCATGAGTAGAGCACCGGGTCTGCAAGTACAAATTCTGACTGTGAAGTTCACTAGCTGTGTGACCTGAGAAAGTCACTTAACCTCCATCTCCCTCAGTTTCCTCAGTTATGAGTATAATAATAGCCCCCACCTCCTGAGAATGTTATGAGAATGAAATAGTATTTGGAAAGTATCTTAGTACAGGGTCTGGCATAAAGCAGGTACTTAATAGATGTCTATTTCCTTCTTTTCCTCATCACTTTGTCAATGCTTCTCGGGATGCATTCCAACTTGTCAATATGTTTTCCATCATGCTTCCCAAAACTTCCAGGCTGACTTCCATATAACCCCCTCAAAGACACTTCATACTTTCCCATCTCTGTGCCTTTGCCCATATCATTTCCTCCATCTGGAAAACTTTTGGCACCATCTTCACCTGCCAAAAGTCAACTCATCCTTTCAGCTGTAATTCTGCATCTTCCACAAGCCTTTTCTTAATAAGAAAGTTTTACGGAACCTCAGAGGTTATGTTGTCCAACCCCCTTGTTTTATAAAAATGAAAACTAAGGCAGAAGAGGTTAACAATAGAGGTTTGCCCAAGATTACACTCTTAGAAAGTAGTGGTAGGATTTGAATTCATGTCCTGTAGCTTCAGATCGATCACTCTTCACTTGTCCACAATGCCCCTTATTGCAGCTGAACATGACCTTTGTCTCATTATTACTTCCTGTTTGCATCATCCACATGGATTTTGTCGTTTTATTTACCTTGTATGTGTATTTCACACAAACTTGCATTGTATTTAGTTTACATACACTTTATTTTGGTTATTTGGTTTATGCTTATATGTGAGCATGGGAATGAATAGAATAGAATAGAATATAGAATTCCAGTTTCCTTGAGGGAATGAATGTTTCACATGTGCCTTTGTTTCCTCAGATCCTACCATAATCCCTGGTACATAGGAAGTGAATAATAATTGTTTATAGAGTCATTCCTTAACTGATTGCAATATAGTAGTATGTAGAAATTGTCTCTTCCTAATTGTATTGTGGATTTCTCAGGGTTCATGTTTTAGAGTTTTTTCCCCACCTTGCCCAATATACTTCCACTACTGCTACTGCTTCTTCTCCTTTTCTCTTCTTCTTTTCTTCTTCTTCATCTCTTTCTTCTTCTTCTCTGCTACTACTACCATTACTACTACCACTGCTAGTACTAGTATTCATACTATTTCTACTAATACCACCATCACCACCACCACCACTATTAGTTTTTCCTACTTACCCACCCAACTAACTTTTATATAGTACTTACTATGAGTCAGTGTCAGTCACTCTGCTAAGCATTTTACAATTATGTCATTTCATGATCACAACAATCCTGAGAGATTTATGCTATTATTATGCCAATTTTGCAAATAGAGATAAAGTGATATGTCCATGGTCATGTAGCTAGTAAATATTCAAAACCAAATTTGAACTCAGGTCTTCCTGACTCCAGACCCAGAACTCTATCCTCTCTACTACCTAGCTGTTCCAACATTACATATAATGGTGAAACAAAAAATGAATGAATGAGAATGAAGTGCTTATTAGTACATAACATATCATTTTATCTCCTGTTTCTATGCATTTCTATAAATTGTCTCCCATTCCTGGAAAGTTGGGGATTGGTTTCTTCTTTACTTGCCTCTCTTTGAACTCTTGTATTTCTTCAAAAAAATCAGGATACCCCCTTGACCCTCTGTTACAGCTGTCAGGAGGAATCAAATAGCCAAGATTAGAGATCTCTTTTTCGCACCCATTTTCTCTTTGAATTGGTTGATCGTGTGTTGATTTCTCACACTGCAAAAAATAAAATTACAAGGCAAGACACAGTTCCCATAAACAACTGCAGTTTATTGGAGGATATAGCCCAGCCACTTGGGTCCCAAATGATGGAGAAAATACTAGAAAATAACAGTCACTGACATTCCATTACTCAAGGATCTGCGATGTATCTTTATATCTCAGTACTCTCAGTGAGCTCCTACATCTAGTGATGTCATACAGTATGAACATATCCTAGCTGCTCAACTTTTACATAGGAAAAAAAGTGAATTATAAGTGTCAATGCCTCACTCCCTTCATAATGGCAAAATTGGCAAAAAAAAGGAAAGGGTCAATGTTGGAGTGAATGTAGAAAGACAGGTATACTAGTGTGTGGTTTATATGTGGAAAGTAAATTAGTTCATTTTTTAAATATAATTTCTAATTACACAAGAAAAGAGTAAATTTTCTGCATCCTTTCACTCACATATTTGACATACAACCCAAGTATGTCAACAACTGAAACAAAGATCCACTATATATGAAAGAAAATATAGCAGCATTTGAGGGCGGGGAAGGAACTGGAAACAAAGTGGGTATCTATTTATAGAGGAATAACTATGACATAAGGATGTAACGGAATATTTTTGTGCTACAAGGAATTAAAGATATGAGTCATTCAGGGTTAAATGAGGAGATTCATATGACCTGATTTAGAGTGAAACAGGGCAACTAGGGGGTATAGTGGATAGGAAGACTCATCTTCATAAATTCAAATCTGGCTTCAGACACTTACTAAATGTATGATCCTAGGCAAACCATTTAACCCTGTTTGCTTCAGTTTCCTCATCTGTAAAATGAGCAGGAGAAGGAAAAAGCAAACCACTCCTGTCTTTTCGCTAAAAAAATCTCAAATAGGGTCAAAAAGAGCCTAATATGACTGAAATGATACAAGAGTGAAATAAACAAGAAGAGAACAAAGGAAAGATCGTTAAAGGGAAGTCAAACTCAGTTACTGACAAGAAAGTGATTCCACTCAATGAAATATACTTTCCTTAACTTGTCAAAAAATGTGTGAGTCCACAAGAAAAGAATGCTGCCTATGTTGGGAGGCTTAGGCATTATATAGGTCTTTGTTGCTTCACTGTTTTACTTTCTGGTTGTTATTTTTGTTACATTATTATTTCCACAAGGGAGAGTTCAGTTACAGTGAAAACATCAAGGAGGATAGGATGTATCCAGAACCAACTATGGTATATAAAGAAAAGGCATTGGAACTAAATTTTAATTGGTAACCTCTGAATTGCTACACACATGTAAGACATTACGAACAGAATGAGTACACCTCCTTAAATTCCTACTTCCTTCCAGGAGATTTTAGGCAATAGGGTTGGCAGGGGGGAGAATGGGAGCCCCAGGTTCATTTTACTTTGGGATTACATTCTTCTCATGAGAAAATCTCGGAAATTTCCCAGTAGGTAGTATTTCTTATGATATCCTTCTGTCATAGGCAGGCAGTGATAATCTTCCCCTTCCCATCTGTCTCTTGAAGAAAAAAAATCCAATTTGCTCCAGTGTGCTGATCATAATATTCATTTCAATTGTATTTTTGTTATAGGTTCAAATTATTCATTTGACACATTCCAGACCTGTCACCCTTGAGCTGGCCCATTCATCTCATCCCTCTCTTGTTTGGACACATCCATACAGAGTTTGAGTCTGCATGTCCATCATATTATTTGTGAATCCTTTCCCTGAGAGCAGTCATCCCTGAACCAGTTAATACTTTCCTCAAGCAATGTCTCTCATTTCCTCATTATTTACATTTCAGCCACTTCTCTGTTAATTTAAAACATTTGAATTCAAAATATTTATTATGGATTTGGATTAAGGAGACATTCTCCCCCTTCTCCAATTTAGATCATATCTTCATAGTAAGACAGTTTCACTCGCGTAATAATTTCTCACCTTTGCTTTGCAAACTTCTAGGGAGTCATCAATTTCTCAAAGTATATTAGCCAATTCTATATGACATAATAAATTAATTTTAATTTAACTTGTATTCACTTTATTTTTGAAATATACATGTCAAGGGAACATAATTTTGGTCCAACTATAAATGGCAATTGATCTAACCAGAGATCTATCATCAAGAGCAAAGCTAAGAAGAGGTCCTTTGGTTTTTTTAACAACTTCATTGCTTGCAAGAAGGGAAACTCTTTTCCTTTGTGCTGAACTAGGCAGTTAGGTGACATGTTAGATAAAGCATTAAACTTAGAGACAGGAAGACCTGAGTTCAAATTCTATCTCAGAGAGTTACTAGCTGTGTGAAGCTAATAAGTCACTCAATCTGTCTGTGGTGATACTAGCTAACATTTATATAGGGCTCACTTTGTGCCATGAATTGTGTTAACTACTTTACAAGTATCCTATTTGGTCCTCACAACAATTTTGGTAGGTAGGGGCTTTTATTAATTACTGTTCTATAGATAAGGAAACTGAGGCAAACACAGGTTAAATGACTTGTCCTAGATCACATAGCTAATTAGTCTCTGAGGCTAGGTCTACCTAACTCTGATTTTCTATCCATGACACCATCCAGAGGTGGCTCCTTTGCCTCATCTGTGAAATGGGTATAATGATAGCACCTACCTCCCAGAATCGATGTAAAGAACAAATGAGATAAAACATGTAAGGCACTTTGAGAAACTTTAAAATTCATATAGAAATACTCAATGTCATTATTATGAACTGTTTCTTTCTCTTCAAACTTTTCTTCTTGACTCAGAGAGAATGCAGAATCAAAGAATGTTGGATTTGGATGGAATTTCAGTCTGCTGTTACAAATGTGGAAACCAAAGTTCACATTAACTACTGAATTGATCTATCTAAGGTTTTGATTCATCAAGTGACTGGCAAAACTGAGACTAGAAGAAAATCTCATAATTCTCAGTATTTCAAAAAGAACTGGTTTCTCCCCCCTTTTCATAATATATAAAAGTAACATGCTTTGATTACAGGATAAAGTGTCAGCTTCAAAAATCATGAAAACTGGGTTCAAGTTCTGACCTTGGCATAGACTGACTATTACCATGGGCAAATCACTTAAATTCTCAAAGCCTTAGTTTCCTCTTATAAAAAATTAGTATTTTTACCAGATGACCTCTAAAGTCCCTTCCATATCTAGAATGATGTATGTGTGAAACTTTCAGTGCTCTAGACCATTTTCTAAGACAATAAGTTTCTAAATGAAGTCATCCTGCTTTGGAGAACCAGTTTCCTTATCTGGAATTTCCTTGTATCAATGAAATAGTAAATGCAATCCCTATCCATAATGTACTAAGGAGCTCCCTAGTGGCCTAAAATTATGAATATACTACATAGATGGGGAGTCTATCAGAAAATGTGGAAGATAATAGTTTACCCCAATGCATGACATATCTGTAAATATATTGGGATACACTGGCAGGGCTATCATATTTATTCCCCTATATAAGCATCTGAATTTTTCATTATGAACTCCAATTCACTATATGGAAAAAGGGAAGTCATATATGAGAGAATTTGTTGATGTTCCACCGTGTTCAATACAAGATTAACTTTCAACTTTTTGAAAATATATGGATGCCTATGTTCTTTATTACTGTGACTACACACACACACACACACACACGTACATACATACACACATATTTTCTGCCAGTAGAATCCTCTCTTCTAATGAGAGTAAAGGCATGAGAGAATGAAAAGAGTGTTAGCCCTGGGTTCAATTTCTATCTCTGATCTTTACCATTTATGTGACATTGGGCACATAAATGATCCTACCCCCTCCTTTGTAAAGCAGAAAAAGAAAGCGAGTAACCTCCCTTGACATCCCTTCCCCTCATCTGTAAAATAGAGATACTAACACCTATAGCACCTCACAAGTAGGCAATAATAGCTCACAGTGATGCCTGAAATTATAGAAAAGCATTAACAAATGATATTTAATCAGAAGGCAGTGCAAAGTACGGTTATCACTTCCCCCATCCTGGACACTAATAATTTTTGTTGCTTGGTCGTATCTGATTCTTCATGAACTCATGTGGGGTTTTCTTGGCAAAGACACTGGAGTGGTTTACCATTTCCTCCTCCAGCTTATTTTATAGGAGAGGAAGCTAAGACAAAAAGGGCTTAGTGTCTTTCAACAAAGATTGGTTGATCATTTGTCAGACATCTTATAGACAAAATTCTTTTCAGTTATGGATTGGAATTGCTGGCTACTCATGTTCCTCCTAACTCTCAAACATTGTAATTCTTTACTCTGAGTGTTTTTTTTCCCCATCATGCCACAGAAGTTCTCTTACCATAAAATGTTCCTCTTCTCTTTGTGATATGTTTCCCTTAAAATTGTTCTACTTCAAAACCCTTTTGTTTGACTAGTCTTTTCTCCTTAAACCTGTAATTTTTTTTAAAAAATAACATTTTGTTTCCACCCATTTACTTGTAAAACCAATTTTTAACCTTCATTTCTTTTTAGTTTTTGGTTCCAAATTCCTTTCCTTCCTGCCTCACCAAGATGGTAAGCAATATGATATAGCTTATCAACGGGCAATTCCATTCCGTGTGTGCGTGTGTGTGTGTGTGTGTGTGTGTGTGTGTGTGTGTGTGTGTGGTGTGCGTTTGTCCTTCGCTGCCAAAGAAGACCATGCCATCAGAGAAACAATGACATAACTTGCACTTGACTTTGTTTTGAGTGAGGGAGAGCTGTGCAGGTCACCAGCCTCACTTCTCCTCCAGAGCCATCTGAATCCAGTGACCAGATATTCATCAGGATGACTGGAGATGACCCAGGATGAGGCAACTAGAGTTAAATGACTTGCCCAAGGTCACACAGCTAGTGAGTGTCAAGTGTCTGAGGTGAGATTTGAACTCAAGTCCCCCTGACTCCTGCACTGGTGCTAGTTAATCTGATAGGTATGAGATGGCAGTTGTTCCAATTTACATTTCTCTAGTTAGTAGTGATTTAGAGCATTTTCTCTTATGAATATGGACAGCTTCATCTTCTTTTTCTGAAAATTGCCTTAAGCCTCCATTTTAAGGAAAGTGCCCAAGCCAGTCAAGTTCTCTCCTGTATTACTTTCCAGGCCCCGTTCCTGACTCTCTAGAGATGTGCCACTATGATCCTGCAAACATCTGAGTCTAGAACCTCATTCCACATGGGACCTTTCATCCTGGAAAAGTTCTCTGCCCTTCCTCTTATTTGTCATTTTCTCTTGAGACCTTTGTTTAAAGGAGAAGTCCCCAGGCCAGCCAAGTTCACTCATTTATTCTACTGTGGCATTCTTCCCTACTCTCCCCATTTTTCCCTATCTTACCACTGTGTGGGTGTCTTCTCCCACCCCACCTTTTCATCTTCGTTGCATTTGTCATCTTCCTGCAAAGACTGGGACAATTTTTATATTTTCTTCTATTTATATCCCAGCTCCCAGTGTAAAACCTGGCACAGAGTAAGAGTTTAACATATGCTTCTTGACTTGTTGACTTCTGTGATTAACAATTCTGAAGTTATTTTGTGATGGAGAAAACAGTCATTGGTGGAATAACCACTTCCTCTCATTCTCTATAAACACTTGTCAATGTAGTGTAGCCATAAGAGTGGTCACTTGGATTTAAAGGACCTGTATTCAAATCTTCCCTCTGTTACTAACTAGTTACATGACTTTGGGAAAGTAACTTTAGTAGTTTGGCCTACTTTTTTCTCTTCTGTGAGATGACAGGCAAGGACAAGATAATTTTTTTGTTTTCTTTCAACAATAAGAAAGAAAAAAAAATGAGGAAAAACCATTGCAAAAGAGGAAACGAAATTATTGATTTTTGCCTTTCATGGTAGCCAAAAACTGGAAACTAAGGGGATATTCTTTCAAACTAATAGAGGTATTATATATATATCACTGTAATGGAATATTGTGCCATAGAAAATGATGAAATGGAGTATTTCAGAGGAATCGTTGAAAACTCTATGAACCAGTGCCAAAAAAGTAAGTAGGATTTCAACAATTTATATAATGATGACAGCAATATAAAGAAAAACAACTTTGAAAGAGTTTATCATATTGACCAATGCAAAGATAAACCATGAGTCCAAATAAATGAAAATGAAATTTACCACTCACTTCCTGACAGAGAGCTAATGAACTTAAAATGTAGAAAAACACGTACTGTTTCAAACCTGGCCAACTTGGGAGTTTATTTTCGTTGGCAGATATCTGCAAAGTAAGCAGATATGTATTGAGGACTTTATATTTCATGGTCTTTTTTATTTTGTTTTGTTCAATGTATAGGAGTGAGCTAAAGGGGAGGGAAACATTAATCAAAAATGTTTGCTAATTGAAAAGAAGCCAGAGAATGTAAAAAATATAAGAAGTAAATCCAGGCTGTTCAGCAAACACTGAGGTACATTGCAGAATAGTAGGACCTTGATGATCACTTAGAAATGGAAGGGGCCTAGGAAAGAGAAGCAGCAGTGCCATGCTAAGGGAAAATGTAGTCTCTGATGATGTAAGTTGGTGACTTCACATAGCTGACAAAGCATTCAAATTTCCACACTGGGGTGACTGGTTTTTCCCTCCTAGTGGTTGTTGATGCTTTACTTTGTTTTAGCTTTTTAATTTTAACTCGAGGAATTTCATTCCTACTGCTAGTAGTGCCATATTTGGGATTAGCCAGTATTTGAGACAACATCTATATCTCCAAATCAAGGCTCTTTCCATTGTACCGTACTGTACCCCTTAATTTTGTGTGACGTTAATAATGGCAATGATTGTAGCCATGCGCTATCTCTATAGATAGAGATCACTTTGTAGATTGTGCCTACATAGATTCATCACACTGAACTGACTACAACCCCAGTGAGGGTCTGTCTCATCTCTAGCCAAGATAAATGTACTAAACTTCTGGCAGATCTTCCTGTTTGCATTTGCTCCCCTCCTCAGTCCACCCTCCTTGAATATGACTGCCACACGCAACTTTACCAAAGTATAACTTGCCCCCTTCCCTACTCAAAACATTTCAGTGGATCCTCATTATCTCTAGTATCAATATCCACTTAGCATTTAAAGCCCTCTACATCTGGCCCTGCTCACCTCTCCAGGCTTGTTTCAGATGACTTCCCTTCAGAAAATCCATATTTCAAAGTAGAAATCTACATGTTCTTTGAACCTTGAATGTCACACACTGTTCTTGGGCATTTTCAGAAACTATTCAACATGCCTGCAGTAGACTCACTTCTCTTGGACTTTTAAGATCCTTGTTTTTCTTCAAGGCACAGTCCAGAAGCCATCTCTTCCATGAATCCTTCCCAGACACCCTGTGTCCCCAACTGCAGAATATAAATTCTTTGAGGTCAGGGACTCTGTGTGTGTGTGTGTGTGTGTTTGTGTGTGTGTGTGCTCAGCACCTATTGTAGTCTTTTGCACATGGTGAGTGCTTAATAATTTGGTTGATTTGAATTTTTGAATCTGCATATATTATCGTGGCCAATATGGGATAATGAAAAGGTCTCCAGGCTTGAAGTAAGAAGAATCATGACCTAGTCTTGTTTATTTCACTAAGCAGAGATGTGCCCCTGTATATGTAATTCAGATTTTCTAGCCCTCAGTATATCCTTATTTAAATGAAACGTTTTGATTTTACTTATTCATAGAAGAGTCAGAAAGAAGTGAATTCAAATCTCCTTTTGAAACCCTACTGTCTATATGACCATGACTGCTGTCAAGTCCTTGCCCTTCCCTGAACCTCAGTTTTTCCATCTGTAAAAAGATCATAATACTTAACCTAACTACTTCCCAAGCTTTTCTGAAGCTCAAGTGAGAAAACGAATGTGAAACATTGAGCTATAAAACATGAATATCAATTATTATTGCAGAACAGAGTCAAGATTTGAACCAGACTTTCTCACTCCAATTCCAATTTTCTTTCTATTGTGCTCTTCCTTGAGAGAGGCAAGATACGACAATGAAAGAGCAAAGGATTTGGAGTGAAGGAACTAGAATCAAATCTGAATTCTAATGATTATTTGCTTATGTGACTTCAGGCAAATCACTTAACCTCCCAAGGGGCCTCAGTTTCCTCACCTGTAAAATAGTGATATTGGATTAGACGGCTTATAAATCTCTTCTAGTCCTAAATCTTCAAATCCATGAAATAAAAGTCTTTAGTGCTGAGTTGTTTGTTTTATGCCCTGACAGGCATGGCTTTTTTTCCATTTTATTCAGCTATGGAATTTTCCATTATCACAAAAATCCATACCATGTCACTCACTGATCACCTGCTAACATATAGTAGTTAGATGTTTTGATCAGATAAATTTGAAAGATAACAACCCATTCCTTTTGTAAAAGTAGAGAGGAAGATGAGTGTATGTTTTAACTCATCCTAATTTTACTACATAATGGAGCCAATCTGAGGACACAGCGGTTGGAGGTTGTATTGGCCATGTCTAGTCAATTCCTCCACTTAATTGCTGTGTACCATGGCTTTCTGGCACATCACTAAGTTACCTGGGCAATCAGCCTGATTTGATTTGGTGCGATGGACAGACTGATGGGAATAAATTGTAGTTGGGCCTCTATTTCAGTCATTTAAACCAAATAATTAGGGCAATGTGGTTGCTATCAATCAATAGACTATGGACCCACATGTTTTGATTCTGAGGAAAAGTGAAATGAATTTCATGAGAGCATGGGATAGTGAGAAACTCTAGGCTAGACATTTGTGTTCTTGAATTGACTCTGAAAGAAGCTGGCTATGTGATCTTAGAGAAATCATTCTCCTTTCTGAGCCACATTTTTGGAAGAAAGAATTTGAACCTGATAACCTTTAAAAGACTTTTTAGTCAATCAATTCATGTTTATCAAGTGACTACTTTGTGCCAGCCCCTGGAGTGGAGACAGATAGACAGAGACAGAGAGAGAGAGAGGGACAAAATGACAGAGAGACAAAAACACAGAGGCAGACAGAGAGAGACACAGAGAGGGAGAGAGAGAGAGAAAGAGATAGACAGAGATAGGAAAAGAGACAAAGTGACAGACATAGAGAAACAGATAGAAAGATAGATAGACAGCCTGACAGTCACAGAGAGATAAAAGACTTAGCAGCAGGGAGATAGCAATAGAGACAGACAGCAACACAAAGAAACACACAGAGAAAAAGAGAGAGACAGAGATACAGAGAGAGGAACAGAAAGGAAGCCACAGAGACAGATCAAGACAGACAGACACAAAGAAATACAGAAAGAGAGAGAGAGAAAGACAAACACAAAGGGAAAAAGCAAGACAGAAAGTAAGACAGAAACAAAGAGACAGAAATAAGAGAGAGAGAAAAAGAGAGAGAAACAGAGAGAGAAAGAAACAAAGAGACAGAGTTCATTATACTGTTCTATGACAATAACTGGCATTTAGGTAGCGTTTTGAAATGTACAAGGAATTTTACATACTTCATTTTATCTTCACAACAACCTTGTAGGAGAAGTACTGTGGATATTGTTATTTTCATTTTGCAAATTAGGAAACTAAGGCTCTGAGTGTTTGCTGACTTATCAGTGTCATGCATCCAATACTGGAGGTAAGATTCCAACCTAGGTCAATCTATCTTGTGCATACTTTGTAATGATAATTTGTCTGTATCTTGTTTCCTCATTAATCTATAAGCTACCTGAAGGTAGGGATTTCATTTTGTCTTTGTGCCCCTACTATACTGAAGCATGCCTAGAATATCCTAGATCATAAATGCTAGTTGATTAATGAATTGGGTGCTGACTGCAACCACAGTCCCACAGAGTCGAGTGAAGGCTCACTCCAAATTTCTCCTCTGACAGTTACTCACTACATGACTATTGGGAAACAATCCCTCTGAAATTCAGTTTCTTTATGTACAAAAATGCTAATGATAAGCTTTTTAATACCCATCTCACAGGATTGTCATGAAGAAAACATTTGCTAACAATGAAGCATTAGATAAAGGTGATTACTATTATGAAAGAAATACAGTGAATAAAGAACTGGATTTGAAAGATCTGACTTCAAATCTGGCATCAGACCATCACTATCTGTGTAACCCTGGGCAGGTCACTTTTCTATGTACCTCAACTTCCTCATCTATAAAATGGAGATAATATGGCTTTTACTTCACACAAAGACTGTGAGAATCAAATGAATTAACATATGCAAAGTTTGCAAGCCTTACAGTACCATATAAATGCTAGTTATTCGTATTTTTATCATATGACTTATTAGAAGTTATATAATTAGAATAGCTGTACAATTCAGACTTCTTGGATTGAATTACATTGATTTGAAGGGAAATAATTCCACTCTTTCTCATTCTTTCTCCCCTTTGGCCTGAAAATGAAAGAGAAACAAAGTTAAACAGTAATAAAGGCCAACTGCAGAAAAGAAAAATTATAGCTTTATTCATTGCTCAAAGACATGCAGAGCCAAGAAGAATTGCCGAAAGGGCAGAGACAGATTGAATACTCAAACCCATTTCCCCTTTCTCTTACTGCCACAGTGGATCTTGCTGAAGGGCATTTAGTTCCCTTAGTTCAGGGAGTGATTGAATAATACCCTGTACCCAGAGGACCACCTTTTAGTGGACAATGCTCCTTAATTAACAGAGATTCAGAAAATGATGGGCCATGATCAGAGATCCAGTTTGATACAATGGTGGCCTCCCAAGATGGAGAAACTGGGAGGAAATATGGTTCTACTTCTCTCAAGTCATTAAATTACATTGTCATAGAAAGCTTGGTGCCCAGAGCTCTCTCCAAGCATATGGCACAGGCTACCTTATTGAGAATTTCATTTCCAGCATCAATCCACAGCTCTGAGAGTCACAGCTGCCACTTTGGCCTGACTCCAAGGAGCCCTCCATAATGCCTTTATGGGACTAAATAGAATGTGAAGTCCTCAGGTTACTCATTCCATTTTCATCTTGGCACAGAGACTAAAAAGTGAGCCCTAGCCCAATGCTTGGGTTTCCTGGGCATGGGTAGGCATCAGTTCTGGAGAAATATCACAGTGACAGAAGGGCACCCAGGGCATAGTTCCTTCCAGTAGTGGCAGGGGATTGCCACCTGGGAAGCCAGATGTCTCATTCTCATTCCTGTTTATAACAAGACAGCTTAGAGTCAGAAGTCATTCACATCCAAGAAGATTGTATTTAATCTCTGGTTTAAAAACAATAAAGGATGAATATTGGGAATTGATGCCAGAGATAGATTTAAGGAAAAGAATATGTGACCTTCAACATAGGCAAGCAGGGTAGCTAAGAGCAAATGATACCAGAATTGGATGTAATTACTACTAGATGGTCTCGGGTATAACATGTCCTTAATTTTGATCTGGACATGTTATTTCCTTAATGTTGGGAGTTCCCAGTAGGGGATTTCCCTCCACCAATGTTTTGTTGCTTGTTTGCTGTTGATCCATTTCAGTCATGTCTGTCTTTGTGACTCTGTTTGGGATTTCTTGGCAAAGATACTGGAGTGGAGTGGAGTTTACCATTTCCTTCTCCAGCTCATTTTACAGATGAGGAACTGAGGTGATTAGGTTAAATGACTTGCTCAAGGTCATTCAGCTAGTAAGTGTGAGGTCAGATTTAAACTCAGGTCCTCCTTACTCCAGTCACTCTTTCTACAGTTCTACCTGGCTGCCCCACTACCAATGTATTTCATCAGCAACTTTTCTGCAATTTCTGGTCTCAGAATGGCCTGAGAAAGCAAGAAGATACGTGTCTTACCCAGTGCCACACTCACTAAGCACCGGAAGCAAAGTTAGCATAGAAGCACAGATGCTCAAAGCTAGAAGGGCCCTCTCAGGCCATCTAGTGCAACACGCTGGCTTAAAAAATGAAACTTACTGAAGGCAAGTGGTTCTAGGTAGTGATTGGCAGAGCCTGGCTTCAAACTCAAATATTTACCCCAGCTGTCCAAAGATAATACTCTTCCAATTTTACCAAACTGGGCTTCCTGATTCTGTGGCTGCCTCTCAGCCCACCATACTTCACTGCCTCTCATTAAAAAAATGACTTGCAAGGAGTTAGACAACCAACAAAGTATTAGAAATACAATTTGAACCCAGATCTACCTGATTCCTTCCATTGGTACTCTATCTTTCTAGGCATCAGTTTCCCCAGAACCATGCAAGAGTAGAATTGACTGCCTCTGGGGAGTCTCCAGTCAAAGGTTCATTAACACTTCCTGGATATGTTGTACAGGGGGATCTTTTGGCAATATGGTTTCAACTGCATCACTGCTGTGATCTCTCCCAATTGTGAAATTCTGTGACTATGTGATATTTTAAATGACATCATTTGGCCATCAAAACTCATACCACAGAACAAGAAACATCAGTGTCACCCTCTTGAAAAATTATAGAATTCAAAGATAAAGCATCGTAAGATCATAGGTTTAGAGACATAAAGAGCTTGGGTGTTTTCTACCATCTATTTCCTTATTTTTCTATATGAGAAGACTGAGATTTAGAAAGGTAAGAGCCTACCTAATCAAGGTGGAAGCTCACTTGTCTAAGCATGGGGTGGGGTGATGTGAGGGTAGAGGTGAGTAAAGTGGAGGGGAGAAGTGATAGAGATCAAGCCCTTCCTGGAAAAATGCTACTTTTTGAACCGTGGATTATTCCTTCTTCTGCTTGGTTTCAGCTATATGATGCCTGTAAATATGCTTCAGATCTAATCTTCCAAATATAACCAAATCCATGTATTGCTAAATTAATAATAGTATAACAGTACTTGGGGCAGCTAGATGGGGCACTGGGCTTAGGATCGGGAAGATTCATCTTCCTGAGTTCAGATATAGCCTCAGACACTTCCTAGCTGTGTGACCCTGGGCAAGTCACCTAACCCTGTTTACCTCAGTTTCCTCATCTGTAAAATGAGCTGGAGACAGAACTGAAAGACCATCCAGTAATTTTGCCAAGAAAACCCCAAATAGGATGAACAAAAAGCCATGCTAATTCGAGAACTCTTTGTCATAGTAAATGGTTTTATGGGTTTGTATAGGGTGAGGGGAACAGATTTCCTTTCAGGTATCCTTGCAATATTATTCTCTTAATGATATTCTACTTCTATGCTCTTCTCATAAGATGAAATTTTAGAAGATGGAGGAATGCAATGTTTATGTCTTGTTCATTCTTCTTGCATATTCTTGTTGCTTGTAACCAAGACTCAAAATCCTGGCCTCAATCATGGGAGGCCTTTCACAGTAACAGAGATTTTCTGGAGTAGTTGCTTGTTTGTTTTTGACGGGGGAGAGTGTAGCTGATGAATTATTTAATCTTTATCTTCTCCTATTTTGAAATACATGTTCAGGAGTTTAAGGTTTGTGTAATAATACGAATGTTTAGGAATATTTTTATCCACAAGCTATGACAAAATTGGTAAATACAGAGATATCTCCCTGTAATCATTGCTACTAGTGGTATTCAGTTACTCATTTATTGAAAAAGAATTGATTTTTAAATATCTACTATGTATAAGGCAATTCTCTCAGGCTATAAATGCAGAAAAGATGTCAATGTTCATTGATACAAAGAGTTTCCTTATTGAAAATTCTCTAAATCAATAAAATCATTCATCTGATATACGTGTGTGTATGTGCGTGCGTGTGTGTGTGTGTGTGTGTGTGTGTGTGTGTGTGTGTGTTCCAAACACTCTTTTAGGCCTGGAGATGAAGCTAAAACATAATCATCTCTTCTCTAAAGAAGCTTGCATTTTCCTGGGGTTTTAAAATATTTATTGTTTAGTAAATATGCAAAGCAAATAATTTCTGATTTTGATGGGGAAAGGCATTGAAAACTGTATCAGGAAAACTATCATATAGGAGATAGTATTAGAGCTGAGCCTAGGCATTAAGAGATTAGAGATGAGGAATAATTCCAAACTAAGGGAACAGCTAATGCAAAGGCTCAGAAGCAGGAAATGTCACATATGAAGAATTTAACAAGCAGGTTTGATTTTAAGAGAGAATATTTGTGTCATGATTGAGAAAAATAATTAATGTTTCTTCCAAGTGACAAAGTCATTCTGATATTGAAAGAATTCTTTGAGTCCAAAGTTGCATCAATTGTGTTTAGTACTAGAAGAGACTTTGTAGGTTCTTTTCTTGGTAGTCATCTTTTCTTATCCCTCCTCATCCTTTTATTTTCTAGATGGGAAATCTTAACTGAGTCAAAGTTCTGGCAAACTGATCTTAGGTTTTCTGCTAATAAAATCCCATTTCCTGACTCATGTATTTCCACTGATTGCCTCATGTCCCTTGACTATTCTCTCCCCATATTCAATTTTTGGAAATCTGGGCCCCCTTCAAAGAGCCAATCCTCCTACATTAGACCTTTTCTGATCTGCCTAATAGTTGTGCTTTTAATCTGAAATTATTTATATTTATTTGATATACACATAAAATCCATATATACCATATATATATATAACATTATGTATAGTATATATAAAATAAATATTTTTGCAAATACTTATCTGTTTATACATTGCTTTTCTTCTGTGGAATATAACCCCCTTGAGGGAAGGGACTGATCTTATCTTTCATTTTCTAGCTAGTGCCTTGCATGTAGTAGCCACTTAATAAATGTAACAAGAGTTGCCCCCTGACATGTTGCATCAGGATATTATGTAGCTTGGAGATAGGCAGAGTAGACATCTCTCTACTCTCCACCTACTCTTCTCCAAAGAAGACTTTCATTCCATCAGGAAGTGGAGCAGGAGGTTAGGACCAGAAATTTGTCCACTAAGCTCTCTTCAGAGAGAGAGTATCTGGCTTTGAATGGATCTATCTGCTCATTTAAATGTTGTTCATTTAAGGGATGTAATTTTCAGGTTCAATCTAACTTCTCATTACTGATTTCATTAATTGGGGAAACAGGACCCCAAACTTTTTGTCTGAAACTTGACCTCCTTCATATCACTTCCACAATGAACACACATAGAAGGTAGCTAATAAACCCATTTATCTAATCCCATAGCAAACAGAAATTAGAGAAAGTAAAAATAGGAGAATATATACCAGACAATACAGAATGAAGGACTTCTCCAACTGGAAGAAAGCTCATTCAACCCAAACAAGGAAGACAGTTCTAGATCTCATCCAAAGGAAAGGCTCCTAAAATCTCTAGTGTAGCAAACTAGGAATAGGAACATAGTGAAGACTACCAACTCCTTTCATATTGGCTTTTTCCCCAGAGTCTTTTCCTTCATCAATTTGTGGGTTTGGAATTATCTATCTACTCTGAATAGAGAAAAAGCTAGAAACCAGGAATGCCTGAAGCCTAAAGGAACTAAAGAGACCTGAAGAGACATCCAAGTCCAAAAGCAGCCACCCTCTTTTTTCTCCTGCTTTTGTCAACTCAGCACTGCCCATAATGCAGGCATGGACCATGTGCCTCCACCATTAAGTGACTTAACCAAGGACATTGACGAAGTACATAGTAGAGCCAAGAATCATAAAGGACCACAATGCCAAATCAAACTCATTCCATTACCTTACGCTGCTGTTTTTCCCTTTTCCATCAAATCACCAACCTGCCCCCTCACCCAAGCAAATGGATTGAATAAATCTTCATCTCTTTGGCCTGTTTTCCCATCTATACCACAAGGGGGTTGGATTAAATAACTACTATCTCTTGTATTTCCAACATTTGCTGATCTCTGTCTCACTACTCTCACCTTCCTCAAAACCCAATCCTTAGCTTTCCCCTGAAATTCAGCCCTCCCCCTCACTCTTTCGTTCCACCAAATAATTCACTCCAAGTGTCACCTCTTACAGATTTTTCCCTGATCACTTCCACAAAATGAATTATTCTGTATTTATTTTATGTGCATGTATATTTGTTAGACTGACTTTCCGTGTGTATATTTCCCCTTGCTCCATATTAGTCTCTTGAGAACAGGGACGATTTTGTTTATGTCTTCATATACTCAGTGCTTAGCACAATGCCTAGCACACATTAAAAAATGCTTACAGAATCAATTAATGAATGCCAAAACAATTACCAGAAAACAATTTAGATTACATTCATAAAAATAGTTAATTAAATTGGATTTTGTCTTGTTTCAGTGAAACCAGTTTGCTGCAGACACAAAGATGCACAGTACAGAAAAAGTGAGTTTCTAAGAGCAATTGACTCTTATTTCAACTTTAAGCTGGTAAGAAATCTTCAAACCATCAATCTGGGTGTGATGTTGACCTCTACAAATCACAAGCATTATGGAAAGACAAATACAAAAATGACATTTCTATAATCCTTTTTTTTCCCAGAAAAATCCAAATTAAGACCTGGCATCCTTTCAACTTTGGGTTTTGTCTTTCAATATCCTGCATGGTGGAGCTTTTCCTTTCTGATTTATGAAATGAAGACTTAGTACTCCCTCCAAACTCCTCCATTATTGCAAATCATCATTGCTGGAAACCACCTGCCAGTTATGTTTCTCTTAAGAAAACTGGCCCTTTTGTTCACTTAAATTCATTGCTTTTTGGCAGATGTCTACCCAGAGATGAATTATGACCTTGGAAAAAGGATATTTCAAAAATTTAAAACCATCTTAAAAGCATTAGTTGTTTTATTTTGTTTTTTTAATTAAAAACACACACAAAGAAACAATACAACATAATAAAAAGGGGTTGAAAATACAATCCAAAAGAAGAAATATCTATATTGATTCTACATCATCTACCAAAAATGAATTTGTTCCCTAAAGTTCTCTTTTGTAAAGGTTGTTTCATTTGATTTGCTTGCTTTTTTCCTCTCAATAGGTACTCATGATGGTATGAGGTCTGGAAAAAGAAATGAAGAAAAAAATCTGCCTTGTCTCTATGGTTTGAATGAGCTAGTAGTATCAACAGTGTCCCCTAAAGGATCTAATAATGTTCATCTCTAGTGGTTTCATGATCATGGGCACAAGATGACCAATTTAGACGTTCAGGTCATATTGATACAAACAGCAGGGAAATCCAAAAAGTTATACACACAATTGCCCAATGTATGTACACAAGAAATCTATACATACAATGATTGTACAAAGTTTCTTCAGTTTACTATAATTTTTTTGCTCAGGATCAGGCTATTTTAGATGGGCATAGATGATAAGGTCCTATACTGAGAGTTTGAAAGAGACCTCCAAGAGCCAAGTAGTTCAATTCCCTCATTTTATGAAGGAAGAAACCAATCCAGAGGGGATTAAGTGACTTTCCAAGGTTCCACATCATCAGTAGCACAGCTGAGATTCAAATCTGACTCCTCTAAATGCAAATCAAGCCCCTTTCTGCTGAACCAAGAATCTCTTCCTTTCCAAGCTCTTCTTCATCTCTTGCTTGTCTCATTCTCCCTCTTCTCCTTCTTTAAGCTTTCTCTTTCCGATCTTCTCCTTAAGTTCTCCCCACCTAAATTTCCCTTCTATTGCTCAATCTCTAGTTTACTTTGTAATTCCATGGTCCTCTAAATCACTTTCACAGTGACTTCTCCATATTTTTTCAGCTCAAGTCCTTCTACTTTTCCTTTTCCCAATTGACCTTTCTCAATGGAAGCTGGAAATATATGGAATTTCCTTCAGAGAGAGAGAGACTATAATTCTATCTCAACCTATATTGTTGACATGTTAAAGAAACACATGAGGAAAATATTTCATTGTGGGGCCATGATTCTAATTATCTACATGCACATATAGCCACACATGAGAAAATATTCTCCCTCTGTAATGTTGAACAGTTCCTTGTTGGACAGGGCCCACGCACATTACCTCATAGTTTCATTAGTTCCCTAAAGAATTCACAGACTCATAAGGCTCTAAATGGAAAGTTTTATTTACATATTGATTGACATAGATAGAATTCTATCTATGTCAGTTCCTTAGAATATCCTGATATATCCAATTGAGATCAGAGATATAGAGAAAGTAGACAGGCAGACAGACAGACAGATAGATAGATAGACAGATAGATAGATAGATAGAAGCCTTGGTTTATGCAATCATATTGATACTTCTCTCCCAAATCTTTCTGTCTATGCAGTATCTTTTGCTTCTGGTTACTTTTACCTCTTAACACTTTTATAAGCTACTGGAAACAAAAGGTCCTACAAGGTTGCCATGCCTTGGGTTTCGAAAAGTATCCTCCACTCTTTCTTTCTAGGTGTTGCTCAACCCTCCACCACATTTTTCTGGAGCAGCTTGGCTTAGTTATTCAAATTATCAGGAGATGTTCTTGGATAAAAAAAGGAATAGATGGGATCAGGGAAGATAAAACAGATATTTTTGTTACATTAAATTAAAAGGTTTTACACAAATAAATCCAATGAAACTAAGATTAAAAGGCAAATAATTAACTGGAGGAAGGGGGTGGAAATCTTAACAAGTTTTTCCAAGATATATAAAGGACCGACTCATTTATAAGAATAAGAGCCATTCTCCAGTTGATAAATAGTCTAAGGATATGAACAGGTAGCTGCCAAGGGAAGAAAAGTAGATCATAACCGTATAAAAATGCTCCATGTCATTACTAGTTCGAGCAATTCTGAGACTATGCAATCTCACAATCTGGCAAAAAATGCAAAATTATAAATGATAGATATTGGGTGGACTGTTAGAAATCATGTACATTATTGCTTTGTGGCTGAAAATGTGAATGAATTACAACTAGTCTGGCAAGCTGTTAACCAAACACAAAAGTTGCTCACCAGTGTATACGTTTTTTGTTATATACCACTGCTAAGCCTAGACCCAAAAGAGATCAAAGAAATAGGAAAAATTCCTATATGTATTAAAAATATATTTATAGAAACTCTTTTATTGGGGTGAAAAAAACTGGAAATTAAAGGTATATTCATCCATTGAAGAGTGGCTAAATAAATCATGGCATATGAATATGAGAGAATGCTATTGCACCACACGAAATGGGGAATACCTATGTAGCTGTGTAGGAAAAGCATATGTATGATCGCTTAAAACGATGAAAAACTTAAATGAAGTTACTTATTTAAAATCAATGTTGGGCAATTTATTAAACACCTAGTGTATGGTAAAGTTTCCCAAATTTTGGGAAGCTGTCCAATTATTTTCATTTGCGTGGAGCTGAGAAAACTTGGATAAAGCACTCAGAGTCAATAGCTCAAAACAGACACTAATTCTGAAGAGCAGGCTAGTGCTAATGCCTCCTCTCCACCTCCTGACAGAGAAGTGATGGATTTAAAGTGCAGAGTGAAACAGACATATTTTTATATTCGGCCGATGAGGGAATTTGTTTTGCTACACTATGTTTTTCCTATAAAACTCTACTGGCATTCCCATTCACTTGTCAATGCTGATAGTAATGCCGAGTGTGCTGTCTTCATTTTCTTTCTCATTCCATATTAAATCATTGAAACTACCTAGATCTCCTCCTAGGAGATGTTATCACATCTATTTGTATTTTGCATGCATTACTGATTTTTTTTAAAACCTGGCTAATGTATGTAGCAAATCTGAAAATGACTATTATGTGACATTAACAATTACCTCAGGTAGGAAATGCAAAATAAAGAAACCATACTTATTAACTAAATCCAGGTTTTCAACTGTACTCCAAACATAAGCAAATCAGTGATAATCTACATATTTCCAAAGAATTATTTAGTGCAGTGAGATTTTTTTTTGATATGTCTATGTTCCCATTCTCAATTAGTACCTTAACAAAAACTCAAGGAGGTTTGTAATACCAAATTGATGCACAGCAAAAGACATCAGTCTCCTTTATCTACGACTTATGTTACCAGGAGAAAAAAATGCAAGTGAGAGAGCCCCTAGCTACAGCCCTGGTGTCAAGGAGAAGGGAGACCCCTGAGGCATGTGCTTTCCATTTGGCCTTTTTCCTAAATCAAAGACTTGGAAATTATGTGTAGCTATTGAATCACTAATCACAGCCAGCCAAAATGGCTCATGCTTCTGAGAACTGGTATGACTGGGTAGCCCAGTACTCTCAAACAAACCCAGACAAACCCATATATGGCATGAAGGGAGTAGGCTGGAAAATACAGCAAGCAAGTTTTATTGAAGGGAAGTATTTCCATATTTCAGCAACAGTCATAAAGGATGGACTTTCACAGGGCAGTCTACTAAGCTCTCAGATGGAGTTATACCCCCATGGTAGGAACGCAGGGTGAGGTTTTAGGGTCTTTATCTTGGTTAAGCAGGTTCAGGTATTGGGGACACAGTCCAGAGTAGTTCCAGCTATAGGAGTTAAGTCTGACTGAAGCAGCATTTTGGGGGTAGTTGATGTTCAAACTCCCTTTGGTAGAAAAAAGAGGAAGAGAAGGGGAAAAGAAATAGGAATTTGTATAGTGCCAACTATGTGCAAAGTGCTTTTTACAAACATCTCATTTGATACTCATGAGAACCCTGAAAGGTAGGCTTTATTTTTTGCCTCATTTTACACTTGAGGAAACAGACAAACAGAAGTTATTTGCCCAGGGTCATACATCTAAGAGTAGAAGGACAAACCCAAAGGGAATTTGGACCTTCACTGCTGATCTTTTCTGACAGAAAGTCTCAAGATTTTCAAGCTTCCAGGAGGTTCCATTGTTTAATTGGATTTGAAATTTGAACTCAGATCCTTTCATTCCAAATGAGGTCTTCACTGCCCCCTTAAGAAAGCCTTTTGTGATATTGATCTGTCAAAAATCTTTAAAACTTTCTTTCTTTATTAAGGTGGGGCTAAATGTCTTCTTAGACTTTCAGACAATTACATGTCAATGTCAGAAATGTAAGAGACAAAGACCTTTCCTACTCTGGATTTTGGTGTTCTCTAACTTTTTTTTTCCTATCAGCTCATCTAAGTGGGAAAAGAAAAGAGCCTGGGATTTGAAAAAAAGTTATGACATCCAAACACCAAGCAAATAGATGGAAATTCAATATCTCTATATGTCACATATTTCTCTATAATTTAAAACCTTCTAGAACATGAGTCCTTGAATTTTTTTGTTTGTTTTGAGATCTTCTGGCAATCAAATGAAGCCTATTTACCCTTTCTCAGAATGATGTTTTAAAACATAAAATAACATACATATATATTATATATAAATATAATAATAAATAAGTATAAAGTATTCTCTTATTATATTCATATATAATGTATATGTTATTTTTCTAATAAATAAATGAAACCAATTATATTGAAATACAATTATGAAAATATACTCAAAAAATGTTCAGTGACAATAGGTTAAGAACTGCTTCTTTAGAAATACATGGTACAATGAACTTAGCCCAAGGAGTACACTAGACCAGGATCCAAGGCCCTCTCATCAAATGTAGAAACTATTTCTTGGTGAAGAGCCTTTAGATGGTAACGACAAGAAATGATCTCTCTCCCTCCACCCTTAATACAAGCTCTGAGTATCTTTGCCCTCTTTTCTAAAGAGCTTGTCATAAGGCTTAAAGAACCTCCTTCTCAGCTTAAACAGCCTCATACTCAAGACCCTGAGATCACCCAGTAAAAGGGAAAGAACCTAAAGACTCACTTTCCTGCTTCTATTTTTTTCTATATAAACTATAAAGAAGACTCTGGTTTTGAATTACAGGAGCATAGGAGAGTTGAGTCTTCTACTAGACAACTGAGAGTCCAGGGCTTCAGCTGCAATCAAAAGCTATAGGAGAGATAAGCTCCACACTAAAATGCTTTGGGAAGACTATGGCAGAATCTAATGGAGATATGTGTGCCTTAGCAGCATCCATTGAGCCATGTCTGTGAGAGGCTATATGTCTGGAAGTGACTATGCATCTTGAAAAGGAGTGTCCCACATAGCAGGATTCTTCTAAATCTATGATCCTATGAATGCTTAGCTATGATTCCTGGGCATTTCTACATGCCATACTTGCAAGCCATCACAGTCTTCTTGACCTATGTCTTGCCACTGGACTCTGATAACTCTGGAGGAGAAAGTGAGGCTGATGACTTTGCATGGCTCTGCCTCACTTAAATCCAATTCACCTGCAAGTGAAGACATTGCCCTCCTGGTGTCATTGGTCCTTTTCAAGAATGAAAGATGAACAACCTCAATGTGTCATACTTCAACCTGTTGCAGTAACCCCAAATAGGCTTCCCTTCAAGTCTCTCTGTAATGAATTCTATACTATACTAGACCTTCTCTTCTCCCACTATATTCTCCTCCTTGGAAAAGTAATCAGCTCTCTGGGATCTAACTACCAACATATATGAATGAATCAACAAAGGAAGCATTTATTAAACACTAAGTGCAAAGCATGTTGCTGTGCATTGGGGATATAAATAGAAAACAATTTCAGCTTTCAAGGAACTCAAATTCTGAACAACGCCCAGGAAAGATTTAAGTTGCAAGTCCCATGGAAAGGTCTCATGGTCCTTTGGATGCAGCAGTAAAGCAGGAAGAGAGGGAGGAAATAAGCAATTATCAAATCTCTAATACATGCCAGAAACTGTACAAATATCTTTTTACAAATATTATCTTATTTTTGATCCACAGAAAAACTCTGTGAGGTAGGTTCTACTATTATCCCCCACTGCATAACTGCATAAAATATAGTAGAGGAAATGGAGGTTAAGTGACTTGACCAGGGTCACATAGCTAGAAAGCATCTGAAGCTTGAGTTGAACTCACAGTTTCTTGATTTCAGGCCCAGTGCTCTTTCCACTGGGACACTTCACTGTCTAAAAGTAAGTGGCAATCTTTAATGTGATTTCCACTGATAAAATCCTTTTATCCTATATCCTATATTTAAATTCTATCAGTTTATGATGTTCAACCATTTAACAATGCCAAGGATTTTGGTGGTAAGAACTTTCTTTTTGGAGGCTTCAGTAGCTGTGGCTGAAGCACCTACAGGTTCTATATAGACATACAAGTGCATATGCACATACATATATGTATTTAGCCCCAGTCTCTCCCTTGACCTTTATTCCCTTATCACCTATTGCCTATTAAACCTTTTTTAAATTGTATGTGCTGGAAACATCCCAAATCCATCACATCCAAAACTGGTTGCATTCTTTTCTCCATTATGTTCCCTCTTCCATATTTCCTTTTACTATTGAAAACTTCTCTCATGGCCTTGTAACTTCAGCGTTACCCTCAGCTCTTCACATTCACTTATCCCACCTACCCAATCAATCAGTTGCCAAGTCTTGGTGTCTCTCCCTTCTCAATACTTCTCCCACCTGACCTCTTCTCTTTACTCACACAGCTATCACCTTATGGTAGCTGTGTGGACATGGCCCACATCTTGCCTACTTTATTTCAGCAACATCTTCATTGATCTCAGTGTTTCAAATCTCTCACTGCTGAAGTTCATTTGACTCAATACTGTCAAATTCATCTTCCTTAAGCCTAGATCTGACTATGTGACTCAGTAATTCAATCAACTTCAATAACTTGCCATGACATTGAGGATGATAAAATAACACCACCTCTAACACTAAAAATTACATTATAATTATAGTAACTATGAGAACCTTTATACAGTTCTTTAGGGTTGCAAAGACCCTTACAAATAGTATTTCATTTTATTCTCACATTTCTAGGAGGTAGATGCTATAATTAACTCGAAATTACAGAAGAGAAAATTGTAGCTTGTCTAAACTTTGTTATTCCCAATTCCAAGTTTTGTATTTAACTTTGAAAGTCCTTTACAATTTATCACATCGATTCAGGCACTCACCCATTTGCATCAGCCTCCTAGTTACTCTATGTGCTTCCGATCCAAACTACATACTGCTCCAAAGTCATTTTCTGTAAATACGGAGTTGACCAAGTAACTCCCATGCCCGATCAACTACAGTTCCTTCTATTGCATTTAGGATAAAATGTCAACTCTTCTGTTTAAATTTAAAAGTTTTATACAACCTGGTCCTGATATTTCTCCATATCACTGCCTCTTTCACACTCTGTGATTTGGCCAAACCGTACTTCTCTCTGTTCCTCTCAGGACACCCTATCTCCCATGTTCATGGCTTAGACATTGACCACTGTAGATGATTGAAATTCACTACCTCCTTATTTCTGCCTCAAAGAGTACCTCACTCTAAATGTGGGGGAGGGAGCAGAGAGAGGGAGGAAGGGAGAGAATTTGGAGTTCAAAGTTTTTAAAAAAAGAATGTTAACATTGTTTTTACATGTAACTGGAAAAAATAATAAAGAAAAGGAATTTTTAAAAGCTCCTCACATTCTTTAAAATAAATATCAAACACAATCTTCTACATTAACCCTTTTCTGTTCCTTCCCTAGCCAGTACCTAGAACCCTTCCTCCCAAGCTGCTTTCCAACACCTTTGTATTTAATTTAGTCACTTTATACTTACACTGCACATATCCATATAAGTACCATCTTTTGTCCCACCCACCCATCCTGACATTAGAATGTAAGCTCTTTTGGGTCCAGATTGCTTCATTCTTTGTATCTCCACTACCTAACATGATGTCTGGCATCTAATAAATGCTTGATTGGTGATGGATTGATAGAGTAGGAGACTGTGTATGTTGAATATTTTATACACTGTCAAACATACTTCATGCATAGGTTGGTTTAACTTAACCTTTTTTTTTGTTAGAAGGGAAAGCTCTAGTAAGCAAGGGAGATGTCTAGTATATTCAACAGTAATTAGGGTGAAAAAAGAAATGATATCAACAAAATGTTCTCTCTTCCCGCATCTCTCCTTTTGTTCTTCCCTTCTGGTCAGGGTTTATGTCATCCAAGTGTGTAATTAGTTCAATAATGCTGATATGCACATTAACAATGTATTTGGAATTTACAACATTATTTCCTGGGGGCACTGAAATAAGAAATGTCTTGCCCTTGGCACACACAGTGTGCATCTGTCAGAGGTATCATTAGAACTGAGAACTTCCAGACTGCAGCCCAGCACTATTGGCCATATTACTCTGCTGAACAAATACATCTTAACGTAAAATAACATTGAAAAGATTTTAGAAGAATCTACTTCACAATGGGAGGTAAAACTCTTTACAAACCTTAAGATGCTATTTTAATGTGTGTTAGTTTTACTAGCTCTAATAAAGGCTTACTATTGCTTTTACTTCTCTTGGCAACAATTTGAGAAAACTGAAGAAAGCACCACAGCTGGACCTTGCGGGTGACAGGAACATTGACAAGACCCTTGTGGGCGCACATCACTGGCAAATACTTCAGATTCTGCCATGAGATGTATATTAGTCATTTGTGCCAGCCCCTTAGCAGCCACCAATTAAAATGCAAATTCCTAACAACTCGGTTAATGGAATGATGGCTTCCATTACCATGCAATATGCCTGGTATTGCCCCATCTCTGTCAGTCAGGTAGCTATAATTTACATGTTAAAGAATCACTGGAAATCATCTCTTCCAAGAAATGCCCCCAGGTTGGATACTGTTTGATGGGGTAGTTCATTGATTGGTCCATTCATGGCATTACATCATCCTTTCTCCAATATTCAGAATTTTAAAATATGAGAATATTTTAAACCAATTGAAATAAATACTAATAATGCAAGGGTTGAAGAAGGTAAATGATAAAACATCATCTTTCATCTTTTTATTTTCATTCCAATTAAAATACTTCAAGATTAGGCTTCTACATTGTATTTGTGGCTGATCTCGCTGTCCACAATCAGGACCCAAGCAAAGCATGTCACCACAGTTCACCGAAGACAATGAGAAGTATCTTTCTCAGGTATAGTAGCTGTTTTGGGGAGAGGATAAGGGCCAAAGGCATTCTGAAATATGGTTCCTACAAATCATTTGCGTGTGAATAATGAGATCCTGAGAAATAAACCAAGATGCAAAAATAGGCACTGCGAAAAACTGTTGTGCAGATGTTTATACCTGGTAATAGCCATGTGTGAAAGCATAGCAAAAATATCCTTTTTAGATAAACTGCAAGTATTAAAATATATTGTTCTTTCTTTAAAGACCTTTCCAGACTAAGTGAGGAAAGTCTCTTGGAAGGATTACTGATGGAAGGATGGCTGATAGGAAAGGTCAAAAAAAAGACCAAAAACTTTTCCTTAGGAAATTGAATTATGGATAATACCAACTTGCAATCAACTAGTCTGGCTTATATCATTGCCTCCCCATACATCTGAAATCACTGTGGCCCACTCATTTCAAGTGACAAAGAATAGTGATCTTTATTCCATGGAGGAGTCCCATGGATGCCTTGAGAAGAGTGATAGAGCAAGAATGGGTCAGGGACTTTCTTAATCAGCTATGTAGGAATGCCACATTGTGACCTTTTCCTTGTTCAAGTTTGCCATAAGTGCTCCCTGAAATCATACTGGAGCAGAAAGTTATGCTGGAGGACATGGAAAAACTATTCCAATTTGGACCTGTTTTTCTGAGCTAGAAAGGCTTGGATATTAGAACAATGATGAATTAAATAAAATTACTTTGGGCAGATGTGTGCCTAAAATGCAGAATATGAAATTAATATTATCTTCTTCAATGCATGGGTCAGTCATTGTGCAAGACACTGAATATACAAAGACAAAATGAAACAGTGCTTGTTTGGGGGCAGTTTAATTTGCAATATTAACACATATAAACACACATAAAAATAAAATTCAGGGTTTTTCCATAGAGTAAAGCAAGGATCTCATATGAAAAGCAGTTTGTTCATAGAAAAAATAATGCTACCAGATATTAATAATAACAGTTTTAGTAGAAAAATAAAAGAATAAGTATTCCAAAGTTAGTCAATAAACCTTTATTAAGTGCCTACTATGTGCTAGAACTGTGCTAAGTGCTAGGGATAAAAAAAAGAGGTAAAAGACAGCTCTTTCCCTCAATGATCTCAAAGTCTAATGGAAGGGATGAAAAAGAAAACACAATAAAGGGGGGAAGGAGTAGGGATAACAAAGGGATACGGCTAAGGGAAGAAGGAGCGGTGGTCAGAGAATGTAGTTTCAACCCAGGCAGCCAATTGAAAATCCTTAGGGACACAATAGGGCAGCAGATTTTCACACCTATAAGGGCAGTGAAATTAATGCTGACTTGATTACCAAGTTCTAAGAAAGAGGTAGAAAGGTAGTAAGGCTATTCACGGATCAGCAGGGGAAGGGTTCATTTCCTTGTCCTTTTTTTCTTTTTTAAAATTTGTTATTTTATTTTTTCCCCAATTACCTGTGAAAACTATTTTTAACATTTGTTTTTAAAATTTTGAGTTCCAAATTCTCTCCCTTCCTCTCTCCCACCCTTTTTATTGAGAAGGCAAGTGACTCAATATTAGGTTAGTCATATATAGTGATTCAAAGCATATTTCCATATTAGTTATGTTGTCAAAGAAAACATAAACAAAGAAAGGAAGGAAGGAAGGAAAGAAGGAAGGAAGGAAGGAAGGAAGGAAGGAAGGAAGGAAGGAGGGAGGAAAGAAGACAGGGCGGGAGGAGGAAAGGAAGGAACCCTCAAGAGAAGTGAAGTAAAAAAAAAACTATTCTTCAATCTGTGTTCACACTCCATCTGTTCTTTATCTGGGATCTATGGATAGCATTTTTCATCATAAGTCCTTCAGACTTATCTTGGATCATTGTATTGCTCAGACTAGCTAAGTCATTCACAGCTGATCATCTTACAGTGTTGCTATTACTTTGTATAGAGTACATTTCATTTTGCATCAGCTCATGTAAGTCCTTCCTCTTTATTTTATTTTTCTGGGAGCATAATTCTTTTCATTTCTTATAGCCCAATAGTATTATATCACATTTACATAACACAATTTGTTCAGCACAATTGATAAGCATTCTCCCAATTTCCAACTCTCTGACACCAGAAAAGAGGTGCTGTAAATATATCCCTATATATAGATATAGATGTCATTTTCCCTTTTGTTTTTTATCTCTTTTTGGATATAGACCTGGTAGTGCCACTGCTAGGTCAAAGGGTATGCATGGAACTCCCTTGTCTAATCAGATGAACAAGACAGAGGTTGGTAGAATCCTAGGTCTAGGCAGGTAATAGATTAATAAGGTTTGTTTGGGATCCTCACCTCCAGTCTGATTAGTTCTGCATAAGAATGCAATCTAATATTGACTAGACTATCTGCACCAGGGTGGTGATTGTGGGAAGGGGGGAGTCAGGAGGAACTTTGATCCTTAACTAGTAGCAGGTCTGGAGGGAAAATCATTCTCAGTCCCTGGTCCTGATTGATGGCTAAGACAGAAGCTGATGGAATCTTGGAGGCAGGTTGGTTATATCAAAGTCCTAGTTTGAAAGATCAGGTACCGGGTGGGACTGTGATGAGAAAGGATATCAATTCACCACCACCCCCTTGGAAAAGCATAGCTAGTACCCCTTGTTCAGAGGGAAGATTGCAGACTTAGTACTGAAAGGGACTCAAGACATTTTCTAGTCCAACCTCCTAATTTTATAGATAAGAAACTGAGAGACAAGTAGTAAATTGCTTTGTAACTATGATACATTGCTTTGTACCTATATACACTTAGAAACAGTTGGGAACAGAAAAGAAGTACAGTTTGGTGGTTTTATTGTTTTGTTTTGTTTTTGCAGATGACGAAGCTGAGCCTCATGGAGTTTAAGTGATCTTCCCATGATTATATAACTAATATGAAGTAAAAATGGATTAAAAAATCTAGCTCTTCTAATTTCTAATTCGTATGTATAGCAGTGGTAGGGAATGGCATTCAGATATCTTGGACCTAGGTGGTTTTATTATGGGTGGAGAAATTGGAACATATTTGAGTGAGACAGAGAATGAATAATCAAAGAATTGGAGGGACTGGAATGGAGGATAAAAGAGAGGGAGGGATTGAAGTTATCACATTTAGAACGTAGACAAGGAGATATCTGGTTTTTCCTGCCATGCTTCCTCCTTCAACACAAAGACACACACATATGTGCTTGCATGTTTATGTATGTATTTTGTATGTATATACATATGTTTGTATACATACATATATACTTCCACATATATACAGAAACTTGCCTAAGGTCATTCAGGAAGTAGAGGGTAGAGTTGGACTCTAACCCCAATTCTCCAGATTTCAGATCTAGAATTCTTTAAACTAAGCTAGCCCAGAAATGAGATACAAAAGATACTGATTCTTTCCTACGGAGCAGCCTATCAAGTATTCACAAACCAGAGGTATAGATTTATATCAATTAATAGAACTCTCAGTTTTCTCATTCCTAAAATTGGAGGTTGGACTGCACAATCCCATAAATCTCTTCTAGTTCCAATTGTTAGAATTCTATGTACAGTGATCCTGCAGCACATACGTCTAGATAAAAATCAGAGCTCAGTCCGTGTCTGAGAAGATTTGTTTTCATGCTACTTCGGAGGTTTTGTTTCTATGGCCAAAGGAGTGAAGGTCTGTAACCCTCACTCTTCTCATCTGTAAAATATGGATAATAGTACAGATCATGCCTATCTCACTAGGTTCTTGTAGGAATAAAATGAGATAAATGCACTTTGCAGTTTTGGAGCTTTGTGTAGGTTTGTGGTTGCTGGAGTTAGAAGTAGGAATGATAATGGCGGGCATTAACAGAAGTTTTAGTACTATTGCAGCCATATACAATTCCAAGATGAGTGAGAAAATTCATTTTTTAAAAAGTGTATATGTGTGTGTGTGTGTTGAAGGAAGGAGGTCAGATAAAGCCGAACATCTGCTTGTCTAGGCAATTTATATATTCAAACAATCTTGATCCGAAATTTAGTCCAATTGGATCTCTCTTTTTTTTGCCCTCTATTCCATCACCTCCCCCCTCAAAAGTAATCATTTTGATTTTTCATTCTCTGGATCACTCAGATGTTTTCCAACCTCAACATCCACGCTGATATCACCTAGGTCCAAATTCTTACCAACTTTTACTTGAAGACCAACCCCGTGTCAGTGTTGTCTACACTAAATTGGAAATTAGAAAAGATAGGTGCTGCATCAATTTGTGTCTCATCTTTCCTGTACCATTATGGGCAGGTCACTTAAACTTTCTGAGATTTAGTTTTCTCATCTGTAAAATGAGGATGATGATGATGATGATGATAGTGACAGATAGCATTCATGCAACACTTCAAGGTCTACAATGTATCTTACAAATATTAACATAGTTTATCCCTATAACAGCCCTGTTGTTATTGAGTTGTTTTAGTCATGTCCAACTTTCCATGATCCCATTCGGGATTTTCTTGGCAAAGATACTGGAGTGGTTTATCATTTTCTTCTCCAACTCAATTTAGAGATGAGGAAACTGAGGCAAACAAGACCAAGTACAGGGTCACATAGCTAATAAGTTTTTGAGGCCAGATTTGCTCTAAATGATGTGTCTCCCTGACTTCATTCAGGCCCAGCATTTCATTCACTGAACCACATGTAACAACTCCGTGAGGTAAGAGCAATTATTGTCATATTATAGATGAGGAAATTAAGACTAGATAGATGACTTGTCCAAGGTAACACAGCTAGCAGGTATCTGAGGATTGTTTTGAATTCAGGTCTTCTTGATTCTAGGATTAGCTCTCTATTCACTGTACTATCTAGACACTTCCATTTATTTATGAAAGTAATAAATATTTGTTCTTCCATTGTTCTATAGTAGTAAGGAGGATCAAATAAGAGACTTGAAGTATGTTACTTTTTAACCATGAAGTGCTATATACAAGTATTGTTGGAATGGAAGAGAAGCACAGTTATTCCTCTATTATATATTTTGATTCCTTGTTGCCTGCCAGATCAGGACTAAATTCTTCTGTCTGACATTCAAAATCCTCCAAATCTGGCTTTGTCCTACTTATCTGACTGTCATCCCACTAATCCTGAACACCAACCTTCTATTCTTCTCTGGGTCTCTCACTGTCCCTTTCTGTCCCTGTCTCTCCGTGTCTGTCTTTGTCTCTCTCTATCTGTGTATGTCTCTGTGACTCTCTCTGCTTGTCTCTATCTCTCTCCCTCCTCTCTCTGTCTCTGTATCTGTGTCTGTGTCTGTCTGACTCTCTGTCTCTCCCTCTCCCTCCCCCTCCCCCTCCCCCTCCCCCTCCCCCTCTCCCTCTCCCTCTCCCTCTCCCTCTCCCTCTCCCTCTCCCTCCCTTTCCCTCTCCCTCTCCCTCTCCCTCTCCCTTTCCCTCTCCCTCTCCCTCTCTGTCTCACACACACTCCTCATCTTCAGTACTTCCTTTACTCATGGTAAAGCAAGTCTTATTCCTTTGCACATGAGAATCTCTAAAGTGCTTAATGACAATTAGCTTTCATAATCACTATGAATCTTCTCTCTTCTTTTGCCCATGCTTTAAAAGTTCTTTCCTTTCCTTTATCCTCCCAGTTCCAGTCATCCTTCTCAGTCCACATTATTTCTTCATTATTCTTTGATATTTTATGTTATTTCATAGAACCAGGATATCTCAAGATTTGAAGAAACCTCAGATCCCAACTGGTACCAAGATAAGAATCCCAACATGCCTAATCAAAGACCCTTTCCTGAAAGACTTGCAGGGAAGGGGACCCCTAGCTTTCCCCAAATAACCCTTTTCATTTTGCAGTAACTTGAATCATTCAAAAGTATCTAATTGGCATCAAACCATAATTTATCTCTTGGCAGCTGCCACTCGTTATTCTTGGTTATGTCCACTAGAGAAAAACCAATCAAATCTATGCCCTTTTCCACATGATAGCCCTTCAGATACTTGAAGACAGCTTTTGCCCCACCTCTATCATCTTGATTCTTTCTTTCTCAGTGCTTTACATCCCCAGTTCCACCAATGAACATTCACATGATACGGGCTCAAGACCTTTCACTTGGCTTTATAGCATGCCTTGTACCAGTAAGAAGTTGTTTCCATATTCTCTTGTACCATTCTTTCGTGTGTGTGTGCGTGCGTGTGTGTTTTCTTCATGACTAGATTGTGCTCTTTGACCTCATTTGCCAGGCATTGGCATTACATGCCAGGCATGTAATGATACCTCTTCCATAATGCCTAATGTAGATCCATTGCAGTTATTTAATCCTATCATGTTAACTGGATCACCCAACAAAACCCTTCTCCTTTCCCTTTACTCCCCAGTTCTACCAAAAAACGTCACTTTCACTGAACAGCACAATTCATATCAGAAAAAAATCCATGCTTTCTGCATATTCACCAGCTAATTAGAATGCCTCCTCACTCCAACCAGCAGGACATAAATGTCATATTCTTATATTTAATATCCCTATTTATTTGCTATGTGTGTGTCTACATAATTTTACTAATAAATCTGATATATCTCGAAGTGCAAAGTGTAACTATTTCTAATTAGTTTGATCAAAGATCACATATTCATTGCTGAGTAATGGAAATTATGCTAATAAAAATTCTATTGCTCCTGACAGTGGGAAAAATGGCTGTACTTTCATTCAGCCCTCCCTGTCTTCGGGAGAAACATTTCTGTAGGATGTATTTATTAGGGCACATAAATGCATATATAGTCACAGTTTATAATGTTCTTAAAGTCTCTTTGGTGGCTGAGGTCTGACAGCATGTTCATGCCATAGACTCTTATCTTTATTCTCCTGCACTGCTTCCTAAGCTCATCCATTGAGAGTTTAACCCTTGCAATATCTTGAGAGCAGATGAGCCTACACAGCTGCGTTGTGAAAGAAATCAGACTGGTCCCAATAGAAATCAGGTGATGAGACATTAAGTCTATCTTTGATTTTCTAGAGACAAGGTCTGAATTTTCAAAGGATATTTTGGTTTCTGTTAAGTTAGATGGAGTGACAGAATATGCCGTGGGATACCTGCTAGAATTGTCTGCACTTGGGGAAGGCCACAGGGTATAATTTAAAAAGTAGTCAAACGGCAGAATAATCAATGTTCAAGGCAACTGATGGGAGTTGAGTAATTAAAAGAGCCTAAACTAGAGGCTTAGGATTTTAGAGCTAAAGGGGATATTATAAAACACTTCATCTAAGTCACTTGTTTTAGTGATAAAATAATCCAAGTCACTTATTTTAGTGAGTCCCACAGCAGTTAAGATTTGCCCAAGGTCACACAGAATAAGGGTTCCAAAAATAGGGTTTAATTCTATTCTGTGTCATATACTAATTAAATGATCTAAGGAAAATTCCCTTACCTCTCTGGTCCCTAGCTTTACTCAGAGAAATAGAGAAATTTGAATAATCCTTACTTACTAGGATGATATAGGGGAAAGACCTTTGGATTTGAAATCTGAAGACCTGAGTTTGAATTCTATCTTCGTGGTTCATTGTCTGTGTAACCTTAGACAACTCACTTAACCAGTACGAGCCTCAGTTTTTTCCAAAAAATGAAGAGATTGGACTGAGTAACCAGTAATATTATTTTAAGGTCTAAAATCGATAGTCTTTCTCTACCTACTAAAAATACAAGGGAAAGAACTAAGTGAAAATGAGTCCTGGAAATCAGAAAGGACTCAGGAATGATTTAGCAACATGGACAGTTGCAAGGTCAGGCTATTGCTGTATCTGCCTCTGCCCCTGCCCCTGCTGTGATTCAGACAGAACTTTTTTTTAATTTTATGTGTGTGTTGTTTGTTTATTCATTCATTGATTCGTTCATTTGTTTGTTTGCTTACTTGTTTAATTATTTGCTTTTTTATTTACTTATTTATTTATTTATACTGTGAGTGAGTTGCAGGAATATATGAGTAGTTCTACTACCCAATGAAACTCTGCAATGTGTGAAGGCATTGTTGTCAGTTATGATCTTTGCTACTTGGTGGGGGTGGGGGAAGGAGTTCACCCTCACATAGCTGGTATCTAGAGTACTTTAAGATTTGCAAAAGACTTTACATGCATTGTTTGATTTGGTCCTCATCTCCTCAACCCTATAGGTACTATCCTGAACATCATCAGAGAAATGGTAAATAGCAGACACAGAAATTATAGAATCCAATAATCTGAATGTTCAAAGGGACCTCAGAGGGCAGCTAGTATAATCTGTGCCTGAGCCAAATTCCTTCCGCTCCAACTGATGGTCTTTAGCTCTTGCTGGAAGACCCAGAGTAACAGAAATTTCCCTACCATGTGAGACAACTCATCCTCCATTTATATAGATTTAATTATTTGGAACTTAGTTTACCCCTGCCATCAAACCCAGATTTGTACTTTTGCAACTTTACCCATTGTTCCTAGTTCTACCCTCCAGTATCAAGTAAGTCAAGTCTATTCTATTTTTTTATAAGTTATTCTTTCAGAAGGACTTGAAAGATAGCTCTCATGTTACCTCTGATTTTTTGTCCTTGTTATGCAACTCCAATTTCTTCAAACATTCTTCATATGATTGAATGCAAGACCTTTCTCTCTCCTTTTTCCTCCGTCCTTGCTGAAATGTGCCATTCAGAACTTTAGGTATGGTCTGAGCACCATGAAATACAATGGAATAGTTGCTTCTCTAGTACTAGACACTAACATTTGAATACAGGAATCTCTTGACTCTACATTTGTTTTTGTTTCTATTAAATGCATCTCATGGTTAGTACTCTATTATCTATTTCTGTCATACCAATTTTATGTATTTGGAAACTGATGCCAATAGAGGTCAAGTAACTCTCTCAAAGTTAAATAGTTAATAAGCTCAAAGCTGAGACCCGAATCAATGTTTCTTGACACCAAATCAATTTTTCCAGTATCCCAAAGAAGCTTCATCTCGTAACTTCAATTTTCTCTTGAGGTAGAAATTGGAAATAGAATTTAAGCCAAGGCAATGACTGGCCTTATGACACTCTACCAGACGCCTTTCCCCAAGGTGGCACAGAGCCATTAATCAACAAGCCAAGCCAAGTAGAAATCTATATGTCATGTGGCTGCAATCCATTCAATGGATCCATAGAAGATCAGGAAATGGAGAAGTGGATTTGAGCCAAAGTAGTAGGAGAAGATTTCATAGAGGGGAGCAGACAATAGCTGTAACATAATTCCTGATTTACTGGCGATTCTTTTATACATTACATGTGACTTTCTTATTACATGTTCCTGAGTAGAAAGTCAAAGTCAGCATTCCTAATCAGTTGACATCTTGCCTGAGTTATTTCTAATAACTTTATATATTTTCACTTTCCCTTTTCTCCTATTTATTCATGCCATCTTTCTCAGTTTTTCTGAGTCAGTGGAGGGTATAGCAAACCAGTTAGAAAAACAATGACCCTAGAGTCAAATCCTGTCTCTTCTCTTACTACCTGTGTAACCCTGAGCAAGTTGCTTAAACTCTCTGAGCCTCAGTCTCATCTTCTACAAAATGAAATGATTGGACTAGATGATATCTCTACATCCTTAGAGCTATCCATCTGGGAACCTGTGTTCCATTTACCCTAAACTTCCCTCAGTAATCTGTTCAGGTTGGGTTTCTGCTCATGCCTGCTCCTTTGGATTTGCCATTTCCAAATTCTTCCCTGCTTTCACAGCTTGACAACACTGTTGTCATACAAAATAGCTTCCCATAGGAACTCCTCTTAAGCTCTGGCACAGCTGCTGTTGCCAGATGTTAACCCATGCTTCGGCTGGTCTCCAGCAAGTTGGGATTTGAAGGATGGCTAGCATCAGAACAGCCAAACTTTAAACTGTACTGTGTGAGTCCAGGCTTCTGCATAACCCTAGAGGAATGAGGTTCACAAACTTTAAGAGACATAATAGCCCCAACCAATCTATGCTGCCATGCTCCAGTGAGTCTGGGTGAAAGTCATAAGGATGGGAGACAGTATGCCTGAGAATGGCTTTGCAAAATGACACAGCCCAGACTGGACCTGGGCTAAATAGTAGAAACAAAATCTTCAGAATCATAGAAAAAGGAAATTATATAAAGGTAAGACAAAGGCTACATTGCCATGAATAGGCTTCTTTGAGGGTGAGAGAAAGTGAATGAATTAAATTAAAGTCTAAATGATCACTTTAAGGTCCATTATTGAGGGAGGTTTTGTTTTTCTATTTTTCTGTGATTCCATCATTGCTCATCTGATCAGAGGAGTATAGCTGCTGGTAAATCCTTACCTCTTCTGACTGTCTTTTTTGTATGGTGCTTTACCAGAGGTAATATGATCCACAGACCATAGAGAAAGTGGTGTTAAAATAAAGTACCGAATGAATCAGGCTCCCTAATCTACAGTGTTGTTCATCATCAAACTCTTGAAAATGGAGTCATGAAACCTCAGAAATTATTGTTTCAAACAGGCAGAGTGAATGATGACATTTCTGTTTCCATGAGATCGGGTTGGGTGAATGTATTGCTATGTCTTCAAATCAGGATCTGTGCTGATTCAAGCAGAAACAATAAACTCAGAGTCCAAATGAAATTTAAGTTCATGTAGTAGGATGGGAAGACCAATAAATATTGATCATTCCCATCAAACACTGTACTTTGTTTTTCTATGATCCTAGATGAAGAACTTAAGGGACCTCACAGACCAGGAAATTCAACATCCCCATTTTACAGATGGCAATACTGAGACCCAGAAAAGTTACATGAATTGTGCTGCATCAGATAGATAATACATGTCAAAGTTCTTCCTAATTCCAACTCTATCCCTCTATCCCTTACATAATTATTCCTTTTAAATCTATTTAATCCAATTTGTATTTAGTATCATGCATTTTAATTATGTTTATATTTTATCCTTTTACTAGACTTTAAGAACTTCAAAGATATTTACCTGGATAAATTGATGTATTCCAGACTGGAACAGTACCATAAACACAGTAGGTTGGTTGTAAAGAAAAAAAGGGGGAAAAATAGTGGCAATAAACTGGTGAATTACTAAACAAATTATGTTACTTGGATATAATGGAATAATGCTGTTCTATAAGAAACATATATGAAAAATTCAGGGAAGCTTAGGAAGAATTACTTGAACTAATGAAATTGGTTCATCAACATTCATTAAGGGTCTATGTGCCAGACACTGTGAAAACTTTAGGGGATACAAAGTCAAAAGGCAGGCCTTTTCTCAAGGAGTTCACAAGTCCAATTGACAAATCTAATTGACAAGAAAATTCAAAACAAAGTAAACAGAACCAGGAACACATTATCCAGAATGACTTAGGTTAAATAAAACAGATATAAAAATGAATTTGAACACTTTTAATCAATCAGAGCAGAAATCTTTTGTTCATTTTGAAAATATACAGAAGAATGCATGCATGGGCCACTCACCTCCCTATATCTTAGTTTTTCCATCTGTAATAAAAGAAGAGATTGGTCTAGGTGACCAAGGTCTGATCCAGATTTAAATCTAAGATTTATGGTCTATCAGTATCAATACATACATTTGCGTGGGGAGTGGAGGGGAGAGGAAGGGCTTGGTATCCTTCACTTCCTTTCCTGTTTTACTGGTTCCTCTTTGATTTCCCCAATTCTTACCCCACTTTGGGGAAAAACACTTTGCTTTATCCTATTAATTATCCTCTCAAAGTTTTCTATTGTTCTCCTCATCTTCCCAACTGCAATGAACCTAATGTAGAATTGACTGCCTCAGGAGGCATTGTGTGCCTCTGATGAAATACCTTCATCAGAGGTTTTTAAATATACATTGGATGACCACTTTGGAGGCATATTGTAGAAACGATTATTTTTCAAATGTAAAGTCACTGAATAACTTCTAATATCCCTTCTCTCTTCCTCAGGTTCTATAACTCTGATTCTTTAAAAATGGTGGTGGATGAGGTGGCATATTTCCATTCTGGTGATTGTAGGTATAGGACCATATCAGTCTCTTTATTCATTTGCTTTGTTCAGATACACATATGGACAGGAGTTAAGTGGCTCTTCATATAATGATACTTATTGTTGTAAACTCTTCTGGATAAGTACACTTGGGAATTCACTACAACATATAAATACTTGAACTGAAAAGAAAAAAAATCGTCCTTTCATTTCTACCACAGTGCCTGTAGACTACATATTCAACATTCATCCAACTTATGCAATAGGTAGTACCATTCCAAGATGGTGGGAGATGGAAGGGTAAGGATATCTAACACCTAGGACCAAATCAGAGATGTTAAGATGTATAGCTGGAGAGACAGAGACAAGATAGAGGAGTAAAAGCAGAGACCTGCTACAGCTCTCTCCCAAACCCCTCAAAAAATCTGTAAAAATGATTCTAAACAAATTCTAGAGCAGCAGAAGTCACAAAATAATAGACTGAAGCAAATTTCCAGCCCAGAACAATCTAGAAGGTTGACAGAAAGGAATTATTGCAATAGGCTGGAGTGGAGGGCAGTTTGGCATGGGCCACTCCAGTGAGGACTGACCTTAGGGGACTGAATAGCCAGTGGCTGCTGTGAATTCCTGACTTCTCAACCCACAAATTCAAAAGACAGCTTCGATAGTCAACTGGAAGGGTCTTTCACAGGGTTGTGTGATCCAGCCCCAGTCCCAACCCGAGGGCACCTACAGCCATTGCTGAAGCGAGGCTGATTCTCGAGACCTCCATTTAACAACGCTCCAGAGTCAAGTCTGGGAAAATGAGTAAACAGGATAAAAGAAACAGACTATAAATTCTTACTTTCTTGGTGAGAAGGTAGGAAGTCCATTCCATATTTAGGTGTCTTTAACTGTTAAGAAGTTTCCCTTCAAGTAACATTTACTTCTCAGTAACTTTCAATGCGTTGCTTCTATTTCTGGCTAAAGATGAGGATGATGAAAGTAGTGGTGGTAGTGGTAACGATAACAACTAATGCTGATGTAATACTTTAAGTTTAATATATTGTCATGTATTTTATATAAAATCACATGTGGTCTAATTTGATCCTTACAAAAATCTTGCGTCATTCTACCCATTTTATAAGTGAGAAACTTGTGGCGAAAAAAGGTGAAGATTGTTGACACTGAAGTCAGTATCTAGGACCAAATGTTATTTTGGATGTGCTACTTTTGTGACGTTAGGCATGATTTTAGCCTCCCAGGGTCTCAGTTTCCTCATCTCTATAATACAGGAATTTGAATAAATAACTATCCAGCTCTAGACCCATAATTCCGTGAGGTATCCAGGATCCTAGGTGTAGTAAGTTTCTGATGCAGGATCCAAGTCCAGCATAATTTCCTATGCCATGCACACTAAATTTAGAATCAGAAGACATAGGTTTGAATTCCAGATCTGCCATTTACTACTCATGGGATACTGAGCAAGTCATTTCAATTTTCTTGATCTGTTTCGTCAGCTGTAAAATTAAGAGAATTGGAATCAATGATCTCCTTCTTCTCATAAGGTTTATGAGAAGCCCAGCAACAGTATTATTTTTTCAATGTCACAGCCCTTCAAGTATTTGAATATAGTTTTTATGCCTCCTTTCATCCAAAGTCTTTCCACTTTCAGGCTAAATATATTAATTTCCATCATCCAGACCTATTTATGTGATGGTCGAAAGGCCCTACACAATCCTGGTCATCATACCCATATGATCTCACAGAATTAGGCTTAAAATAAATTATGTTCTTTTCTCCAAATTTCATGCACATATTGAAGACAAGAAGGTTTTTCTTTTTCCCTTGAGTCCCTCAGTCAAACAGTATTTGAGAACCCCAGAAGGATGGAACTCTGGGGGCAGAGGCTTCCCTGGTGTTCATTAGTGTGTACTTCTACTCAATCTCTAAAAGTAAAAAGAATGAAGGGGAAAAACCCTGGGGGTCCTTCACTACAATGCATTTAGAAAAGAGAGCAGAGGTTTTCTTCTTTTAGTTAGCAAATAGAATCTCAGTTTTATTCCTTATCAAAGTATGAAAGTCGGGTTTGTAAAATAATATCTCAGAAGCAGAGAGGAAGACATTAAGTAACTCATTTTCACTCACAACTGGAGAGAAAGGACTAGAATTCAATTGGCTTACGGCTGAAAAGGGACTCCTTGCTCTAGCATCTCAAAAAAATCTATTGCAGAAAGTGAGGGATGAAGAGACTCTTTGGTCATTCTGAGAGAGATCAGCCCCTTTTTATACCCAGAAAAGCACATGCTATGTGCCATGAGTAAATGGCCAGTAAGGGCCCAATCTTTAGGTATGCTTTGATTTCCTTCTAAGTTGTTCAGAACATACACTGATATTATCTGCCCATGGCTATAGTCAATGTGAAATTTTGGAAAACTGGTCATAATGACTGAGAGATGATACAAAATGATAATCAAAAGTCTTCTTTTTATTTGGTAAGGCAATTAGGGTCAGGTGACTTGCCCAGGATCATGCAGCCAGAAAGTATCATGTATCTGAGGCCTGACTCGAACTCAGGTCCTTTTAACTCCAGGGCCAACACTCCATCAAAGGTCTTTTAATTGGCTACAGATCTGGAAAAATAAATGACTCAGAGTGACTGAGCAATACCTGAATTGCAGAGTGCCTATTTTCTTTTTTTTAATTTCCTGTTGGCAAATGAGGCAAAGACTGGTATGAATTGTTGAATGGTTGGAAGGAAAACTACTCTTTCTCCTACCTGACCAGCAGATGTCCATGAGCACATGACACCTCTGTTCTCTTTCTGATTTCTTGATCTTTGATGAATAGGTTTTCCAATAGGGGAATATATATCATCTTCTCTATATTCATGAAGACACCATCCTAGTGAGCTCTTGCCTAAGCAATTTCAAGAGCCTCCCCTCTCTAATACATTTTTCACAGAGTTTCCAAGTAGAATTCCAAAGTTATTTTCTTAAATAGCAGGTCTAACCATGTCACCTCCCTACTCAATACAATCTGTTGGTTCCCTATTAATTCTTGGATCAAATTTAAGCTACTCTGTACAGATTTTAAATGGAGAAGGAAATGGTAAACCACTCCAGTATCTTTGCCAAGAAAACCCCAAATGGAACCACAGAGTCAGTCATGACTGAAATAACTGAACTACAAAAACAGCTCTTAAAATAATTTACAACTTGGTCCCAATATGCCTTTCAAGTCTTATTATATATATTCCTCTCCTTCTGATATTCTATGTTGCAGTCAGACTGGCCTTCTCCCTGTTCCCCACACTGGGAACTTCCATCTCCTTCCTCTTTGTCTTGACTTGTTAGTTACATGTCTGGCCGAAATACACTCCCACCTCACCTCTCCTTTTTACAATCCCTAGATTCCTTCAAGACTCTGCTTAAATGTCACCTTTATATTAAGCCTTTCTCTCAGCTCCTTTCTTTCCTCCAAGAGAATTTACCTTGCATCTCTTTTGTATATGTTTTACATAGACTTTCATGAGTACATGCTACTACCTCCGAATAAAATGTTTCCCCAATAGACATTATCTTATTTTTACAGTTATGTCCCAAGTACAGTGCCTGGCACATAGTAAGCATTTTAATAATTGTTTGCTCATTAATTGATTCAATCAAATTAAATAGTAGTTGATGTTTATAGTGTTTGAAGACTTTCCAAAAGTATTTTACACTTGCATGCATAAAAAGCATGTGATATTGGTAATATTTTGCCTGATTTGTAGATAAAGGAAAATGAGGTACAAAGACTTAAAATTATTCTACCAATGACACACAGCTAGCCCTTATCAGATATGGGGCTTGATACATGGATAGAGATGGTATTAGAAACAGAAGATCATTTAGAAGTTAGAAAACCACCATCTGGGAAGGCTGAGATAAAAGAAAGCTCAGCAAACAGACTCTCTGTGGTCTGACTTTTCTTGCTAGATAGTTGAATGTGTCCTTCAGAAATGTAGCCTGTCTAGCCCAGATGCCATGTAGCCAGGTGGAAAGCAGTAGCAAGGATTTATGGTTTAAGCAAATTACTTCCAGAAGCCATGTTTCCAAGCTATTAGTGTGGAACAAATAGTCTGGAAATTTGGGGACAGAACTTTGGCATAACTGGGGAAATCAAATATTTTCCTTTGATAGTGGTAGCCTTTTGTCTCCTTGGAAATCCATTTCTTCTATTGGAAGAAAAACTTTTACGTGGTATATCAATAGGTCAACTTGATCCCAAAACAAAACCCTTGCCCCATTATACTCCTATTTACACTTCTTCCGTTCCTGCCTCAGAGAGGCAAGGCTACATGCATCCTTGAGAAATATTTTCTGTACTAGGTACTGTTGGTCAGGTTTCTATTTGATCCCAAGTGCAGAAAATAAAGCTTTTGTTCAAAAAGATGAAATGACTACAGGTACAGCAGAATTATGATACAGGGGATATTAGGTGAGCCCAGGTCAGCAAGTGGTGATTCACCTTTTGACATTGTAGCAGCACATATCAGACACTTGGGATAAAAGCGTGTGTGTGTGTGTGTGTGTGTGTGTTGGGAAAGGGCACAGAGATTTACTAACATTAAAACTAACTTTACCATAAATATGAAAAGCATTGTGGTTTAGTGGATAGAATATATTTAAGTCAGAAATACTGTGGCACCAGCTTTGTGATTGGATGGCATCTGAACATTGAGCTTCAAGCAACTCTCTAAGATGAATCAGAGAAGTTACAGAAGTGTTGTGATCTACATATGCATACATTCATGAAACTTTGACCATTTCTTTGTGTTATGCACTTAATAATGTTCTAGCAAAAGTGGTAAGACAAATATGATACATGGAGATTTAACCAGCAATACTAGGCTCCATCTGATTAATGCCTCCACTAATGTCCTATGATACTTGAGCATGGCGCAGAAGCGACCCTGAGCTTTAGAAAACTATGTCAGCATACACTACAGTTTAACTACTCTTGCCAAGCCACATATGTGTCAAGTATAGATCCAATGGTAGATTCTAAGTATATAGTCTGAAGAACAGCAGAGGATTGTCCACCAGGACGTTAATTGTTTTGACTCCCAACCCATGAAAATGTTCTTCTAAAGCATAGTGAACTTATAACCTACACTGATGAGAGAATACACACAACAGAAAACTCATGAAAGGAGAAGACAATAAATGCCATGGAGATCCAGTAAAAGGAGAGGAGAAGCGATCAGGTGGCATGGTGGATAGTGTACTAGGCTTGGAGTTAGGAAGATTTTAGCACAAAATCTGCATCAGATACCTACTAGCTGTGTGACCCTGGTAAGTAACTTAACTACTATCAGTCTCAGTTTCCTTAGCTGTAAAATGAAGGTGATAATGACATCTACCTCCCAAAGTTGTTGAAAGAATCAAATAATACTCTCTCCCTCCCTCCCTCCCTCCCTCCCCATCTCTCTCTCTCTCTCTCTCTCTCTCTCTCCCCCCCCCACATATATATATATATATATATGTGTATTATATATTTATTTATATATATATATATATAACATATATGCATACACACACATACATATATTTATTGCTTTACAACTCTTAAAGTGCTAACCTTAAAGTGCTAGCTGCTGCTGCTACTACTACTACTAGTACTACTACTATTTATACTACTACTTTTACCGCTATTACTACCATTAGCTACAAGTGGTATAGATTGGAGAGTTCAGAGAAATTTTCTTGGAGAAGTGGGTATAAAAGATAGGTGAGAGCATAATATTAAAAAAGCAAAGCCACTTCCCTCACAATCTGGCAGTCATATAGATTTTTAAACATCTCGGTGTATGATGAATATAATCAAATGTGATAACATTTTAAAGAGCTTTACTAACCTTAAAACCCTATATAAATTTTAACTATCATTGTTAATGAAGACAATGAATTAATAGATGAATGAATAGATGGATGGGTGAATGAATAAATAAATGAATGGATTTTTAAAAGACACCAAACACTGGATTAAGCACTAGGGATATATGTATAAAAGCAAAGATACCCCCTGACCTCAGGGAGATTATATTCTAATGATGTGAACATATAAAGGAGTACGGTAGCCAGATAGAAGATGAAACATACAAGGTAACATGGTGCACCACAAAAAAGACTGATCTTGGACAGAAAGTTAGGATTTGAGTAGATCCCATTCATCAATCATTCTGTCAACAAGTATTTACTAAGTACTTATTTTGAATCAACCACATGACTTGTAGGAAGTCACATAATCACTCTAGTGTATACGCTCATCTATAAGATGTAACCCTCACGACAAGTCCAAGAGACAACCAGGAACTGGGGATAATGGGTAGGGATTTATAGCCAGGTGGTACTATACAAATATCAGATGTTGTTTTAATTATTTGAATTTGATATTGAAACAAATTCAATCTAATCTGTACTCTGGAATGCTCATTTCTTTGGAGCCACTCTATGTGTCATGAAACTTATAGACATGGACTATGTAGACATAGAGATATCTGGAGATAATGGGATAGGAAAAGTGCTAAACTGGGATTCAGGGGAGCCTGAGTTCAAATCATATCTGATGCATTTGCTGGACTTGTAGCTCTGGGCAAACTATTTTACCCTTCTGTGTATTAGTTTATTCATCTCTAAAAAAGAAGTATAAAAGAGGACCAACCTTACAAGATTATTTTGAGGATCAAATAACATCAATATGCAAGGTACTTATCAAGGCTTAAAAGTGCTACATGAATTTAAATATTACTATTAATCATTGTTATAATTTTATATCTGTCCCAAGCAGCTGGATTCACAGTGGACATGACCACAGACAGATTACGCAAGTCACACATGTCAGTTTCCTATGGCACGATACATTCCCCATTAAAAAAAGAAGTGCCAGAGTAAAGTCTCCAAATCATTTTCTACCTTCTTAAAGGAAAAAAACAGAATGTTTGAATAATAATGAGCAGGGAGTTCCAGATAAACACGTATTTTTAGCTTTTTTTTATTTTTTATTCACTTTGAATTTTTATTCAATTTGAATTTTTATTCAATTGAAATTTTATTCAAATGTTGACAAAGTGATTCCATAGCTCAAATTGGAAACCAAGCTCTCATCCAAACACTCGAGCCTTGGGATTCATTGCCAATATCCATCACAACATGGATTCTTTGTTTACTTGTTATATTGTGAGATGTTTTTGTGCTTTCTGTCTGCTTTGTGGCCTTTTATGGAAAGCCAAACTGTCCAGAAATGTAACCTTCATCACCCAACTCCTTGATGACAGCCAGTTTTGAAAATTCCACACAAATCCTCCACACAAAGGCATTATACACAGGTGGCATTTGAAGGAAGAGGACCATTCTCTGAGCTTGGTGATTTTGAAATTGATCATTGGTCTCTCCCATTTTGTCTAATAAACTTAAAATTCATCTTTCCAACTGCTAGATGTTTCCACAATAGAGTCACACTAACATTATCACAAGCACATACGGAAAACATAGGGCATTTTATATATGCTATCTCATTTAATCCACATAAGACTCCTGAAGGTAGATATTGTTATTGTCCTTATTTGACAGAAGAAGAAACAAGGAGAGAGAGGTCAAGTGATTTGCCAGCTATTAAATGTCTGATATGGAATTGAAATTCAGGTATTTCTGACTCCGATGAGCAGTCTACTACAGCACCTAGCTGCATCAGGCCTTCATTAGCAAATTCTTTTTTCTATATTTAGATAGGACACAATGTCTTCAATATTCTAGACACACCAGAGGCAAAATGTAAGCGAACTTTATCCCCATCTTGGGTCAGAGGCTCAGTCACTTTGACTGTTTATTGACTGGTTAGTGCCTTCATTCTCAAGGGATAAATTCAATTAAATATCTTTGACCATATTTTTGTTCATGAAATTGACTAAATCATTATACAAATATTAATAGTTAATATCAAACAAGTAAAGAAGAAAAATACTAACTGCCTCAATTCAATGAAACCGAACATTAGATTTTTGTCTATTGTACAAATCCTCTTTTGAGAGATAGATGGCTAAGTGAACTAAGATTTTTCTCAACTCTCCAGTGATAGATAGATCTCAAAGGTCTGCTTAATGACATAAGTTTTAAGCTCTTGATACACTGGGCCTCAGAAAACCTAGATAAAGATGTTCGGGGAACAATTTATAGCTAAAATAACAGAGTAATGAACATTAAATGACCTGTGCTCCTATTTATTTAAGTACTCCCTGCAATGGTACACATCACAACTCATCCATGCCTCTTCATGCTGTGTGACTTTTGTCTATGTGCTTCAATAAAGGATCTCAATATTCTGGGGGGCCTCATCCAAAATATTTCAACATTAGAAGAGTTGTAACACAAATCATAGATGGTTCGTCAGTTATTTCTCACCCTTGCTACATAATCATCCTGCCTCCTTTTCAAATCATTGATGTTGGTATATTTGACGTGGTCTTTGAGTACAATTCATAATTCATGCTTAACTATACCATGACATAGTGATGACATAGACATCATCCATTTCTTCACTTCTTTTTGGATGACTTGAAATTTCAATTATTTGGAGATTTTGACAATCTAAAATTTTTATGAAAGTAGAAATATTGTTTAGTTATGATGAAAATAACAATAGTAGCTTCTATAAAGACAACAATGAGTGATGATAAGGAGGAAGATGCTTTTAAGAATTACTAGAATTTTCCCCTTTCCAAACTATTCGACTTTATTTTCTTTTATTCACTTACATGTACCTTCCACTCTCATCTGATTTTCCATGGTTCCAAAGCTAGTCAAACAACCATAGCCAAAGAAAGCCCATTAGTAGAGTACTACCAACCTGGAGTTGGCTCTTCAGTGGAATGACACAGAGCTCTGTCCTTGGTGCTGTTGTGTTCTATATTTTTATCAATGACTTGCAGGAAGGCAAAAATGCCATGCTTCTCAAATTTCTTGATGACATGACATAAGGAACAATAATCAGTATAGTATATGACAGAATTAAGATCTCTAATTTCTTCAGTTCTCTGACATGGTGGATGATAAGATGAATTTTTAACAATGGCAAAAGTAAAGTCCTGAAGTCATTTATAAAAATCAATTAAATGCACATAGGAAGGATGTGTGATGGGGATCCACCTTGACACTTGTTCACATCAATAATTCCAAGGAATGTTAGTTGGTCACAAATTATTGCAATGTTGGGCTTGATTAACAGAAGAACAAGGTAGGTAGCAGTTCCATTGTACTCTGTTCTGGTCAAAACATATTTATTTTATTTTGGATCCTAGCTTTTTATCTAATAGATGAGCTTAGCATTTTAGATAGTGGGTCAGCTTCAGAATCAGAAAGATAGGACAGAATTCAGGACTTCCACCTCCAGTATATACTGACTTGTGATCATGGATCCTTTTAATGCCCCACAGAGTTCCAGAAAAAAGTGCCAGTGTGTATTGGCAAAGTGAATTCCTTAGCAAAATCTCTTTACAATAGTAAAACTTAAGACCCAGTTTCATGTGCCAGTCACTGTGCTAGTTCTTAGGAATACATACAAATGCAAAAATAAAACAGCCCCTATCCTTAAGGAGTTTTCACTCTATCAAGAAGCTATGTCAACATTACACAAATATGTAGATATAAAATATATTGAAAGTACAAATTATACTTAGAATACAAAATATAGGATAATTGTAAATACAAGATAACTTACGGTATTAGCATTAGGAGAGAATTAAGAAGGTCTCATGTAGAATGTCATTATTCAGCTGAGTTATGAAAGAAATTAGTAATTCTAAGAAGTAGAGGTGAAGACATAGTATTTTCCAGGTTTGGTGAGTACCTTACATGAGTCATAGAGATGGGGATGGAAGGAGTTGTGTTGAAAAAAAGAGCTAGTAGGGGATGGAGCCAAGATGGCAGAGTAACAGTGCTGCCCCCAAGCCCGGACAAATATCTGTTAGAAATGACTCTAAACAAATTCTGCAGCTGCAGAACACACAGAATGATGGAGTGAAACAAATCTTCAGCCTAGAGACAGCCTGGAAGGTCACCTAGAAGTCTCTATCATGCCTCAAGCAGAGTGCAAAACCCCATAGGCACAGACAGGAGCTGAGCAGGCCTTGGGGAGGGTAAATCTCTCACACTTGTGGTGGTTTCCAGACTTCAAGACCCCAAAACTCCAAGGACAAATTGCAAAGTCAGTGGAAAAATCTTGTGGGACCAATATGGGAGAGTGGAGTAGTCCAGGCCCCAGCCACATCCCCTATCCCTACTGGAAGCAGAGATCTACCTTAACAAAGAGCTCAAAAGTCAAGTTAATGGCTGGGAAAATGAGCAAAAATCAAAACAGGAATCAAACTATAGAATGTTACTTTGGTGATAAGAAAAACCAAAACATGCAAACAGAAGAAAATAAAGTCAAAGCTCCTCCATCCAAAGCCTCCAAGTAAAATGTGAATTGGTCTCAGTCCATGAAAGAGCTCAAAAAGGATTTTGAAAACCAAGTAAGAGAAGTAGACCCAAAAAATGGGAAAACAAATGAGAGTGATGCAAGAAAATCATGAAAAATGAGTCAACTGTTTGCTAAAGGAGATTCTCCAGCCCCACAAAAAATGCTGAAGGACAAAAAGAGCTAGTGAGTAGAATTTCTTTTTTTATTTTTACATAGTGATTACATTTTTTACATAGTGATTTAAAGTATTAAGTATTAAACTAAGTACAACTTATTAAAATGTATTAAAATCATTTTCCTCACTATAACTCTATGAGGTAGGTAATGCAAGTATTATTATTCCCAATTTTTTTTAGAAATTGGAAATGGAGACTCTGTGTCATCTTAGACAGAACATTACACTTGGATGCGGGAAGATCTGGGCTCAAGCCTTGCCTCTGGTACTGACTACATGACTATGGTATGTATGACTATAGGTAAATCCACTAACCTCTGTATATCTAAAACAAGACTCTTAGAAATTATGTAAAAATTTATGTAGAGTCAAAGGCAGCTAGGTTGTATAGTAGATAGAGCACTGGGCTTAGAATCAAGAGTTCAAATCTGGACTCAGACACTTACTAGCTGTGTAAGCTTGGGCAAGTCATTTTACCCTGTTTCTCTCATCTGCAAATGAGCTGGAGAAGGAAATGGCAAACCACTCTAACAAGATACTCTAGTATCTTTGCCAAGAAAACCCCAAGTAGGGTTATAAAGAGTCAGACATAACTGAATAACCACAGGTAGTAGAATGGAGTTCTGAGACTGAAACATGACTTAAGATATTGTCAGAAGCACTTACTAGCTTTATGAACCAGTCAATTAAGCTCTCCAGGAATTAATTTCATCATCTGTAAAATATGCGGATTAGGCTTGTTGTCTGCTAAGATCCTTCTACCTCTTAATCTATGATTCCATACTCTTTTAATCCATATGTGTGAAAGGATTCATGGAGGACTTGTAGCATAGACTTCTAATTTTACGGGTGAGAAAACTGAGATCCACAGGGACTAGGTAAATTGGATAATATCACACAGTAAGTATCAGAAGCAAGATTTGAACCCAGGTCCTCAACTCCAGTTAGTTCTCATTTCCTGGTACCCTAACTCATCAATGGTTTGTGACAAATATTGGAAGGAATTTCTACATTTTGATTGTTTCCATACTTCAGAAGTCATATTCCTTCAGATATTCATGTGAAGGTGAAGATATTGCAAATTAAGGTGGTTAGGTAAATCATCAAGGATTATGCAATTAATAAATGTTGGAACTGGGCTCTGAATTCAAGTTGTTTGATTCCATATCTAGCATTCCAATAGACCTGAAATAACTCAAGTAACATGAATGTGTGTCACAGCTCTTCCATTAACTTCCTGCTTCATCTTGGAAAAGTACAACTTCATATCTGAGAATGTTCATTTCTGGAATCCTTATAAAATGATAGAGCTGAACTTGATGACTTTCCAAAATCTGGACTAATTCCAAAGTTTAATCATTTAATCAAATCAAATCAAGTTGGATTGATTTGTGTCTAGATGCTGTATGCATAAAACAGAGACAGAACGATAGAGTAAATAGAGATCTGCCCCCAAAACCAGGAAGACCTGCCATCAGGTCCCATTTCTGATGCACACTTGCTATGTGTTCTTAGGCAATTCATTTAATTTCTCATTGCTCCAATTAGCTTTATAAGACAATAAATTGCAGAGAAGGACCCATCTTGCTTTGGTAAAATGAAATTCATCACCTTAGAATTCTTTACACCAGAGAAATCACTTTTGTTCTCCATCCCTCACCCCCACATTTATATAACAAATACAATAATTTAATTAACTTACCACCATCTTGGTACTAGATGACTATGTAGATATTAAAGCCACTTGTGATTAGTCTCCTACATACCCCTGAAATTCTCCAGGATTCTTGGTTCTGAAACCAAATGGTAGAAATAGATTTTGTATAGAAAAAAGAAAATAAAATTTCATCATGGTATCTGATATGCAATGCATTCTCAGAATTGTTTAGAAGTTAGATCAGTGGAGATGTGCTAAGGTCATCTCAAATATATTTTTGAAATGGTACTGGAAGATGGATTTAGATGAACATTCTTAACTTCCTTTGAAGGAAAGAATTAATAGTACTAATAGTTGTCATTGACACAGTACCTACTATGCGCCAACTATTTTGGAATTAGTATCTCATTTGATCCTCACAACAACCTTGAAAGGTAAGTATTGTTATTGTCCCCATTTTACAGATGAAGAAACTAAAGCAAATAGGGATTAAGTGACTTGTAAGTGTCTAATGCCAATTTCAAACCCAGTTCTTCTTGACTGTAGGACCAGCATTTCAACCACTTAGCCATCAGTCTTTTCCCAGATGTTGGTTAATAGATTATTGATGGTCTAGAGTCATTTACCAGACCTTACATATATTACAGAGAGATGTATTTAAGCAGATTGGTCCCAGTGAACACTTAGAACTTCTCGGGATGGAACTAAGCGTCATCCATAAAGTTTACCACTTAGTTGGATTTCCATGGGTCAAATACTTAGGATTACTTCTGACAGAAAAGAATTCATCAACCCTTCATGAAATAAAGTAGAAGCTGTTATAAACTGAAATCTATTCCCCATGCTCAGTTAACCAACAAGTATTTTAAGTGTGTACTATGTGCCAGGAACTATGTATGGTAGGAACCGGTGATACAAAGATAAAAATTAAACCATCCCTTGCCTCAAGGAGCTAACATTTTACAGAGGAGAGACAACCTGTATACATATAAATATATTCAAAATAAACATAAATGAAATAAACATACATAACATATATAAACATACATATAAGGTATGGAGAATATCAACTAGAAAGGATGAGGAAAGGTCTCTTCTATTTGGATGGTATTTGAACTGAGCCCTGAAAGAAACATGAGGTGCTAAGAAGTTTGGGTGAGGAAGGAGTACATTCTAGGCCTAGATAAGGATAAGAAGAAGAAAGTTATTGTGTCCTGCCTAAAGGAAAGTAAGGAAACTAACTTGACTAAACTGGAGAGTGTAGGAAGAGAAATAGTATGAAATAAGTTTAGAAAGGTAAGTTGGAGCCAAGGGCATTGAATATCAAAAGGAGGAATTTGTACTTGATTCTACACATAATGAGCAGAACACTAAGCTGTTTGGGGACAAGATAATTACTATAGAAGATTTGTCCTACATTACAGAACTATGTCTGGCTAATTTTTCAAATAAAGAAAATTCTAGTAATGTTGCATGATGTCAAAAGAATTGGAATACTAAAGACTACATGCCTTTATTTTTCTTGACAAGAAGATCTTTGCTTGTCATAGGGTAGGAGTCGTGTCTTAGTTAAATTTTATATAATCTTAAATATCTAGCATAATATTCTGCACACAACAGAAACTCAATGAACATTGGTAAAATAGAATGGAATGGAATGGAACGAAATGGAATGGAACAGAACAGAACAGAGTGGAGTGGAGTGGAATGGAATGGAGTAGAGTGGATGGCATAGAATTTAGTGCCTTCAATTGTTGGTTTGTATTTCATATTCACTCTATACTTTGGTGTCAGGGTCCTATCTCCTGCCTGTCTGGTTACTACCAGAAATGCTAACCAGACCAGTACTGATCTAGATACAACATAGACCAGCACTTCTTCCTTGACAGGAGCTAGGTGATCTAAAACCCATCAACAGAAAACGACAATGGAGCATCTAAATAAGCAGGCATCTATCCAAGCGGTCTATTGTTAGGAGTCTGATAGAGCATGGCACTTGGGAAGATTTGGAACAAAGGGCAAGAACTACTGGTTAGGACATCATTAATACCACATGACCACATGTTAGTCACAGGACTACAAATGGCATAGCGTAAGGAAGAGAGTGTGTCTGGTTTCTAGGGTGGAGGCCATGTAACTACCTTTTTTACCTTCTGGAATATTATATTCTAAGCCCTCTGCTATTAGCTAAATAGCTGTAACTAGATAAATTTTGACTCCTAAGTTAATTTGCCCAAGAAATCCATTAATTCAAAGCTCATGCCCAAGGTTTTGGAGGTTAGTGCCACAAAGATTTTTTTTCCTCTTGTGAACAGATAATTATCAACTTTTGAAGAGCAGTCCACCTAATTGGTACGTGTCATTGGCCATCAACATTATATGTGTGTGTGTGTGTGTGTGTGTATATACATAAGTGTGTGTCTGTGTGTCTGTATATATGCAAAGGTGTATATGTGTATATATGTGTATGTATATATACACGTGTGTATACACACATAGACATATATACATGCACAAATACATACATATACATATACACGAATAGATATTAGTCTATTTCATCCCCAGGAAAGCTTACTGAGTCTGAATTTAGAAGATCTGGGTTCAGATCCTACTGTTGTTTACTACCTGTGTGACCTTGTGCAAATCACTTAGTTTATCTGTACCTCATTTGTTCATATGTAAAATGAGAGGTTGAAATAGATAATATCCATGGTTCATAGTAATGAGCCACTTTATACACAAGGCATATTTGAGAGACAGTGTGATGAAGTAAAAAACACTGGATTTATAAAGAAAAGCAGAATTCTACTACTTAATCATCTGTGTAACCATGAGTATGTTACTGATATCCTCTAGGCTTCAATGCCACTGCTGTAAAATGAGGAGTTTGGACAGAATGGCTTCTCAGGTCCCTTTCATCTCTAAATTTATGATCTTATGATCCTCATGGGGTAGATATTAGAAGCATTTCTTTGAGACTTTTCTAAGTCATGGCCTACCAATGCAAGTATTCCACTCTACCAAGGAAATCACAGTCAAGATATATCTATTCATCTCATGCTACCCTTTTCCCCTACATCTTCTCATAAATCTTCCATAGGAAGTTCATCTAATGCTCTGGAGTACCTTTAAAACACTTGATTTTATGTGAGGACCAACCAGGAGTGTGTTGGTAAATATTTAACAACAAGCTCTCTAAAAAATAAATATATATGATGTATTTTAAGTTTAATCTACATCAGTAAATCTAGTCAATCAATAGAACAACAAATCAATCCTTGATCTATACCATTTGCCAGTTTCCAAGGTATAAATATTCACAGTGAAAACTGAACACTTCTGAACCAACTAACAATATACTATATTAGAATCTGCATATTACAGAAAATAAAATTAAACTCATCTTTTTCTACTTGACTTCCTAGATATGCCAGGCTGATGGATGTGGAAAATGATTAAAAGATACTTTTCTAAATTATTCCAAAGAAATAATTCATAGAAGAGAAAGCTTCAGAACATTTTAGGTGGACAATTAATTATTGATGATTGTTTCTTTTTTCTTTCTTTCTGCCTTCACTCTGTATTTGCTCACAAGCTTGCCAAACTGCCCCCTCAGTCAAAAGGAAAAGAGAAAATTTAGTGTGGCAATTTTTATTTTATAAAACTAAACTTGTCCATAGTCACATTTATCTAAGTGTCAGAGCTAGTAGTCAAGCACAAACAATTTGACTTCAGTCCCAATGTTTGCCAGTCTAATGCTAAGACTCACAGTGAGATGACCATTAATTTCTTTCCTAACTCTGAAAATTCTATACTTGTATAAAAAAAAACATGGTTCTCTGACTTTAAATATCCAAAATCAATCTTAAAATCCAATATGGTGGTGGTGGTGGCGATGATGATGATGATGAAGACTGACATTTAAATGACACTTAAAGTTTGATTGCAATTTGAGGGAAGTACTCTAAGTACTAGAATCATTCCTATTATGTAAATGAGGAAATTGGGACCTAAAGAATTTAAATGGCCTTTCTATAGCTGAACAGATATCAAGTGTCAGAGGCAAGATATGAACTCATGTCTTCTTGAACCTCAGCATATCCCCTTATTCCAAATAGAGAAACTCAAAAGTCATGAGTTAAGCATAGTTCTCAGGGTTTTGGATTCTTTGGAGGTTAATCTTGGGAGGGCACCAGTGGAGGTGTCAGAACCAATCATGTTGTCCTACTTTGCAATACATCTCCTGTCCTATTCATGGCTTCTGAACACTGCTCACCTAATAAGAGTGTCATCAGAACCTGAGCAGTGGGAACATAATTTTCTACTTGACTTCCTAGATATGTCAGACTGATGGATGTGGAAAATTATTAAAAAATACTTTTCTAAATTATTCCAAATAAATAATTCATAGAAGAGAAAGATTCAGAACCTTTTAGATTGATAATTAATTGTTGATAATTGTTTCTTTTTTTCTTTCATTCTGCCTTCAGTCTGTTTTTTGTCACAAGTTTGCCAAACTGTCCTCTCAGCCAAAAGGAAAAGAGAAAATTTAGTGTGGCAATTTTTAGTTTATCTACCTTGCCTGGTCTCTCTCGGGACTAAGCTTTCCTTCAAACTAGAGAACTCTCCTTATTATCCACAGGAAGGGAAGAGGGAAAGGAGATGCTTCCATAGAAACAGAAACAGTATAGCATAAGAGCAAGAGCCTTGCACTTGGAATCAGGAGACATGGTTGCCTACCATAGCTCTGCCATTAACCAATGGTATGATTATGGTCACCCGTGATTTCTTTTACCCTCAGTTCTCCCAACCCAAAATTACAGAGTCAGACTACAGCAGTAACAAGTAAGAATGAAAAAGAGGGGTTACTAAAGGCTGAGGCAGGTAGTAGTCACTAAATTCCCTAGAAGGAAAGACTTAAGCCACCATGGAGCAGCTACAACTCAGGATTTGCTGGACCCATTGGAAAAGAAGCATCCCTCTTCCTCACTTATCCTTTTTTTACCTCATTCTAACGTAGTTGACTCATTCTCACACTCTTTTTGTATGTAGAAATCATCGAACTGCTATAATAATGATAAAGTATGTATATGTATCATCTTCCCATATGGAAAGATACATGGTTTAACTTTATAGAATCACTTATCATCTCCTTCATGTTTACCTTTTTTATGCTTCTCTTCAGCCTCACATTTTAAAATCAAATTGTTTATTTAGCTCTGATACCTTTTAAAGCAAGAATTTTGAAAATACTTCATTTCATTAAATATCTTTTTTTCCCCTTAAAGGATTACACTCAGGTTTTCTGGGTAAGTTATTCTTGGTTGTAATACCATTTTCTTTTACCTTCTGGAATATTATATTCTAAGCCCTCTGCTATTAGCTAAATTATGTTTGATCCTGACTTTGGCTCCACAACATTTGAAAGATTTATTTCTGGATGATTAAAATACTTTTTTCTTTGACCTGGGAATTCTGGAATTTGGCTACAATATTCCTGGACTCTCTTTTAGGTGGTGATCAGTGGATTCTTTCAATTTCTATTTTACCCTTTGGTCTGAGGACATCAAAGCAGCTTTCCTTGATAATTTCTTGAAATACGTAAGCTCTTTTTTTGATCAGATCTTCCGGGTAATCTAATAGTTCTTATATTATCTCTCTCTAATCTATTTTACAGGTCAGCTATTTTTAAGATGTTCAAGATATTTCTCATTTTTTCTCATTTTATTCTATTTTTCCATTCTATATCTATATCCATATACAAATACTGCATATAAATATATGTGTATGTTTATATATAAACATATAAGTATGTATTTATATCATATATTAGCTTCCACTTGCCCAATTCTAATTTTTGAGGAATTATTTTCATCAGCTAACTTTTGCACCTCTCTTTTCATTTAGTTACATTTTTGTTGAGGTAGCATTTTCTTCATTATTTTGTGTGCCTCTCATGCCAAGATGTTAATTGTCTTTTTCTTAATTTTTCCTTTTCTTTCATTTCTTTACTAATTTTTCATCAACCTCTCTTATTTGATTTTGAAAATCATTTTTAGCTCTTCCAGGAATTTTTGTTAGTTTTGTGTTCAATTCATAATGTTTTTTTCTTCCAGACTTTGCTTGTAGGTATTTTGACTTCATTGTCTTCTTCTGAGATTTTGTCTTGATCGTTCCTGTCAGTATAGTAGTTTTTTATGGTCAGATTTTTTGATGTTATATGCTCATTTTTTCCACTCTATTTCTTGCTTTGGAACTTTATGTCAATGTTAGCCTCTGTTTCCAGCAAAGCATGGAGGGGCTCTATCTCAAACTCTAGGCTTTTTTTGTACTGCTATTTTCAGAGCTAGTTTTGGAAGTTTGGGGTGATTTCATGGTGGTATGATCTGGGGAATGGTATGGTCAGTGATGTCTTGGTTCACATTCTAGTTCTTATCCAGGAAGAGCCTCTTATATCTTGGTGTTGCAATTGATATTGCTTCTCAGAGCCCTTACTCCCTGGGAACCTGAAACAGTACTATTTCTCAAGGGTCCTGATTCCTTGGGGCCAAAAGTTATACTGTCATCTCAGGGATTCCATTTCTTTTTGTCCTAAAAATGTTCCTTTCTGCCCCTAAATTGTGACCCAAAAGTTGGAATAGGCAATTGAGTTGCCAAACAGCCTCTGGCCCTACATCTAGTATTAACGCAGGGATACCCTGTAATTTCTTTCTGACCAGTTGTCAGGTCTACTTACTATTTCTGGCTTCAGAGTTCCGGAAGCTACTGTTTCTTCTGCCGCTACCACCTAGTCCCACCCACTGGTGTTTCATCCACATGGTCTCTGGACCAGCCTCCTTCTCTGTTTCATAGATCTCTTTCCAGCCTCCTATGTCTTAGGTTAGAAGAATTCTCATTCTGACTTTTTGTTGGCTCTGCCTCTCCAGAATTTAATTTGATATATTATTTTAAAGTTGTTTGGAGAGGAATATTGGGAAAGCTTGACTAAGTGCTTCTCTATTCTACAGTCTTGGATGTATTTTAAGGCTTTTCATGCACATCAGAAAAATGAAATCTTTTGCTTCTCACAACAATTTCTATCCACATTTTACAACTGGAAAACTGAAGACTGAAAAAATGTATATGATGTGCCTGATATCACACAGCTAGTAGAAATCAGAGATGATATATGAAGCCATATCTTCCAGATGCCAAGTCTAATAACCTAGATAATGTTGCTATTGTCTTATTTAATTCTTAAAACAATTTTGTGAGACAGGATAGTATAGTTTACTTGAACCCCAACCTACTGATTTAAAAAATGGCCCCCGAAAATTAAACCACTCATGCTGATATAATTAATAAGCACTGAAGACAGGATCAGAACTTTGGTCTTTCTGAAATTCAAACCCAGTATTCAAAAGGTATCATGGCTAAAAAAAGATACCATTTTACAGAAAATATCAGTGATGAAGCCCTCTAATCTTAATGAAACTGGTTCTCAGATAACAGACAGAAGTCATCTTTTTATTCATACTCAAAGTGGCACAGTAGGTAGAGCGCTGGGCCTGGAATCAGGAAAACCTGAATTCACACCCAGTCTCAGATACTTTCTAGTTGCGTGATCCTGGGCAAGTCATTCAACCTCTGTCTGCTTCAGTTTTCTCATTGGGTAGAAAAAATAATATTGTTGTGAAAATTAAATTAGTTAATAATTGTAAAGCACTTAGCACAGTGCATAGTAAGCTCTATATAATTGTTAGCTCTTACTATTCTAGCTGAGCCTCTCAGAGCTTTATGCTCAACTAACAGCTTTCAACAATACAGAATGAACTTTGAATCTTATGTAAAAAGCACATCAATTGAGAAAATGGAAAGTTAATGTCTATTGTCTTGAAGCATTTTCACATAAAATAACAATTCACCTTAACAACCATTTCTTTGAAATTGTAACAGCAGTACCATCCCCATTTCACAGATGAGGAAAACTGAGACTCCAAGTTTATTGACTCTTCCTGTGGTAAAATATATAGAAAGTAAGATAATCAGGGCTAGAATCCATATCTTGTGACTTCATATACAACATGAACTCTGTTATATTATGTTATTTATTATGATAATTCAACAAAGTTGTGTATAGAGTGAAGGTCATGGGCTCAGTGTGGCAGAAAATAGTGGGGTGAATATTACCACTGATTTTTCCAATGTAGAAAACTTGCAAAATGTGTGACCATAGAGAAAGTCTCTAATGCCCTCTGTACCTCACAGACAAGAAGGGAAATGGCAATGGCAATAATCACTCTCAGATGTAGTGCTCAACATGGTTCACAATTGAAAATGCATCTGTGAAACATATGCCAAACACTTTGTAAAGAAATGGTATAAAAACACCAAAGCAAGACATTACATCCTACAAAGGTGATATAACATCTACACAGATAAGTAGAATGAAGCATAACAGTAAATGTAATGTAATTTGGAAAGAAGGAACAATAAAGACTGAGGTCATGAGGAAATATGTCTACTAGGAAGGGGGTAATACTTGAATTAAACCTTGAAAGGAAAGAAGGATGTAGGAATTTTGGAGCCATTTTTCCCTAGTCATATTCTTCTAATTCCTTCTGAATGATTAATAAAATCAGTCACAGTGACATGCTTTTAGCTGAATTTCTAATAACATTTATTGATACCATATTTGAGATCAATTTCATAAATGACCCATGGAGCCAAGCATCAAAATTTTTTGTATCAGGCAGGTTGTATTTGTTGTATGCCGCCAATATTGGCAGAGAATTTGACACTGGAAAATCAATAAGAGCAGTGTGGTAGAAACATGAATGTGGCATGCCCTATTCATCTCTTTCATTAATACAGGAAATTAATTACAAGTGGCAGAAATGTAATTCCATAGCATGCCAAACCATCTGGCTTTTTGGATCAAAAAAATGTCACATTGTATAGGAAATGAAAATAGACTTGAAATTGGATGATCTGGGGTCAAGCCTCACTCTTACAGATGGCTAACGGACAAGTCACTGATCATCTTTGGGTCTCAGAGCTTTCATATTATCCTGAAGTACAATATGAATGAGAAGGATTATTTGCAATTCATGACATTCCTGTTTTTGCACTGGCTGTCTCTAATATCTATTATGCACTCCCTCCTCACGCCCAGCTCCTAATATCTCCAGCTTCCTTCAGATTACAATGTCACCTACCAAACCAGACCTTTTCTGACCCCCACCCAGTAATCACTATGTGCCAGGCATGGTGCCCAATTCCTCTTGGTATCAATTTATCTTCTCCTGTATATACATTGTGCTTACTTATCCTTATATACATAGGATTATCACTTACCACCACCCCACAAATGTGAGCTCCTCAAGGGCAAAAACTATTTTCTGTTTTTGTTTTTATTGTTGTAGTTGCTGTACGCACAGTGCTTAGCACAGTATCAGGTATATATTTGTTGTTGTATCTATCCTTCATTGCCGAAGAAGACTATGCCATCAGAGAAATGATTACATGACTTAAAATAACTATTGTTTCGGATTGAATTGAACAACATATACTGAGTTATTTTGGAGACAAATTGAAATGATGTTTTGAAAATCTTTGTGTCCCTGTAAAGTGTGATAGAAGAATGCTCATGGTAACATGATCAAAACCCTAAAAGGCTCTTGTTTGTGAATGACATTGTGATTATTGCATCAACTTTCAGAATATTTCAGATCCTTTGAAATAAGATCAACTATCACTCAAAAGAGTTCAACTCAACAAGTCACACAGGAAAAGCCATATGGATGAAGAATGACAACCATCCAAACCAAGGCATGCTGTTAGATTTTCCACCCATTGACCATCACAACTGATACCTTGGACAGAGACTGCAGATGACTAAGGAGCTTCAGCTAATTCTTTTCAATTTTGTTCTGAAACTATTAAACACCGGTAATTCTCCAGGCACTGATGCTGATGTAGGGAACACAAAGACAAAAAAAAATGGCCTCTACTTTCAAGGATCTTATGTTTTATCAGATAATCAGACATAGAGGCAGGGTGGTTTAGTGGAAAGAGAGAAAATGGGTTCAAATATTACCTTTGGTGTTTAGTGCCTGTGTGAATTTGGGTAAGTCATGTGTATGCACTTAATATACATATTTATGTATATATAGCATGTATATATGTATGCATGTGTTTATATGTGTATGTGTTTATATGTATCTCTCTATATATATAGATATATACACACATACATAAGCACACATATGTGTATTGATAATGCATTTTTGTTTATAGTTAACAAAATTTTGCTTCTTAATGGAAAGATCCTCCTCACCCATTAATAGGCCTGCCTATTAAGGGCAGTTTGATTAGGGAAGATTTGTAAGAAAGCCCACACCTTTTGTTAATGAGGCACTGGTTCTCAAGAGTTGTGATGTCCTCTGGTCTGAAAAAATGTGTAAATACTCTGGGATGAGGTTTTACTTTGGGGCTTACACTTTGGAAGTGTTTGTTTGGGTAGCCACTAAGGAGCCCCTCCCAACTTTGAAAACCCAGATGTTGGTGCTTCTCTCTCTGGTAACTATGTATGTGTGTAATGGTCAGAGAGTTGGATCTATCTCTTGATCTATGATGTGTGTATTGCTTATGTTAGATAGTTGGAAGCCATGTCTATTGATTTTTAATTTCTCTGTACTTTCTCTGAAGTTCAGGGTGCTGACGTTTTCCCCTGAAGTAAGTGAATGATACATATGCTTGATTAAAGTGATGCCCCCACTCAAAGTTGCCTTTCCTTTTAGAAAAGCAGATCAAAG
>CM053769.1:113665490-113692118 GCA_028658325.1 Potorous gilbertii
GAAAGTGGCATAATAAGAACTCTGCTATGGCCTACTTGCCATTGACGAAGCAGCAAAGAGTGCCACAGGCAGTGGCTACTGAGAAGGGAAACCTACTATGCATGCTTTATTAGGAATCTGTGGATCTGTTATGGCTAAAGTGTTATGTGGAGAAACTTAAATGCTGCCCTCGTCGAGAATAAATAAAACGATTTTCCTGTCTGTGGTTTCTATTGCCAAAGTATGCTTTAGAAACAGTCACCTCCATATGCACTGCCCTTCATAAAGTCACAGGACAATGAATCTGGGCAAAGTGGCTGGAGAAATTACGAGAAAAGCTCATTGTAAGTTCCCTGGACATTATAGTTTTTAGTTGGTTAGTTTGTTTTTTGCTTTAAACTTGAAAAATCCCTATCTGGGTAGCTGAAAATATGGTGCCATGAAAAGGCCAGAGTTTGGTGGAAGAAATAATTGAGAGAATAGAATTTCAGAAAAGCAAACCCTCTCCCAACCTAATATATGCCCTCCTGTGGTCCCTCATGGTGCTGGGAATTCCTGCTCTTATGATCATTTTAAAATATCATGATATATGAATATAAAATTCTGGACATGGTATGAGGAGGACTTGAGTTTGAATCCAAGCAGACATACTTAACTTACCAAATTTTATTTTTGTCAGGAAGTTTAATAATTTTCTAATCTAACACATACACACAAGAAAGATACATTATAACACATCCAGCAGGTTGGCATGCAGCCTCTGCTTGTAGACCTCCAAGGATGAGGAGCTCACTACCTGAGGAGCCAGTCCCTTCCATTTGGGGATAATTCTAAATTTTGAGGAAAGAATGCCTGACTTGAAGCTTAATTTTGTCCTACAGCTCCTGTCATTGCTCCCAATTCTATCCTCTATCCTAAGCTTCTTTCAACATCTCTTAAAGCCTATGCTATGTGAAAGTCACTCATATACTGGAAGAGAGTTAAGTCACTCTCAAGTTTTTATTTTCTTCTTCATTCTAAACATCTTCTGTTCCTTCAATTGACAACAAACAAATCACTTAACCACTCTGGGCTTCAAATTTCTCATTTGGAAGATGAAAATACTGATAAATAGGACCTACCTCACCGGGTTCCTATGAGAATCCAGTGGGATTATAGAGATAAACAATTTCAACTACCACAACAATTAATGTTGTAGTCATTGTGTTTAAAATAAAATATGAGAATGGGCTAATAATGACAGCTTAAATATCATCTGAGCCAAGAAAACCTGGGTACAAGTCCTCCCTCTGAGATACAGTCCATATGTGACAAGGCATGCTCTGTGTATGTGTGTGTGTGTGTTTCTTTCTCTCCCTCTCTTCCTCCCTCCCTCTTTCCCTCCATCTTTTTTTTTCTTTTGGTCTCTGTCTCTGTTTGCTTCTGTATCTGTCTCTCCTCCTCCTTTCCTCCCCTCTCTGTCTCTCCCTCTCTATCTCTCTGTCTTTCTCTGTCAGCCTCTCTCTCCCCTTTCAATTTTTTCTTTCCTACTGATGCCTACAAGCACATCCATCACCCCCCAAAAATAACCTTAAAAGCCTTCATGTGATGCTATCATCCTGACTAGATGTCATACCGTATCTTCCCCCCACCACCACAACCACTACCTTGACCAAGCCTATATTTTCTCTACTTTCACTCACTTCTAGATGTTTTTGCAACCTAGTTTTCAACTTTATCATTCTATTGGAACCATTTGCTCCAAAGTCACTATTGATCTTTTTATTACCAAACTCCATCACCATCCTTGTTGACTTCTGCAACCTTTGATGGTATTGAAAACCTTCTCATAGATATTCTCTTCACTCCAGATTTTCATGGTTCTCCTTTCTTCTCATTTTCCTCCATTTTCAATCTTCTCCTTCTCAGTCTTTTGCTGGATCTTCTTCAAAGTCACTAACACTAATTATCGATGTTCCCCAGAACTCTGTCCTGGATTTTCCTATATCTTATTTCATCATCTTACTTTATGATCTCATAGATTCACATGAGGTTCAGTTTTCAGCTTGTGAAGATGATTTCCAGATTCATGTATCCACCTTTCTCCTTAGCTTCAGTTATGCATCCCCAACCGATATTTCACACTGGATACCTCATAGATATCTCAAAGTCAACATGTTTAAACCAAAGCTCATTACCTTTCCCCCAAAATCCCTCTCCTCTTCCAAATTTTTCTAATACTACAATCAGTATTGGACTGTCTAATCAGCTAGGCTCCCAAATCTGTCGTCATCCTTGAATTCTCCCTCACATACATCTTACATACCAAGTTTATTTCTAAATCTTATCATTTATATTTTCACATCTCTTGCATTTTTCCCTTTTCTCCAGTCATTCAAACACTGAGCATAATTCAGGGACTCATCACCTCTTGACTGGACTATTGCGATAGCCTTTTAATGAGTTCCTCTACTTCGACTCTCATCCCAAATCCATTCTTCATTCAACTACCAAAGTTATTTTCCTAAAAATAAGGATATTCCACATCACTCTCTTACACAGTAAAATTCAGTGACTTCCTACTATGTTCAGGACAAAATACAAAGTTATCTGTTTTCTATTTAAAGTCTTTCCCAACCTGATCTCTCACACTTTACTTTCCTCCATGCGCTCTATGTTCCAGATGGATTACTTGCTGTTTCTCACATACCACAACACTTCATCTCTTGACAGCATATTTTCACAGGTTGGTAACCATACCTAGCATGCCATCCCTTTTCACTTCTACCTCTTCATTTCCCTGGGCTCTTTCAAGACTCAGTTAAAATTCCCCCTTCTACAAGTATACAAAGATAAAAATAAAAAATGATCCTTGTCTCAAAGAACTTGCATACCACCAAGAGACACAGCATATAGACAGATATGGAGATACAATTGGATTAGAGAAAAACAACAGACATTTTCAGTTTAAGGAAGGATCTTCCAATGGAGCAGATCTTCTATGCTGGACCTCAAAACCTATTTTTAACACTAATAATCTCCTAATTATAGGTAATATAGTATATAACAAGCTAGGCCTAGAGTCTGAAAGCCTTGAATTTAAATGTAGTCTCAGATATGAAGTACTAAATTAAATATATTAAATTACTCAGTAAATACTAGCGGTGTAACTCTGGGCAAGTCTATCTGCATCAATTGTACAATGGAAATAATAATTGCACTTACCTGTTGGAGTTTCATGAAGATAAAACGAGATATTTGTAAAGTGCTTAGGTCAGTGCTGATATATAGTAGTTGCTTTTCCCCTCCCATCTCTGATGACGATCTGTGGCTGCAAATCATGGAATTCAATGAATCAAATAGACAACACTTCTTATGTGCCTTTGATTTGCCAGACACAATGATAAGCATTAGTGATAACAAGACAAAGATGATATAGTCCCTTCCTCAGGAAATGCAAGGATTCTAATAACAATGGTGAATGCACTCCAAGGAAGAGGGACAATTTCTTCAAAGATGTGGAGGTTGAAGGTTGAGTATTAAACTCAAGGGACAGGAAGAAGACCACTGCAGTTTGACCATAGTAGTTACATGAAGTGGTTGGAAAGTTAGGCTGAAGCCATAGCGAAAAAGATTTTAAATGCCAAACAGAGAGGGATCCACAATTTATCCTAGAGGCAATAGAGAATCACTGTGAGCGTTTTTGAGATGGGGAGTGATATGGTAAGGCATTACTTAGAAATATGAGAAGGATAGATAGAGTTGGGGTAGAGGGAGGGACTAGTAGCTTAGAGATAAAGCTGTGAAAGCAGTCCAAATGAAAGGTGATGGGGAGCTGAACTCATATAAAGACTACATGAGTGGAGAGGAGGAAATAGATATGAGAGATATTATAGAAACTGAATCAAAAGATTTGGTGACTTGTTAACATTAGAAGAATGAGGAAGAGGCAAGAGTCATGGGCCTCACTGAGATTGCAAAATCAGATGATTAGAAGGATAGCGGAACTTCAATAGAAAAAGGAGAATGTGGAGAAGGCTGTTTTTGGGGGGATGGGAAGAGAGCAGACAATGAGTTCTATTTTGGACATATTCAGTTTTAAAAGCCTATGGGACATATAGGTGATGTCCATTAGGTATTTAGTGACTTGAGACTGCTTTTGCACAGGCTTTTCTGGGTATCTTGAATGCCTTCCCTCCTCATATTAGCCTCCTTCAAATCTTAGGCAGTACTTCCTGAAAGGGGCCTTTCCTTATTCCTAGTGATACTTCTTAGCATTAGGGGCAACTAGGTGGTGCAGTGGATAGAGCACCAGGGCAGGAGTCAGAAGGACCTGAGTTCAAATTTCACCTCAGACATTTGATCACTAACTGTGTGACCTTGGGAAAGTCACTTAATCCCAGTTGCCTTATCCTGGATTATCTCCAGTTATCTTGATGAATATCTGGTCACTGGATTCAGATGGCTCTGGAGGAGAAGTAAGGCTGGTAACCTGCACAGCCCTCTCTCACACAAAATGAAGTCAAGTACAAGTCATGTCATCATTTCTCTGATGGCATGGTCTTCTTTGGCAACAAAGGATGAACACACACACACATACACACACACACACACACACTTCTTAGTATTTCCCCAAATAATCTTTAATTTTCTTTGTATACCTTTTATGTCTACTTATATCACTTTCTCTAGCAGACTGTAAGCTCCTTGAGGTCTAGAAAAGTTTAATTCTGTCTTAATATTCCTAAAGCTTAATACAAAGCCAGAAACATAATAACTTAATGCATAATTATTGATTGACTTGAAATTGAGAGATTATCTTTCCAAATGTCCTTCATATAAGATCTACCCAGTATTCTAAAGAGCTCTCTCTAGTTATTTTAATTATATTTACTTACTAGTATAACCCTTGGGCTATCCATCTGTTATTAAAGACTTTCAGCATGTTCCACCCACCCGCTGTTTTTGAAGATTTCTTTTACTTATGACACTTGTTACTCACAAATTATCACTGGTGGTGTACTGCAACATACTTACACCCCGTTGCAGTTTCATGATTTGGTATAACCTTTGTCCATGAAAATAAAGCCAATGTCTCTCATCAATTCCTTCATTCAAATGTCTTTATCAAATTCATCCCTTTAAAAGAGGGGTGGATATGAAAAATGGGGAGAGAACATGGAAAAGCATTTTTTGCCTGACCTACATACCAATATGGGGCATGGGCAGGGGTAGTATGAGATCCCACAATCTTTTAGGTAGTATTACAAATGTGACAGAGTCAAGTATGCAAAAAGAGAAGAGAATGAATTTTACAGGTTCCACAGGTGTCCTAAGTAGAAATAAAGAGGTTATCCATGCATCATGACTCTGAGTTCATTCTCTCCACTTGTTCTTGAACTGACAGGTGGGGTTCCTAAGGGCAGCTAACTATTTCTACTCAACAGAAACCATACAAAAGTTTACAGTCTAGTTGCGGAAATATGTAGGTGTATATAACAGAAAGTTGAGCCTAAAACCAGAAACCACTCCACTTAATTCTGATTCTACCCCAAGACCAATGGGTGGAAAATTTTAAAATGTACACAAATATTGTTGTGAAGAGTTTATGTGTCATTCAAATGATAATTAACTTTCTTCTAAAGTGCCTAAGAAGTAACTACTTCTAATTTGCCTCAACAAATATTCATTATACTCAAACATTATACTGTGACCTGAGGTTATCAAAACCAAAATGAAAAGGTCCCTATCCTCAAGGAATTTGAGTTCTTTTGGGAGGATACAACATATACCCAGATAATTAGATAGTGATTTTTAGAAGGAAAGAGTACAAATAATTTAGAATGGGCTTACTTGGGCCGATGAATATGATTTAATGGTTTTATCAATTTAAAATTACAAATAATTGTCTTCATAGTTATGAGTTATTTGTAACTCAGTTTACTGAGCCAAACACCAAAAGAAATAGAGATGATCCTGCTCCTAAAGGTTTTTTCATGACATGTAAGGAATTACCATCATCAAATAGTTCTTGACTTTATCAAATGGTCCCAGACATTCATTATAGAGTTAGGGCTTCTCTAGTTTTCATAGGAGGTCTTTACCCTACCATTTAAGAGTTAATCTTGGTTTCCATCCAATTCCAGGAAAGAAAAACTGAAGGGAAGCAGCCATGGTTGATTGGGATAGGGTCAATGATTTTGTTGTTTTTAATTACCATATCACATTAAAAGTTTACACATTAATCTCTCACATATTTTCATGGTCATACAAGGCAGAAGGGAGGTATGCTAGGTAATCAAATAATCTTGTTAACTGAGATTTTCCATATGGATCATATATGGATCGTGAATTGCTGAAGCATCAGAATAAAATAAAATTGTTTTTAACATACAACAAAAACACAAGGAGCATTAATTAGTCTTTCTTTGAGGATTCAAACATTTCAGTATTTTGCAGTGCCTCAGGGTTCCCATTATGAATGTTAGTTATCATTATACCAGTGAAGCAGAAAAGTTCCCATTAATGGAGATTATTGTTAGTGGAAATGCTAGATAAACCACATTTTATTGCATCAGTAGAAGGCAAGAAAAAAGAATTTTTGTTTTCACTTAGGCATACTATCCCTCGGGCACTTTGCGATGATTTGGATAAAATCAGAATTTTAGAGCCAAACAGGAAATAGAAGGGGAGATGATGATATGGACAGAACACAACGACAAAAATCACAGAATAGGGAAAGGAATTCAGAGATAACGTAGTAGAATTCATACTTGAAAAAAGATGTGGTCCTTCAGGATTTACTCAGAGATCTGAAATGCAAGGGAGGCCACTAACTGCAAAGCAAAGCATTTCACATCAGGCCAGATTTGAGCACTGGGAAAGTCTTGAATATCACTGGTAATGCAGAAATTATTTCTTCCTTCCAGTCACTCTATGTCATCTAACTATCTTTAGAAACAAAATAAAGTTTATTCTGTAGAGACTATGACATTATTTCATATTCATTTTGTATATAATAATGATGTTGGTAACTAACATCTCTATAAAACTTTAAGTTTTACAAAGGGTTTAAAATGCATCATCCATTTCTATACTCACAACAACTCTGAGAAGTAGATGTTGTTAGTACGTCTATTATAGATTAGGAACATGAGACTGAAGATGGTTAAATGATTACCCAGGGTCACACAGCCAGTAAACTAAGAGGCAGGTTTTGAAACAAGATGAACCAGTTACCAAAATAACTAAAATAAAAATCAAGTCAAGGCAAGTTAAGTAATGAAACCATATTGAACCTGCTACAAATTTGTGTTATGTAGTCTAAACTGGGTCCTCACTTCAGCAAGGCAATTCTTTTATACCTCCCCAAATGATTCATTATCCTGTACACCACACATCTTTTCATCCCTCTCTAGCTTCCCATTCCTCTGTCTCCCCACCTTCTCAGTTAAGAATCTTTCTTCATATAAACAAGCCATTCATTGTGAGCTCCTTCTTCTCTCCTCCTTATCTCATATCACTCAGTGGACTTCTGCCATCATCTCCTGCTTCACATTTTTCTCAAATGAATAGATGCCACTACCTTGACCCCTCCCCTTGATATAATTAACCTTTATACTTGCACAGGTGATCCCATTTCATCCAGTCTTCTATAGTAGATTGGCCCTTCCATCGTTCCCACTGTCACCAATATTGTTCTCTTTCTATTTACTAGTTGCTTTGCTACTTCTAAAAATATGCCCGTCAACCCCATCCTCAAAAAGCTTCCCTTGGTCTGTCTTTCTTTGATAATTCTTGTCCCATATCTCTCCCTTCCTTTCATGACTAAATTCTTTAAGAAGGCCTTCTACAAGGAATGACTCCCTTCTCTATCCTATTCACTACAGTCAGGCTTCTGAACCCATCATTAGGTGAAAACTGTTCTTCGCACAGTTACCAATGATCTCTAAATGGTCAAATCTAAAGACCTTTTCTCAGTCCTCATCCTTCTTAACTTCTATTAAGTCTTTGATACTGTTAACCTTAAAGAGGGACCAGCCTTTTATTTTTTTCTCTGGATTTTCATAACATCATTTTTCTTAGTTCTCCATCTGTCTGACAATCTCTACTGTCTCCTTTGCTGAATCTTCATATAGGACATGCTTGCTAAAGTGGGGATCCCACAAGTCTCCACCTTGAATCCTCTTCACCCCTTCCCCTACCCTATTTTATTTAGTGATATTATCAACTCAAGGATTTCATTACCAACTCTATGCAGATAATGGTTAGGTCTATATCCCCAAGTCATACCCTTTCTTCTAACCTCTAGTCTCACATCTCCAACTGCCTTCTGCACAACTTGAAGTGGGTGTCCCATACAAATCTAAACTCAGCCTATGCAAAGCTAAACTCACTATCTTTCCTTCCCAAACTCCCTCCTTTTCCTAACTACTTTTGCTGCTGGGAGCTTTACTATTCTCCTGGTCAACCAGGCTTGCAACTTAGGTGTCATCCTCAACTCTGAATCTGTCTCTCCCTCTGTGTCTCTCTGTGTGCCTCTTTCTCTCTTCCTCTTTCTCTCTCTCTCTCTCTCTCTCTCTCTCTCTCTCTGTCTCTCTCTCTCTTTTTCCACATACAATCAATCACCAAGTTCTATGGACCCTACCTTCATAGCACCTCTCACATATAATCCCTTCTCTCCTTTTTAACGTTGCCACTACCTTGCTATAGGGCCTCATCACTTCACACCTGGACACCTGAAATGGCCTACAGGTTCATATTCCTCCTTCAATCTCTCCCCACTCTCATCCATAATCCACTCAGTTATCAAATTTTTCTATCTAAAGAATAAGACCAATCATATTACTCATCTATACAAAAAAAGTCCAGTGACTGTCTATTACCTCTAGGATCAAATATAAAGTCCCCTGCTTGGCTTTTAAAGCCTTTCATAACCTACTACTTCCCACTTTTCCAATTTTCTTCCACCTTATTCGCCACTATATACTCCAGTCCAGTGGCTTTCACCTCCTTGTTCCCCACACAAAACACTCCATCTAGCAACTTCATACATTTTCACTGGTTATTCCTGTTCTTCTGATGTCCCTGGCTTTCAAATTGACAATCAGTCAGTAGATTCAAATAGCTCTTAGAAAAGGCATTTACTCAAAGACAAAAGCACCTTATGACATGGTGAGACCTGGAAGCCCTATCTCTTCAAAGAGTCTTCATATATCTCTACCTGAGTACATTATCTCTTACATGAACTGCCTTGCAGGGGCTTTTCATATTTCTTCCCCAGAGTCTTACTTTCATCACTGCTTCCAGGAGTCATGATCTTTGAAGCTGTTTCCTCTCTCAGATAACTGTCTCTCTATATCTATGTCTGTCTAGAGTACAATGTCTCCCACTTGTCCATAAACTATCCTTCAAAAGTACAAGGCTGACCTGTCAGGCAAGGTGGGAGATGAGATAAAAAGAGACAAATATATATACACTATAAAGGGCTTGGAGAATACACGTGTCTTTTTATAGTCAGCATAACTCATCATTAATAACTTGGGCTTATACGATGGACCTTTTATGACTATATCAACTGAATTGGGCAACAATGATGGGGAATCCTATTCCCATCTCTAGTTAGATTAAAAAATCTAATTATCTTTATAATCACTGAGGAATCATTTCTATATCAAAGAATTATACAATTTTAATGGATGCATGGGAGATATGTGTTTGAGGAGAAAAATTCCCAATGAATACAGTGAAGTCCAGCTCTCAACCACTTGTATGATTGTGAAGATATATGAAAATTATTTGTAAAATTCTACTCATTCCCTTTTCTTTGTTTCATCAAAAATACCCTTGATATGTACAGACTGTTCTCATAAAGACTGAATAGATAAGTGACATTAGGAAATATGGATAAGCAATTACTAATGTCCTTTGAGTCAACTTTTCTTTCATATTGTCAATATTTCTGTCCATATTAATATCATTTTTTGGAATCTTCCCTTCCTTGAGATCCCTTGAAAATACTTCCCTGGGTATCTTTTAAATTTAGTTTACTCAGTCATGGATTTCCCCTAAGTCTTCAAATGATCAAATGTTCAAAGGATTAAATGGTATACTTGTAAAGTACAGTAATTGGCATATAATAGAAACAGAACAAATGTTTGTTTTTCCCCAGCCCTTTTCAATCAATTATCGTCATCTTTCATCACTTCATTTTCTGAACCCCATTTTCATTTGCTCCTAGAGTACATATGATATTTAAGTGTTAAAGTACAAAGTTGCTGTTTCCTGTGTCATCATAGAGAATACAGAAACTATTTTATATCTAGCTGCTTTCTTTTTTCTGGTGCCATTTATTAAAGTTCTTAGGTTATTCTGGCTTAGTTTGCTAGTGTGTCAAGTTCATTTCAATATGCTTCAACTTCTCTTTCTGGATTCAGCTCCATAGAATAAGATACCCCTTGGTCTCTGCCCCACTCCTTTCCTGTCTCCTTTTTATGTGGTGTCTCCTCCTACTAGATGGTAAGTTCCTAGAGGTCAGGAGCTGTCTTTACAAATGGTATCCAAACAACTTGGTAGAGTGCCTGGCACATAGTACTTGTTTAATAAACATTTATTGAATTGGATTGGGTTGGGTTGGGTTTTTCTGGTTTACCTTGCTCTGGTGTCAAGTTTTCTGAAGGCTCATTTTCCTCTCCAAATTTTTGTTGATTTCTATGCCTGTACTATTCATTGTTTCCTATCGTCTTCCTCTTAAACAATTTGCACATATTCTAGGAGTCTAAACCAGTATTGAACTTGGTAACCATGTTTCTTGCCTTGTCAAACAAATGTTTGCTGACAAAAGCAGTTTCTAAACTTTTTTTACCTACTAGTTTGGAATGATTGCTTTACATTGACTAGATTTTTCAGAGAAATTATGATAATCTGAGTCAATGTATTTATTTTTGTCCATGTACCATTTTTCAGAATCAATAGTTTGTTTAAATAGTTTGGATTTAAGTCATTGAAATTGCCCCGTCTTCTTCTCATCATTAACCTTACTTCTAATTTGTTGTTTATTTTGACCTTTCTTCTAACTAATCAATAATATCTCTGATCAAACACAAGAAAGCTTTTGCCCATAATAGTTACCAGATTTTTTCCTCCATCACCAAAATATAATAAACTTTATTTCTGTGATGTAATTCAAAGTTTGTGACGCTACCCCTTTCCAATTTTCTGCTTGGAGAAAATGTTACATGGACACACATGCAGATACATAAACACATATTTGTATATTTGTATGTATATATATATATATACATGTATATACATATATATGTAATTTATAATAAGCTATAAATCTTTTTGCTTCCTTCTTTTTCTTGAAAATGAGCTATATTTTCCAATATTTGCTTCATTTTTCTCCCTTTGATCCATGTTTTCATTATATTCACTTAATGTCAAAGTATGGTTTGACAGGGTTTGCTCCATCTTGCCCTATTGTTTATAAAGTTTATGTACTCCTTCAAGTCCTGCCACAGAGGTTGGTACTTAAATTTTAGGGTTTTTTTTTCTTGGAGGTCCACTTACATAGGACCATTATTTATTTCAATTCAACTATAATTTATTAAGTGACTGTTGTGTTCCACCATGCCAAATGCCAGGAATGTAGGAAAATATCTCTAATACACACCCTCCAGGCACTTACTTTCTATAGGGTGATACAACATATATTCAACAAAGTAAATATAAGGCTTTTTATTTTATTTTATTTTGGGATTTATTTTTTTCTAGATCTGTGATGTCACCAGTTTGAGAAGTTCCTAAGCAAAAAATTCCTAATTAATCCTTCTGATATGTCAACAACTGTTCTACAGACTTCAGTGTTGGAGCAGTTAGGTAACTTACCTAGGGTCACAGAGTCAGTGTGCTGCTTAGGTTGGACTTGAAATCACATCATTCTGATTGAGAGTCCAAGCATGTTCACTCTAGCATGCCATCCTGCCTCTCTGTAAATGCCCACAGGTCATGTAAAATGTTCTCTTCCCTCAAGGAACTCACATTTCTGTTATCCCATGTATAAAGATTTGAGGTTTCATATCCTCTCCAGAAATAGAGAATGCAATTCTCTCATTGAGGGTGAAAGAAAATACTATTGATAAATCATTACAGGTAAGGATAAAATCCTAGAAAGGACTCCAGGAGAGGTATCTAGGTTGGGGTTTTCAGTAACAGTCCATGGTCTCCGACAATTGCTGTATTTTAATATAGGGGCAGCTAGGTGACTCAGTGGGTAGAGTATCAGGCCAGGAGTCAGGAGGATTCATCTTCCTGAGCTCAAATTCTGACCTCAGATACTAGCTGTGTGACCCTGAGGAAGTCACTTAATCCCATTTGGCTCAGTTTCCTCATGAACTAGACAAGGAAATGTCAAACTAATGCAATATCTTTGCCAAGAAAACTCCAAATGAGGGCACAAAAAGTAGACACGACTGAAAAAATGACTGAAAATTTTAGTTTAATTAGTTTCCTTGATAATCTTACGTATTTTATTTTATTTTGTGCATCTGAAAACATTATTGTGAGCTAACCTTTAGCTTTGCCAAACTATCTAAAGGGCATATGGCTCTCTCTCTCTCTCTCTCTCTCTCTCTCTCTCTCTCTCTCTCTCTCTCTCTCTCTCCCTCCCCTTCTCTTTCTTTCTCTCTCCCTCTCTCTATTTCTAAGGTCCCTTCCAGCCCTAATATTCTATTCTGTTCTATAGTAGTACTGCTAGAATAAGCACTGGCTCTTCTACCAGACGGATTCTACCAAATCCTATCTCCAACCTTGAACAAGTCAAGTAATTAGATCTTAGTTGCCTTGTCTGTCAAATGATGGAAATAGACTAAATGACCTCCAAGTTTCCTTCTAGCTCTAGAGCTATGAAGCTACAATCCTATTGTATTTTTTTCTGGTAACATTTCAAGGACCTGAAGGAGTTAAATCAACATCCAAAATAGAACACTGTATACTTCCTTTCCAGTTGAGTCAAGCCAGAATTTTAAAAATCTGTGTGACACCATCCAACAAAAGGTCCCTATGCCAACATTAGCCTTCTTCATTATTTTATTAAAGTAGATCATCTATCCAGGCATGTGCATGCTAATCAATATTGCCATATGGAATTTTATTAAGAAAATTAAGTTTAATAGGCTCAAACAATATGAGTATTAGCTCGATTGAAAATAGGCTGCTGACATTTCAGCTGAGAGAAAATTAGAGGTGATGTTACCTCCATTACCAATGTATCTCAGAAAATGAACAGGGTAAAGAATTGGGCTGAATCAACTTGCCTCACAGGCTAGTTTTCAGGTTAAAAGAAAATAATGGATGGAAAATTATATATTTTTGAAAATTTCAAAGTAAAAACTGGCATTTTTTTTCTTTCTGTGACACTTGTTTTCAGGAAAGAAAATTTAGAATGCTATTTGGCAATCTGTGCACATCCAGAGGCAGAAACCAGGCAGAGAGATAGAATGACTTATCCTTGGTAAAAGTGAGTAGTGAGTGAACGCCCAGTCAGCATTCACAAACAAGACTTTTGGCTTTAAGTCCTATCCATTTTCCACCATATCACAAATCTCATGTGGGTTCCATGGTGGTACAATGAATAGAGTGCCAGGCCTGGAGTTGAGGAACTAAGTTCAAATCCAGCCCCAGACACTTGCTAACTGTGTGACCCCTGTAAACTACAGATTTTCATCTGTAAAATGAACTGGAAAGGAAATGGCAAGCCCCTCCACTATCTTAGCCAAAAATTCCCAAATGGGATCAACAAAGAGTCGGACATGACTGAACAGCAACTAATTTCAAAGCAGATGTCAGTCAGAAAGCATGCAAGTATTTATTAAAGACTTACTATGTGCCAGATATTGTGCCAAATGCTGAACACATGAAGAAAGCCAAAAACTCTCCCTGCCATGAAGAAGCTTCCATTCAAATGAGAGACATCATGTAAATAAGTAGTTACATACAACATTTATTCAGAGAAGAAGGAATGCAATCTAACAATGGAAGGACAGGACCAGGAAAGGCCTGCTGCAGATGATGGGAACTGAGCTAAGGTTCTAAGGAAGACTGAGATTCTAAAAGAAGGAGGTGAAGGAGGCAGAGCACTGCATGAGTAAGAGTTAGTTCAAAAGCACAGAGGCTGGAGATAAATTGTCATATTTAGGCTTAAGAATATCAGCAAAGGGGAGGGGATGGAGGGCAGTGACGGTGAAAAAGACTAGAAAGGGTCAGGAGATGTGAAAGCTCTTTGGGAGTTGCAAAGCACTATAAACTTGTAGGACTCACATACAAGCAGGCTCCACAAACTTGTCCTTTCCATCCATTGATGGCTTCTTTCATTCCTCCTTCCTTCTCATTCTTTCTTCCTTTCTTTTCTTCTTTCTTTCTTGAGTTCTTCTTTATTCCTTCCTTTCTTCCTTTCTTTCATTCTTCCTTCCTTCACTTTCTTTCTCTCTTTTCTCTTTCCTTCTTCCTTCCAAACCTCCTTCCTTCCTTACTTCATTTCTTTCTTTCTCTCTCAGTTGTTGCATTTTTGATTCATGTAGAGATTTCAGTCAATGCTTTAGAACTGTCCCTTGTTCCATTTATAAATGGTTTATTGCTAGCAAAGAAGAACATGGGAAAGAAAGAGATCACTTGGTCCTTAATAATATTCTAGAACAAAAGGGTGAAGAAATCAGTCAATCAACAAATGGACAAGCATTTATAAAGCACTCAGTATGTACTAAGCACCCTGATAAGTGCTCAAGATACAAAGGAAGGGAAAAAACAGTCCCTGTCTTCAAGGAGCTCACACTGTAATGGAAAAGACAGCATGGACATAACTAGGTGCACAGAAGATATATGAAGAGTAGAGAGAAAAGAATCCCAGAGAGGGAAAAGGCATCTAGGGAGAGGGAAAAAAATATCCCTATATAAGTAGGGTTTGACCTGAATCTTACAAAAAACTAAGAAATAAGAGTTGAGGAGCAAGGACATTCCCATGAAAACTAGGCTAGCTTCAAGGCCCAGAGAAATGAACTTTGGTTTGGGAAGTGGATTGTCTTTTTTGAGTAGCAATTAGTAGGCCAGAATGGCTCAATTATAACCTACAAGAGGAAAGCTAAGGTTGATTTGAGTTGGTCCTTCCTAGGAATTAAATAGCTGATCCTGTACCTTTCTAAAATTGGGCTAGAAACTGCTGATCAGGCTATCAGGTTGAAATAGAAGGGAAAACTATGTAAGAAGAGGAGAATGATGGAAAGGAGCCAGGTTGTAAAAAGCTTTCAATTCCAAACAAAAGAGTTAAATTTGATTCCAAAGGTAATAAGGAGTCACTGTAGTTCTTGTAGCTGGGAAGAGGACATTTACTTTAGGACAATCACTTTGGTAGCTGAGTGGAGGATGAACTGCAATGGAAGAGACAAGAACAATTAGAATTCTGTTTTAATTATTCCATTGAGAATATATGAGGACCCAAATTAGGGGAAATAACTGCGTGAGTAGGAAAAAGTTGCATGGAAGAAATGTTACAAAGAAAGGAGTGATACAATTTTCATACTCTTTTTGTTAAAGCCTATGAGTTTATTGAAATAGACTTCAAGTATTGTCATTGGAAACTGGATCTTAGCAACGTTTGTTCATACAGATTATATTTGTCCAAATGGAATTTGAAACTGGTTCTTCCCCACTCAAAGTTCAGTCCTCTCATCACTGGAATATACTTCCCACAGAAGAATGCACAAATTTCAAGTTAAGTGTGATCATGAATCATGTCTTTGAAAGCTTAGGACATAGTGGTTCTTTATTTAGTTGTTCTTGTTTAGTCATTTTCAGTACTGTCTGACTCAGTGACTCCATTTGGGACTTTCTTGGCAAAGATACTAGAGTGGTTTGCTATTTCCTTCTCCAGCTCATTTTACAGGTGAGGAAACTGAGGTAAATAAGATTAAGTGACTTGCCCAGCATCATACAGCTAGTAAATATCTAAGGTAAGATTCAAGCTCAGCTCTTTCTGACTCCAGACATAGCATTTTATCCACTGTGCCACGCATCTGCCCTTTCAGCATATCACCAAACATTCAGGTGACTAACCTAACTGAAGTTGCCTACCTTGAGATCACAGCACTATAGAATTAGAACTAGAAGGAATTCTAGAGATTATTTAGCCTAACTCTCTCGATTTAAAGGTAATAAAGGGAGCAATAGAGAGGACATCATTTGCCCACTGTTGCACAGGTAGTAACACTAGGGATGAGATTCTCTGACTCCAAATCCAGCATGCTTTCCATTTTACCTACATTTTAGACTAAAACCCACAGGATCATCACCCATTAACCACCAACCATGGAGAAAAATTCTTGGTAGGATAAAACCAGTCAGGCTATTTAGATTGAGATGGCAATGTCTAGTGAGGGATCATTGAATATGTTCTTAAGTTTATCTCTGCACTCATTATAAGCCAGGATAGATCCAAATGGGACTATGAATTTAGCAAAAAATTAACTGCTGATGAGGCTAATCCAGGAGTGTTATTAACACTAGGGATCACCAAATTAAGCTCCAACTTAACTGAGCTAGATAAGGAAATGCAGAGCTCAGTAGATTTTCCACTAGGCTGGGAATTGGTCTACCAAACTACTGCATAAAGCTAATCAATGCAAATTTGAAAAAGATTGCAGCTCTAAGTCACTTCATCGCAAAATATCAGTTGCCCTAATGCCCTCTGCTAATGCTTCCTTGGGCACTGAATTAGTGGCAGAAATTGACTTCACCCTTATAAATACAACAGAGTGGATTGATTTCTTGCAGTTTAAATCATCAAGCAAACGCATATGGGGTTATTTCATTGGATCCCAGATTTAGAGGCAGAAGCAACCTTGGAGATCATCTAGTCTAACCATTTCATTTTACACATGAGGAAACTGAGGCCTAGAGAAATGACTCACCCAAAGTTACACAGGTATTAAGTGCAGAAGGAGGATTTGAAAAATATATTCAGACTTTGAACTCATCAATTCTACTGAGTATCCTGTTTTAAGGACATTGAGAAGGTGGATGGCATCCAGAAAAGAGTGTCGTGGATGGTGAAAGGCCTTGAGGTCATGTCATAAAAGGATGCTACAGAGGGGAACAGAAAACTATACTGATAGGGTCATGATAGCCATGGTTAAGAATATGTAGGACTCTCATGTGAACAAAGAAATGAACTTATTTTGCTTGAGCAGAGGGAAAAAACAGGAACAATGAGTAGAACTTTTGATAAAAAGCAAAACCTCCTAATTAGATCTAAGGAGAAATAGAAAAGATTGCTTCAAGGGTGAATGGGTTCCCTTCCTCAATATGACATGTCTCATCTCCACACCTTTGCACTCCTTGAATTCCCTCCTTATCTGTTACTCAGAGCATCCATAGCTTCTTTCCAAGCCTAACCTAAGTGCCATATTCTAGAGGAAATCTATCCTGATTCCCTTCAGTTATTGACTCCAGGAAATGCTTTTTAAAAATTAATACGTAAATCATGGTGCATTACATATTCAGACCTTGTCTTGGAGTCAGAAAGACCTGAGTTTAAATTCCATTTTTGACACAAGGTAACTGCATGATTCTTGTAATCACGGTAGCTAGCATGTATGTAACACTTACAATGTACCAGGCCCTGTACTAAGTGCCTACAACTATTATCTCCTTTGAACCTCATAACAGCAATAGTAATTCTCACAGTCCTCCCACCTGAGACATAGGTGCTATTCTTCTCATCATTTTGCAGCTGAAGAAATTGAGGCAAAAACAGTTAAGTGACTTGTCCAAGTCATCACATATCCAGTTAAGCATCTGAGGTTGGATTTTAACTGAAGTCGTCATGATTCTAGGCCCTGAGCTGTATCCACTGCCCCACCTTGCTGCCTATGGTTGCCTACACATTTACTCTGTTAAAGTAACTTGACTTCTTCCTTGCCTAAGCAATTCCCTAATACTGTTAGTTGCAGAATAGTTATTGACCTATTTTGATAGAGGCAATCATCACTGAAGGTTCCCTCTGTCCATGAAATCACAGATCCAGCCCTATACCATATATTCTGTCTGTCTGTTTGTCTGTCTATCTCTCCCTCTCTGTCTCTCTCCCTGTCTGTCTCTCTCTCCCTTGTCTGTTTCTTTGTCTTTCATATTATCTATATAATCTCTATGAAGTATATATATACATATATTATAGATAATGATAAATTCTATTTTATCTGTATGAATAAGCACTATATATTACATACAGATGTTTTATATCTCACCTAAGATTTCATTGGCATAGGGAAGTGCCAATGAGGAAACCTCTCTCTACCAATATGGACCAGCCCCTGCTCTGCAACTTAGCCTTAGAGCATTGTCTGAGGTGCTAAATACTTCAATGACTAGCCCGGTGCCACACAGCAACTGTGTGTCAAAGGCTGGACATAACCTCTGGTCTTCCTGCTTCTAAGTTCAATTCTCTATTGCTATGCCGTCTTGCCACTCAAGTGATGGATATATTGTCTGGGAAGTGCTATAAGGATCCAGGATAGATCATTACCATAGTATAAACCTTTTAGCAGTTCAGACAAAATAGTATTTTTCTTTGCATCCTTCATTGCACCTACTGTGGTGCCTTGAGATTCATAAAAATCATAGTGTTACAGATGAGAGGGTTCATAAAAGTCATCTAGTCCAGCTCTTTTAATTTATAAGTTGAACTGAAAGTATAAAATCCATATGGTCTCATGGGAAGGAATGACTATGAGATGTTCCTTGGAAACATCATCATGGAGACCAGATGTTAAATTACTGGTCGATCCTTGGCTGTGCTTTTCTTGACTGGCTGGATTGCTAAACTGGGTTGTGATTAAGCAATATATATTAGAGAAACCTTTGAATATAATATCTAAAGGAACTTCAGGAAATCAGGAGACATGATCAAGAAAAAAATATACCAATTTTAGGCATGCCCATACAGCTAAGTAGATACCTTCCACAGACTGCTTGACAAAATAAAGTGAAACAAAACAAATTAATCCAATGTAGATTATATCAGAAACAAATACTCTGTGTTTTTTTCATTGATAACTCCTTGGAGAAGTAGGCATTAATCAATTTTTTCCACTTATTGATTTGTAGACCATGGTTATCAGAAAAGGAGTCGTCAGTATAGAGAATTGAAGTGAAGGGGAAGCAAATCATATTTCTTAATAACTGGTCTAATTAGTTGAATAGATATTTTGAAGGTTTTCAAAAGGAAAATGGAGAGACATGTCATGATTATGCACAGTGGAAACACAATTAACAGCAAAGAATTATGAAAGAGATACTGTGTAAGGATACCATGAGTTAGATGTATGAACCCAAAAGAAAATGGACCAGCCATATAATAAGATCAAAAGATAACCAATGGATAGCCCATGTTGTCTATAAGTATCCCAGGCCCAAATGTATTGCATGGTGCCCTTGGGGAGGACTAATGAATAGTAATGGACAAGAATTGAACAGGACAAAAAGGTAAAGATAAGATGCAATCTACATCACTTGAAGGAATAGCCATTTTGAGGAGACCATAGATTCCTCCTAAAAGAAATTTTAAACAAAACACAACTGTCTACAACGAAAATCATAGAACATTAAACCTAGAATTTTCTTTTAAAAGTATCTCATTCTTCCCTCTTTCCAGTTTTTCAAACATTCTCAAGGTTAGTAGCAGAATCATGACTAGAATCCAAATCTCTACATTGTAGTTTTTTCTACTTCACTATGTTCACCTCATCTGGTGTCACCATGACCATACCCCTTTGTCCATGGATCTAATTTATCCCCACTTTATCCCAGAAAGGTAGGAAGCCATAGGGTCATGGTTAGTTGGTTGGTTAGTTCCTTGGTTGGTTAGTTGCTTGGTTGGTGGTTGTCCTTCCTTCTCAAGGAGAACCAAAATGACAACATCATGCTACAGTCAAGTTTCAATGTGTCTGACTATGACTGATCAAATTGATGTAAGTTCAGAATGCTCTACCACTGGTTGGGCTCAAATAGTCTGTGTGAATAGGGATGGATACTCTAGATTTGTACATCCTTCATTTCCTTTGAGTTGTCTCAATTCTACTTGCTCATAGAACACAGCACCTTTTCTGGTGTGGGCACGCCATGCTAAGTAGTCCTGTGGCAGTGTCTCCCATGTCATACAATCAACTCCAAAGTTTTTAAGAGAGTTTGACAGTGTCCCTATAATGCTTCTTTTGACCACTATGTGAGTGCCTATTCTGGGTAAATTCTTCATAAAACAGTCTTTTTGGCAAGCATACATTTTGCATTTGAACAACATGGCTAGTCCATCAGAATTGCACTCTCTGAAGCAGAGTTTGAATACTTGACAGTTTAGTTCAAGTAAGAACCTCAGTGTCTGCTCCTTTATCTTGCCAGGTGATCTTCAGAATCTTCCTAAGACAATTCAAGTGAAAGTGATTCCGTTTCCTGGCATGGCACTGGTAGATTTTCCATGAGGTCAGCACAATGGTTCTGTAGACCTTCAGGTTAGTAGTCAGTCTAATACCTCTTCTCTCCCACAGAGCTGCTGTGCTGGCTCTTGAAATGCATGTATCAACCTTGTTGTCAATGTGTACACCCCTGGAAAGTACACTACCAAGGTAAGTGAACAGATCCATAGCATTCAAAACTTCTCCATTTGCTGTAACTGATGGTTCCACATATGGATGGTGTTTCTGTTTGCATAGTCTTAGATTTAGAAGGAATTTTCATCAATTCCAACCTTTTATTTTATGGATTATGAATCCATATGAAACAGACCTACTGAGAACAAATAAGTTATCCAGAATCATATAGTTAATAAGTTAATAAGCATTTGAAGTGGGATTTCAACTCACACCTTCTTGTCTCCAGGTCCAATGCTCCATATACTGTTCCATGCATCCAGGTAGAATTATTGCCCCAATATTCAATCTCTCAGCTACATTCTGCCATGCAACCTTCTTTGCATATTTCAATATCCCTTCAAACTATCCTGTCTCATTGTGTACACAATGGAACAAGCTGTTTTTGTTTTCCTTTGGTTCCCTTGTTAAATTCTATCACAAATTGGAATATGTGCTATGGTGGGATCAGCTATGCTGTGATATTTACAATTGGACAGAGATGTACTTGAATGTGGCATTTACCTCTTCTGTAAGTTTATATTTATCTGTGAGAAAGTGAAAACAAACACAGCTAAATAATCCTGTTATCAAAAGCCCAATTGAAAAAAAAGTTGGATTTATCTTTTGGGGTCAGGAATTACAGAGGGAGGGGTGACTACACAGCTAAAGTCTATAAAAAGAAAGGCATAAAATGGGAGATTACATACTAATCCCAATAAGATTTATCAAATGGAGAAGCAAGCAGCCCCTACTGTACCTTAATTTACTTTCTAATTTTACAATTCATAAAATACTCACCAAAGCATGACACGAGCTTAGAATTCAAGCACGATGCACTTTATGTGACAAGACCCATAAAAGGACAGTAATTTCAAAGTTGGTGACTTTCTCCAAAAGAAAAAAAAACCTACATACTTTTTCAAGGAGCCTAAAGCAGGGAATTTGAGGTGAGTGCTGCCTCTCCTGGATGAAATACATTATCGGTCATTCTCCATCATAGTTACATTTGTCCTGGAACTGGGGTTGATCCAATGTGACTGACTGGGAATCAAGCACCATTCCTCTAGTTTGGGTCTCTACAGGCAGAATTAGATTCCCATTGAGCATGCAGCAATTACTTTCACATTTTCAACTGGAATCAAGGAGACTTTAGCTCATTTTACAATAAGTCACCTTTCTTTGCCTATTTTCTTTTGTCTCTTTACCTATTTAAAGGTTAGAGTAAGCCTATGGCTATTTGAATGAAGTCTTCACTGTCCTTTTCATTTGAAAAATGGAATTCCAAGGAACAGAATCTATATGGTATGGCTAAAAAGAAGGTGGGCTTGGAGATGGAAGAATAAAACGTGGTTCCAATTTGACAACTTACTAGTTCTGGGACATTGGATATGCCATTTAATAATACATCAGTAATCGTGAATTTAGGAAGCACCACATGAGCAACACATTGTTCTAGACTTTGGGGAAACACACAAGAAATGAACCTACTCTAAATCCAAGTGGCTTACATTCTGTAGCGGTTATCTCTCACCAAAAAATTCTAGCTTCAGCATTTTATGATTTTATGGTTGTCTACATGTGTGTGTGCATGCAAGTGCACATATTTGTATGCAAATATATGTTATGTTATGTATGCATGCATGTATGTATGTATGTATATTCAAAGCATAACCTTCTATATATCATCTTCCTCAAAATGGAACTAATTTACCCATACTGACTACTCCAAACTGTTAATATTAGGGCTATATCAGCAGTTTACTCATGACTGGGATGCACAACTATCTTCCCCTCTACTACTGCCTTTCTTTCTTTTTATAGACTTTAGCTGTGTAGTCACCCCTCCCTCTGTAATTCCTGACCCCAAAAGATATTTGTAACTTTTTTTTCAATTGGACTTTTGATAACAGGATTATTTAGCTGTGTTTGTTTTCACTTTCTCACAGATAAATATGAACTTACACAAGAGGTAAATGCCAAATTCTTGGCATCTCCAATTTCCTCCAAATCTTACATCATGTGCCACCTCTTACAGCAGTCCAGTCTTGAATCTCCTCACATGATACTGCTCTCTCTCTCTCTCTCTTTCTCTTTCTCTGTCTCTCTTAAATCTGTCTAATTTTGTGCATGCTTTTTATATTCCTATGTCTATGTCGTATTTTAGGGCAGCTTGGGGTGCAGTGGATATACTGACAGACCTGGAGCCAGTAACACTCATCTTCATGAGTTCAAATCTGGCCTCAGACGCTTACGGGCAGTATGACCCTGGACAAAATATGTAACCATGTTTGCCTCAGTTTCCTCGTTTGATATGACTGAAAAACAAGCTGAATATTGCATTTCAATCCTCCACCCAAATACAAGCTCTTTGAAGGCTCTAATTTATTCCCCCCTCTTTGAAGGCTCATTTTTTATCTTCATCCATAAACTAGCACATTTCTTGGCACATGGTAGGTGCTTAATAACTATTTTCTGAATTAAATTAGACAGCACAGAAGCATTTTGACAACTGTAATGTGCTAATTGAATGCAAGGAATTATTATTAATGGCAGAGATATTAGTGTAATTCATCAGAAGCCTATTAAAAATATTGAAACAGGAGAGATCAATCTTGGCATTAATGTTCAATATACTGTAATATTTTTATTCCATGTAATAAGATACTATAACAATGATTTGTTTTCTATGATTTCACTTGGTCCTCTCATTTCATTTACTTACCCCTCATTTAAGCAATTATTAGTAATTTGCACTAAACTGTTCACCTTTGATATTCAAAAAATTTTTAAATTTGAATTAAAAATTAAAATTAGCTTAAAAGTTTCATGAAACTGACGCATAAGATATATCCTCTCCAATTCAGTAGGTTTTGGAAATACAAGAGTGTCTACTTCTCTAGGAGTCCAAAAGGAATAAACTGATTCAATTCAATATAACCACCTTCTATATGTAAGATACAAAGGCACCATAGTATGCTAGATATGGAGCTGACCTGGAAATCCAGATAACTTGTGTTCAAATCCCACCTCTGATGTCTACTAGTCACTGGGCAGGTGATTCTGGGCATATCATTTAGACTCAGTGCCAGAGATAATACTCAAAAACCATAAATGCTAAAGCCAATGTCAACTCTACCAGCTTCTTCACCAAAATTTCCTTAATAAAGAAGGGGAGGGGAGGATATAAAAAAGTAAGTGGAGAGAAGCTAGGGATTATCAGAGGTAGGGATGAGGAAGGATTAGATTCCAGACATGAAGACTCACTTATGTAAAGGCATAGGAAAGGAAACTAGAATGTCATGCATAGGGAATAGTCAACAGGTCAATTTGACTGGAGGAGAGATTATGTGGAGACTGGAAAGGGAGATGGAAACTAGATTGGAGGTGATGACAAGATGATAAATTTAGATAACAAAGGCACCCCCCAGTTCATTTGTAGATGACAAAACTGAGGCCCAAGGTCCCACATATAGCAAATATCATTGGTGAAGTTTGAGCCCAGGTTCTCTTATTCCAGTCAATGATTTTTTCTTTCCACTACGCCACACTAATACAAGGCCTTATGTGCCAACCTGAAAAGGCCCTACTTTATCCTGGAGACAACAGGGAGTACTTCTCTTACGTGAAGAAAGAGACAGCATGGAAATCAGACCCCTGAAGTCAGACATTTATTCAAAATGTGATACAGCTTTTCCTCTTATTGCTTTTCTGCGAAAGAATGGACTGAAAAAGCTCAATCCACAAGCTACAATTTGTTGTGTTTTTGTTTTTGTAAACATAACTAGGAAGTAGAAACGACAAGTTTGGCCTGTGTTGAAAAACACAAAAAGGCAAGAGGTAAAATGCCTTTGGTACCATCTGTCCTTTCTTCTCTAACCTGAAAAGGGGAGGAGAGAATTCTAGATACAGGTTGAATGCAGAGAAGACAGCTAGTTTCATAGGATTGTAGATCAAAAGGTAAAGAGAACCATAAAGGCTGTTGTGTCCAACTCTATTTTAGAGATGAATAGATTAAGGCCCAGAAAACTTAAGTGACCTGTCTAATGCACACAGGCAGGATTTGGACTTACTTTGCATGACGGCAAATTTCAGTGCGATCTCCACCAGCCCCTGAAGTTGTCAGGCCACCAAATGGTGAACCATCATCCAATTTGACTGGAATATAGAATCCAGAAGGTGAAACCTAAGAGTGAAAAGGCCTGTTTGGGTCAGATTGTGACAGGAGCTTGGAGTAAGAGGTAGAAGGAGACTTCTGCAGCTAGAAGGCACAGTGGATATAGTACCAGGCCTGGAATCACAAAGGCTCATCTTCCTACTTCAAATATGGTCTCAGGTGCTTAATAGCCATGTGTCCACTCTATTTGTCTCAGTTTCCTCTTCTGTCAAATGAGTTGGAGAAAGAAATGACAAACTGCTTCAGTATCTTTGGTAAAAAATTCTCATAGGAGATCACAAAGAGTCAGATACAACTGAAATAACCAAGCAACAACAGAAACCATCAAGTCCAACTCCTCTCATGTAGTAGATGAGGAAATGAAGGCACAGATAAGTTAACTGATTTCCCCATTGTGAAAGCTGGTGAGTGTCTAAAGCAGGATTTGAATTCAGGTCTTTAGTTCATCCACTATGTTACTTTACCTCTCAATCTAAGAACTAAATTCCAAATTTGAGAAACATAGACTTTATTTAGGAGGCAATGGGGAACAATTGAAAGTTAATTTTCAATGAAAGATCAAATCTATTCTGTTCCAAGAAGTACTTCACATTTGACAGGAGAGCAATAAAATTTCCGAAAAATAAAAAGTAATAACATGAGTCATCACTTTTCGAAGGGCATTGATTTGCCAAAACAGGACAGGGAAGTTTATGTAGTTATGTAGGAAGTTTATGTCCTTTGGGGGTCAACTGAAAGCACTGAGGATGCTTAGCCTGAAGAAAAGAAAAGTTAGGATTAAGTGGTAGGGTGCGTGATAACTGTGTTCTCATTTCTTAATATCTTATTTTTATTTTATTTTAATTCATGAAAAAAACAAGCATTTCCATAACATACAACAAGAACAACAACAAAGGTCATTGTACACGAGACTATAAATCTACCATGTGCAAGATGCCATGTCTTCCAAATGCACAGTAGTCATCATGTAAATTTTTTTTTTCCTTTTTTCTTCCCTTTATTCTCATTCTTTTTGACCCTAGAGGGCAGACCTGGGAGTGATAGGTGAAAGTCACTAAGAAATTCATCTTTTGTTATTGTGAGAAACAACATGCAATACAATTTAGTTGAAATTCAGATACCTGAGGGAGACTACAGTACAAAGTAAACTGGAAGTGATAGGTCATATCTTTGGGATAGCCATAATTGGGAAAATAAGTATGTCCCTCTATTAGAGAATGGCTAAACAAATTGTGGCATATGGATGTGTTAGAATATTACTGTGTCATCATCAACTGCATCATCATCATCATCATCCTCATCATCATCATCATTGCTAGAATTTATATAGCTCTTGACAGTTTGCACAGGATTTCACATGTGTTATTGTATGTGGTCCTTAAAACAACCTTGGGAGGTGGGTGCTATTGTCATCCCTGTTTTACAGGTGAGGAAACCAAAACTCACAGAACATTAGTGACTTGCCCTAGTTCACACAGTTTGGAAGTGTCTAAGAGCAGGATTCAGATTGAGTCCATCTAAAGCCCAAGTTCCATGCTCTATCTACTGGGCTGTCTGACTGCCCTCAAAGAACGATGATATAGGCAATTTCAGAGGAAATTAGGAAGCCTTCTATGAAGTGATGCAAAGCAAAGGAAGCAGAAAAAAGAAATCTACACAAAGAAAACAATATCAGATGTAAAAGCAACCTCGAAAGTCTTTAAAACTCTGATCAATACAATGAAAACCCACAAATTCAAAACTATCACAATGAAACATACCTATTACTTCCTGCCAGAGAGGAAATGAATAAAAAATGCAGAAAAAGACATACATTTTTAG
>CM053769.1:113692618-113723800 GCA_028658325.1 Potorous gilbertii
CTCTTCATCCAAAAGAAATAAATGTTTTTGTAAATCAATTAATCAACCAATTATCTTTGGAAGCTGGGAGGTAAATGTTCTTCTGAAACCTAATCCTGCCTACTAACTATATTTATGCTTTTGTGTGTATATATGTGTGTGTGTATGTGTTATAGCCTCTCTCTTGCCTACATGCCTTTGTTTACACTATTCCTTATCCCTTGAATGCCCTCCCACCCCTTCTTCACTCCATGGTTTTCTGTACAGCTTTAAAGTCCAACTCACATGTTACCTTCTCAAGGAAACTGTCCCTGTTCCAGGTGGTTCATAATGAACTTCCCTCTCAGAGGGAATAACTCTTTTAAGGGGGAATAACTTTTTAATGAAGCTTATATAACGTTGTTGGTGTTGCTTTTCATGTTGCTGTTACTGTCTCTTCTGTGTATTCCTGCTCTACCAAACTGTCAGCTCCATGAGGTCAATGAAGCGTTTGGTGGGCTCTGAGTCTACCTTGGAAAGCAGTACATGGACACCTGAGGCAGCTGGAGACTCAGCTGCCCCTTGATTGACTTAAGGATGTCTAGAAATTGACAGTTCTGCTGGGGGTCATTTTACAGGCTCTCCTTGTTCATCGTTTGTTCTCAAAAAGGACCTATGACATGACCAGGGTTATGTTTTCTTGACTTGCATATGAATTGGATTTAAGGGAGGCAGAGTTTTGCAATGTTGTGACCAAGAAATTGTGAAGGAAGGAAGCTAATATTCCTAATGAGTGCATAGGAATTTGTGAGTTGATACCAACTAGTAAGAACAACTCAGCAGATGTAGAGGAGGGTAGCTGAAGGAGAGGTTTGATCTGGGGAAGGATAAAAAGGAAAGAAGTGGGAAAGAATTCATTGAACCTTGATTTATTTCTAAACTCTTCCTAAGTTTTTTGGGGGTCTCTCCTCCTTGCTTTCTTCTTGGGAAAAGTGTGCTTTTTTCTCAATTTCAGTGAAAAGTTTTTGCTTGAATTTTATTCTAAAGGGAAAGAGCAACCCTTGAAGGACCAGAATTCAGCTCAGAAGATGAGCTTTGAAAGCTTCATTATGACCGGAATCATAGGTAGTCATAGAGTACAGTTAGAATTAAGGTAAAAATCAAAGTTTTCCCTCAGTTTAATCAATATCTAGCTTCACTGGAGGTGAAGGAGACCCAAGATGATAATGATGTAAGTGCACAGAGTTAACAGTCAGAAGTTTGCAGGAGTTAAAGGGACAGTATGAAGTGGATGGTCAAAGAATCAAGAGGAAGGAACCAAGAAACTGACAAAGACTCGGGCTTTAGAAGCAGTGTCAGGTACCAGCCTTCTAGAGAGGGTTTGTGGGGTAATGAATAAAGAGCCAATCTTGGATTCCAGAAGACCTGAATTGAAGGTCCTCTTCTGACATATACTGGCTATATGACCGTGGACAAGTCCCTTAACCTCTCAGTGTTCTAGGCAACTAAGATCATAAGTGTTCAAAGAAGGCATCAATCTGCATTGGTGGAGATAATTCCTCACTTGGGAGATCCCAATATCAGTGAAATGACAAATTCTGTCCTTTCTAAGTTGCCATGGAAAATACCCAAATTAACTACAAAGGACATATAAAGGAAGATGTTATCTGCACCCAGAGAAAGAACTTATAAATAGAAATATATATAGAATAATTTTACATACACACATGCACATACACATACACACACATATATCCATCTCAGGGAGGGAGAGGAGATATACATATATATATATATTTAAAAAGAATAAAGAATAACAAGTTGTACATAATAGATTCGCAATTTCCTGTGCAATCATCTTTTTTTATTATACTGTGTTATGAAAATGCTTATTTTATTCCATAAATTAAAAATAAAATTAGTAACTTTTAAAAGAAATTGCTGGGGTGACCTCAAAGGCAAAAATGTGGTATGGGATGGCCATCACTTTAAGTGATAACAAGCTGAAAGGGAAAAGAATCCTGACTGGAGTCAGGAGCTAGGTGCTCTTTGTGACCTTAGACAATTCACTTTTCCTCATTTGGCCTTAATTTTTTTTCTCATCTATAAAATGAAAGGATTTCATTTGATGGGCTGTTAGGTCCCTTCTTGTTGTAAAGTGATCATCATGACACTTTTGCTATAAAAGCTTTTCATTTCTTTATCTAGGACATGCTCATTCACCAAGATTCTTTCCTGGACACTTTTCTCTTCCCCCTCTACACTATTTCACTTGGCAATCTCATAAACTCCAAAGAGTAGACGAGTCTCAGATCTAAATATCTAAATATACCATCGTTAATGAGTCTCATTTTACCAACTGCCTTTTGCACATAACAAATCGAATGTTCTGTAGATATCTCAAGCTTAACATTCCTAAAAGAGAACTTGTTATCTTTCCTTCCAAACCTCCTCTTCTGAATTTCCTTATTATTGTTGAAGGCAGACAATCTTCTCCATCTCCCAGACTTAAAGCCTTGGTCCTCAACTCTTAAATGATAATCACTTACATAGTCAATCTTTTGCCAAGTTCTGTCACTTCTACTTTCATAATACATTTGTAAATGTCTTGTTCTGTCCTCTAACACTGTCACCATATTGGTGCAAACCTTAATCACCTAATATTTGGTCAACTTGCCTAGCCTATTCCAGTCAATCCTCTACTCAGCTAACAAAGTGATCATCCTAAAATTAGCTCTGACCATATCAGTGAAACAAACATGTTTCAGACATGTTTGAGACATGCTTGACTCTTCATGACTCCATTTTGGATTTTCTTGGCAAAGATACTGGAGAGGTTTGAACTTCTCTTCCCCTTTGCTATTTCTTTCTTTAGTTCATTTTACAGATGAGGAAACAGAGGCAAATGAGGTTAAGCTACATACATACAGTAAGTGTCTGAAGCATTTGAACTCAGGAATATAAGTCTTCCTGACTCCAAGGCTCAGCAATCTATCCCTCTGTGCCACCTAGCTGCCTGCCGCTGCCTTATTCCCTTCCATGATCCAGTTACATGGACCAGCTTGCAGCTTCCCAAATAAGATACTCTATGGTCCAGACTCCAGATCTTTTCGCTGGTTGTACTCCATCCACTCTACCCTCACCTCTTCCATGTTCCTGCCTTTCTTTGTATCCATATCCTCAGTACCTAGCACAGTGCTTCCCATATAATAGGCACTTATGAGATGTTGGTGAATTTTTCATCTCCTCAAGTGTCTACTATAGTGCTTACATCATGAGCTTGATGAATTGTTCTTGTCTTTATTCTTATTTCAGGTACAGAAAAGGCCTATGACTTGGACAGTGATAATCCATTACAGCAACTCAGCAGCAGCCTTACCTTGGTCATGTGTGCCCATTGCCTTTCTTTCTAGAGTGACTAGAATCCTATCTCAGACTCACACTAGCTACATGATGCTGGGCAAGTCACATAACCACTCTGTGCCTCAGTTTCCTCTTCTATAAAATTGGAAATAACACTAGTACCTCACCAGGTTATTGTGGGGATCCAAAAAAAATACACCAATCCAGCTGATAAATATTTTTAAGGTCTTATTATGTGCCATTCACTAGGAATACAAGAAGAGGTAAATCATCCTTGCCCATGTATTTGAAAAACCTTAAAATGCCATATAAATGCCAGCTTTTATCATTGGCATCATCATCGTTATTATTGCCTACGTCAGAGATGATGAGATTGATGGCCACATACCCCCACTTAGAAAGATCATGGTATATTGAAAAGAGAGTTGAGTTTAGATTGAGGAGAGGCCAGTATTAAAACTCTGCCTCCAATGATTACTAGTTTAAACTAATTCTCAATTCAACCATCATGTAAGTACCAAGGATGTTATAGGCATTGTGCTAAGTGCTGAGAGATACAAAGAGGAAAAAAACCAACAAAAGTAACACTTGCCTTCAAGGAGTTTACATTTTACTTCAGGGAAATGATATAAAGATAAATAAATGTGAAATAATTTGGTGAGGAAGGACTACTAATTAGGAGGATCAAGAAAAGACTCCCTTGATCTCTCAACCTCCATTTCCTTTATCAGTAAGGTGGAAATACCTGTAGTGCTAACTTGTCTGGGTTGTTGTGAGAAATAAAATGAGACAGTATATGCCAAGAATTTTGAAGATCTTCAAGCATTTTCAAAATTCCCATCATTTGCCATCAGATACTATTCCCAGCAAGGTATGATCTTGCATAAAGAAAGCAGGCTGTTACAGCAAATCATATTTAGTCCAGGGTGATAATTTCCAATCCACACATACCTTAGAGATCTGGAATAGAAATATGGTATTTTTAAGTGTTCTCATTGAAGTAATAGTCCAATCAAGTTTCAATTATACTCATTAGGTCATCCTTCCCCAGGACTTTGTATCATTCTTAGCTAATTTCCCTAACTTGTATTCACATATAGACTCAATTTAATTGAAGCAAAAAATTCTTTTGGGGCTTTTCATTATCCATTTTTATGGTACAATGTCCCTGATTGTGCTTATTATTCAAGCTGAATTGCCCAGGAGGGATTTTTTTCCTTTATTCTTTTGCTATTGTTACTGTCAATCAAAAGTTTCCCTTGTAAAATTTTAGGAAAGTTAGGACAATGCTTGGCATCAAGGCTTATTGATTCATTCAATCATTCATTTAAAAGGAAAAATTGGATTCAGTATATGAAATAAGTTTTATGAGGAAAATAAATAAATCTTTGCTCCTTGCCATGTGACTCACTTCCAAAGTCATGTTCAATTTGTCCCAACAATTAAGCTCCTCATCAGTAATGAGATATGTCATCATCACACAACTGAGGTCAGGCATCATGACTCCATATTTATCAGTGCCCACAACTTCATGAGCCAATGATTTTCCCATAGCAGCTGACTAGAAACTCAAATCACTATATGTCAAGAATGGGAGAGTGGAAAGAAGTAGATAGAACGTGTTTTAGAAATAGACAGTGTGATCACCTTTGCCCTTATGAATTTATTTAATTATTTTCTTCAACAAATCAAATCAAGAAATGTTTATAAAACACTTATGTTCAAGAAACTGTGGTAGATGCTTGGTATATGCAGAAAAAAATAAAATGGTGCTTGCCCTCTGGTTTATATTCTGATGGAGGAACAGAGCACATAGACAGGTCCATAAACACAAAACATGTACAACCTAATGTAATTTCAAGAGAGAAAGAGAAAAAATAACCATAGGAATGAGGAAAGAACTGATGTGATACCTGAGTCATTCTGTAAAGGATAGTAAGTATTCTAAGAGACAGAGTTGAGGAGAGAAGACACTCCAGATCTAGGCTGATTACCTCCCAAACCTCCACTTTCTCTTCCTTCATTATCATCTAATGGCTTTTGAACCTGTGCTTGGATAATTGATGAATTTTCATACAGTGTCTCTGTGCAACTAAATATTTAGCAACTTGAGGAAAAGAATGATGATGGTGGTATCTTTGCATCTCCCATGGTACTTAGCAGAGACACTTAAATGTAACTGACTTATTTCACAAAATTTTCTCCTTTGTCAGTAGATAAAGACAGATTCTCAAAATATTACAGCTCAGGAAAATCTAAAGATACAGTGACTTAGTAGCTAATTTTCATCGCAGCCTAACAAGTTAATGGGGGATCCACTGAAAATATGAGGGCTCAATGCCCTTTAGCTTTTCACACACGTACTCAACCAAAGGGACACTACAAGGAAATCCAATGGTTTTTTTTCTGTAAACATGAAAAACAGGATATGTTTGACCACATCACTACTGACAACCCTAATAAGAAGAAGGATACATATTTCTAGGACTCAAAACAACATTAAAACAATATAGTAGCATTGTTCCTGCTGGACTTGGAGTCAAAAAGACCTGGGTTAAAATCCTGACTTTGACTCTGGCTATGTGACATAGGGCAAGTGATTAATCAAACTCTCTGAGCCTCAATTCCCCCATCTGCCAATTTACAAGGTTTTATTAGGTGACCTTTAAATTCCTTTCTAGCTCCAAATCAATGATATTGTGACAGAGGCTGACTACTGGGTCATACAAACACAAAGTCACTCATTATACCATGTTCTACAATTTCTGTTCACACTGAAGTCTCTGAGTCCTCAAAATAATAGTAGGGGTTTGGGACTGTGGAGGGAGTAGAAATTACCAAGAAAATGGGGAGTTGTCTTCCTGGTTCGTATTCAATACTGGTCTCTGTAGCTGTCAGAGGAAGCTGACTGGTAGTAGATTGATGAAATGTCAATAGCAGTCCTGTAGGGATCCTTTCTTAACTTTTAGTATCCAAATGTGATCATTTGTTAAAATATTTTTATATGATTTTATTAATGTGGGTGCCCCTTTGCCTACATGGATTAATTGCCCACAAAAAAATGAAGCCAGAACACTGTAGCTGAATGACTCACTTATTTGGAGGAAGGACAGCATTGCAGGATCCCCAGGAAGGGTGGAAAGATTTTTGTCACACACCAGATCAGTTTGTTATAAAGGATGTCCATTTTCCTTATATTCTACAAGGCAATAAAGATGGAATGAACTATACTCCAATATCAGAATGTAACCTAAATACTATGAAAGAATCCCAGCATTAACTAATTGTGTCAAGAACAGGATACTTCAGAGAAAGTCAAGGAAAAAGCCATAATAGCTCCCACATTCTGCTCAGTGTGGATTTCTTTCAAAGACAAACCAATTTTTTCATCCTTGCATCAGTTCCAAGTACAAAAAGCTCAGAAAGTAATGAGTTTCCCAAGCCTTCCCCTGACTCGCAACCTTTCCACACAAAAATAGGTTTCCTCTGCACTAGATACTTTCTCAAGCATTTTTTTCACTGAGATATTCTTTCCTTTCAGATCTGAAAACTCCAGCCTGTTTTATCAGATGATGATTTACCAATCAACCTGTTATAACTTTCTATGTCTTCTTGGCTCCCCTTAGATTCACATTTATATTCATGTTCCGATTCACATGCCATGTTCTATCAACAACAAAGCCTTTCTTAACACTGATTCAAGTTTATTAAATCTAATAATCATTTAGTAAGCTTAGGTTGCTTAACACTGTAATAGAAAGATGAAACAAAACAGCCTCTGTTTTCAAAGTACTTAGGCAACTTTAGTTGGGTTTGGCTTGGTAGATCTTGAAGATTTGATTAGGTGGATCTTGGTTGATTTTTGGTATGTCATCTTAATACAAAAAAAAATCACTGGATTTGAAGTCAGAAGATTGGATCCTGCCCTCATCCCTTATCTTTCATGTGATTTCAAGAAGTTTTTGCTTTGTTTTGTTTTAATTTCTGAGGATTTCCAGAGAAATAAATTGATAAATTAATGTCTTTAAATAAGGATATTAATTCTTGAGGCAGCTGGATGACAGAGTAGATAGTCTGTTAGAGATGGAGTGAGGTTAGGATTGAGTTCGAATTCTGCCTTAGACATTTAGCACGTCACTTAACCTCTATGAGCTTCAGTTTCCTTATATGCAAAATAGGGTTTATAATACTTGCCTCGTAGTTTGTTGTGAGGATCCAATAAGATAGCATGTATAAAGTGCTTCACAAACTTTAAAGCAATATGTAAATGCTAGCTATTATTGTTCTTGGACTACGTATTTCCTAAGATGGTTGTGAGAATAGGTGAATGAATGCTTATAAAATATTTCACGATTTATTGATCACCTAACATCCAGCCATCCACCAGAAAACCAAGACTACCTGATCACTCTCTATAGAAGTCTTTACACAAGGAAGTCTTTACCAACCTCTCCTTCCTCTTGGCCTTTGCTCTCTTAATTATTGCCTATTTGGCTTTTAGATAGCTTGTTTGTATGTGTGTTTGCATGCTGTCTTCCCCATTAGATTGTCAACCCCTTAACGGTAAAGACTTTTTCCGATTTTTATATCCTTTATTTTTGTATCCTATTTCTGTATTTTCTGTTTCTGTATTCATAGTGTCTGGTACATAGTAGGTCTTAAATAAACATTTATTGAAATATATATATATATATATGGATGTGTGTACATATGTGTATGTGTGTATATATATGTAAAATCTCAAAAGCATAAACATAGTTGTAAGAAGAGGTTAAAATATTTGCATTTGCAGAAAATATGACATTCAGAAAACTCAAGAGAATGTAAAAAAAATAAATAAATAATTGAAATGATAGTTTTTCAAGAAGGTAAGATTTAAGGTAAACCTTTGAAAAAAATGCCATTACAATATATCATTAGCCACAGCAGCAACCACAAAGAATTTGATAGGGAAATATTTACATTTGGTGGTCAAGTGTATTAATTACTCCAGCCTTAACCTAGTAAGACAGGCAAGACCTAAATGGTGACAATTATAAAATAACAACAATATGTAGAAAGGAAAATAAAATAGAGATCCAATGGATGTGACTAGGTTGAGCCACCATAATGAGGTCATAACACTAACTGACATTTATATGATGTTTGAAGACTTGATCATGTGATAATCTTATGAACTTTTAAATGTTGGAAGATCTAGAGTTGCCATCAGCATTAGTAGCAATGGCTACCACAGTGCCCGCAGACAGATGTGGAAATAATCACATGATCCAGTAGCAGCTTCTGGGATAGCAATGTCCTCCCCACCCCAGCCCAACTCATGATGAAAAGAGATAACCTTTGGATTCCTACGGAGAGCTACGCCTGAGGGGAACATCAGGAGACTTCTACAAATGGAGTAAAATACCCATTGTATTTTCTCTACATGTGTACTTTTTGTTTTTAAGGGGAGATTGCGCTCCTGATTGGGAGCAACTACTTTTATAGCAACTGTATATCCTATCCCTACATACTAAATATCCTAAAAGTTAAGTGAAGACAAGCTGAGACCAATAGAACCAAGGATCCTGAAGGAGTAGTTGACCACTGTTCTCTGATAATTTGGTTTGTCAGTACAAATTAGAGCTAGGGCAATAGCCCTAAAGGGAGTTGTCTGAGACCCAGAGATACAGTGACTCACTTATGATCACATAGCTGATTTCTATTGGTGGCAGCATTTGAATTCAGGGCTCATGACTTCAGGTCTTGTACCCTTTCCCACCCTCCTGCTGCTATTCTGGCTACCACTTGCCTACTGAAGTTAGTTACTGAATTTAGAAAAGACAAATAAATATGATAAAACCCAATGCTGAAAGGCCTGCAGATGGTCGAACAAACTACTATGTTGCTAGCACAACTATGAATTGGTACAGTCTATTTTGGAAACAATATAGCATTGCACAGTAACATCAAAAATGTTTATAACCTCTGAGCCAGTAATCCTGCTACGAGGATGTTTTTGATACAGGGTTGGTGGGAGGAGCAAATTGAGACTTATCTGTACAAAAAAATAAAACATACTGACTTTTTTCATAAGTGAAAACTGGGAGCCAGTCTCTGTCCAATAATTGGAGAATGACTAAACAAACAGTGGAAAATGAATAAAGTGGAATTTTTTGCCACAAGGAATGATAAATATGAGTACTACAAAGAAATATTGTGAATCATATCAAATGTTAGTTAAGTAAAGAAAACAGAATCAGAAATCATAAATACACACAAATCTTGACAAAATAATTATAAGACAAAGAGATTAGAAGCAACCATGGCAACAAACGGGACATTTTTGTAACTATCTTGTTACAGATGATATACACTGTGTTTTAACAAACTGTAAATAGCTTAAGTTTACAGTTTCATGTTCAATCTTTCCTTACTTATTTGAATGTTTGCTTTTGTTGATGGTTACCAAGTTTTGAAATTTGGAAAACTGCATGTAAGTGGGTGGAAGCCAGCTGCAGCATATTACTAACAATCATTCAAATGCACGAAGTGGAATAAAAGACATTACCAAGACATATGTATGATTGGAAAAGTTGGTGAACTGACCATGTAGCAAGATTGAAAAACAACAGATGGACGGACCAATCAATCTGCTGGTACCCCCAGGGATATTAAGGAAATAGGAAGAGAGCTGCTGGCATATTGGTTAGATGTTCTTTGGAAAATTTGTGGGGAAATCATGTTCCAGATTAACAGGGAATAAGAAAAAAAAAGGAATGTTTGCCATTTGGGTCAGTAGAGGGAATGCCCACACCAATGGGATGGGATATTAAAGGAGGATAAGAATTTAAAGCCATTTAAAACCATGAGTTCTCCTAATCACTTTGTGATTATCAAAGTAAAGAATTAGCCAGCAGGGTGGGTGTTTGACATTATTTAAAATCTTGCCATTTTGGTCAATCTTTGGTTAAGGATACTTTTTCTTTAGTGAGCAGCTGCATAAATTACACTGATATTTTCATAAATAGTTCTGTTTTTATACAAAATACCACAGACTTGGTGCAGTGGATTCTGAGCTACGTGCTCAGAGAACCAAATGGCCTTGCTTGTGGGAAGAGCTGATTTGGGAGGATTATATCATCTGATGCACCACTGTCACCTGCTGGCTTCAGTTGCAGACATAGACTCCTGAGAGGAGTCACTCCCATCTGGAGAAGGCACAGCTTGCTATTTCACTTCTCTTTTTAGCAAAGGCAGAACATGCAAAGTTAGAAACCAAATCTAGGGGCTTGGATTGGACTTTGCCTTATTGTATAACAGTGTTTGGGGACTTTGGGGAGAGCTTTGACAAAAAGAATCAGACAGGCTGATAATGCTTTAAGCCATAGACCTTAATCATAACACTTTTAAGTCATGCAAGGAAAGATTTAACAAGACACCTGCTGCTAGAAGCACAGAGGGGCGGGAATAGGAACGGACGTTTCTAACCAGGGAGGTCCCTAGACTTCAAGGAACATCATCCTGAGCCCATCAGTGGTGTACGAAGCGGGTTGGGAAGAGATAAAAAACGGTGGTTTTATTTATGATTTATCTGTCACATAACATCCAGCCTTACCCTTTATTTGTTTGACAGATCTCTATCACTCCATCTAGTTGATGGGGACAATTGCCATTCCAAATCCTTCCCTATTAGACTGTGAGGTCATTGAAAGCAAAGACTGTCTTTTCCTTTTCTGTTTATCCTTAATGCTTAACACACCACCTGGATCATTGTAGGTGCTTAATCAAAGCTTGTTGACTGACTGACTGATTGACTGACTGGGACATCTTGCTGACAACTTCATATCAAAACACCTCCCCAACATGTCTGCAGGGGGAATGAGGGAGAGCCGAGCATCTCATTAGAATACATATGAGGTATTCTCACTGAGGCTTGTCTAATCAGTTTCTCATCACAGTCAAGAACATGTCTATGATTGGTTAGGGGATGGAGAGGGAATAAACATTTATATAACACCCACTATGTGATCGGCACTGTGCTAAATATTTTACAAATGTTATCTCCTTTATCCTCTCAACATTGCTATCATCTCCATTTTTCAGTTGAGGAAACTGAGGTACACAAAGGTTGAGTGACTTATCTAGGATCACACAACTTGTAGGAGGGCTGCTTGCTCAAGCAGGGGTCATGACCATTTCTAGAAGAGGGAGAGTAAAATTACTACTACTGCTGCTGCCGCCACTACCACCACCACCGTCACTACTACTACTACTAGTACTACTACCACTACTACAACTATTACTACTACTACTACAAATAATAATATAGCTATCATTTCTATATGTCTTAATGTTTGCAAAATTATACATATGCATGTATGTATATAGATATATAGCATGCGTATATATAATTTTGCATATATATATGTATATATATATACATATATATATATATATATATATATATGAGAATCTCACAACACAAGGTAGGTATCACTATTCTCCCCATTTTACAGATGAATTAACTGAGACACAGAAATGCTAAGTCATTTGCCCAGCTAATAAATATCTGAAGTAGGTGTCAAACTCAAGTCTTACCTGACTCCAAGTTGCATGCCACCAGCTGCCTGACTAATGCTAGGCAGAGGAAAGGAGTATAGCTAAGGGACATAGAGTGGAAGCAGCCTATCTGCAAAAGAGGGTAAGCCTCCCAAACAGAGGCTACGTGAGTATTGTTGCAAACTCCCAGAGATATCACTGGGCTATCTAGACAATTGACCTTGCTCCATATATGCACGTTCTTTCCTAGTACCATACTAAATGACAGATTGTATGATGCCACAGTGGCTAGAGAGGCAGGCAGGAAGACATGGCTTCCAATATATACTAGCTGTGTGACTCTGGGGAAAACGTTTAACCTCTCAGTGCCCTAAGCAAAAATCTACGAACATAAGTTGAAGAGAGGATGCCTACCTACATTAATACAGGGAGCTTACTTCCATGGAGTGAGGGAAGGGATGGAAGGACAAGTTGCCAATGAAATCTTTTAGTTCTTGCTATACTAAGTGCCACAAATTTCATTTTTATTCTATTACATTTAAATGAATAAGCATTTATTGAGCACTTACTGATTTGCAAGATAATGTGAATATGAGGATTTTGAATCCAATTTACAGTGGAGAGTGTGTTTGATTTTGAATCAGTAGTCCACGGTTCAAATCACACCTCTGCCATTTATAACCTATGAGACCTTGGGCAAATCACTTGGTTTCTCCTGGTCTTAATTTCCTCATCTATGAAATGAGGAAGGCATTAGGTGGCCTCTAGGCTACCATCTAGCTCTAAATCTATGATCCTTTAATCCTATTTTGTTTCTGGGTTTTAGCAATTGGGCACACTGTATTGATGAGGGCCTTTTCCTGGTACAACACCATTCATTCTTGAAAGTGATCAAGGTGTCTCAGTAAGAAGTTATGGTAGAAATGAAAACCTTAATCCCTGATAGAAATAGAAAACCTGTTTTCTGCTTTCATGGATGTCAATTCTAATGGAGATAAATGGACCACTGAACTTGAGAACATAGTCACCCAAATGTTCATGACAGAGACCATTGCCATTACCCTTGTGGCATTAAAATGACCCACAATGAAATGGACTGATTCAATGGTACAGTTTTATATCTGAGGAAGATATACCTAGTTAGAACTTGTCTGAAAAATATCTAGGGGTTTTAATGGACTCAAAGACCAATGTAAATCTTTGATGGAGCCAAAGAAAGCTAAAATAATCTTAGACAGCATGTGAAGCAATAGTGTTCACAGAGAGGCATCACAGCATGTGTAGTGGATGGACTTTGAATCAGAAAGTATGGAGTTCAAATTCTACCTCATAAATTAACTAGTTGTATGACCTTGGGTGAGTCACTTCAGCCTTATACCTCAGATTCTTCATATATAAATAATTAGGTTAACCTTGTGGCCTCTATGGCCCCTTTCTCACTCTAAAAGTATGATCCTGTGCTCTGATCAATCAATAAGCCCTTTATATTATGCCCTTAATATGTATCAGGTGCCATGCTAAGCCCTGGAGACAAAAGAAAAAGCAAACAGAAACTGATAATATCACTGTATTATGCTCTGGTGTCTTATTCTGAATTCTGAGCATCACCAGTTAGTAAGGACATTAATAACCTAAAAACATCTGCGGAAAAGCAACCAGGATGGTTAAGCCATATGAGGACAGATTGAAGAAACTGGCTCTGTGTAGTTAACAGAAGAGAAAATTGGAGGTGACAGGATCATTGTCCTCAAGAATGGGAAGGGCTGTCATGTGGAAAAGGAATAGACTTGTTCCAGTTGTCCTCAACAGGTAGCACAAGGAACAATAGGTAGAAGCTGCAAAAGGTAAATTTAGGATTGATTCAATTCAATTGAATTCAGCAATGCTGAGATGAGAGGGTGTTATCCATTCAGGTTTTTGTGTGGAGTGTTCTGTATTTACTATTACTTTATTATTTGCTTTAATATGAAGCATTGTGTATGTTCGTGCTTCATTGCTAAAGAAGATCATGCCATCAGAGAAATAATGACATGACTTGCACTTGACTTGGAGTGAGGGAGAGCTATGCAGGTCCCCAGCCTCACTTCTCCTCCAGAGCCATCTGAATCCAGTGACAAGACATTCATCAGGATGACTGGCGATGACCCAGGATGAGGCATTTGGGTCACACAGCTAGTGTGTGTCAAGTGTCTGAGGTGAGATTTGAACTCAAGTCCTCCTGACTCCTGCACTGGTGCTCTATCCATTGCACCACCTAGCTGCCCCACTTTAATGTGAGTTTGCTGTTCAGTAGTTTTCAGTCACTCTTCATGACCCCATTTGAGGTTTTCTTGGCAAAGATACTGGTGTGGTTTGCCTTTTTCCTTCTCCAGCTCATTTTACATATGAAGAAATGAGGTAAATAGAGGTTAAGTGACTTGCTCAAAGTCAAGCAGCTAGTACTAGTACATAACTGAGACCAGATCTAAACTCAGGTCTTCCTGATCTCAAGTCCAGTGCTCTGCCCACTGTGTTGCCTAGCTACCCTTAATATGAGCACTATGATGTTATTGAGATTTTGTCTGTTTAAATGCTGTAAATGTGTTTGCTTATTTTTTTAATGTCTAAAAGTGTCATTATTGTAAGTGGCTGGTTTTGTGTAATTGGAAACACATAAGTTGGGGCTAAGAGCCAAAAGGATGAGGAGGATGAGTATATACCCCCCACAAGACACAAGTTAGCTCTTGGATCAGTGGGGGCAGTTCTTCTCTGAGAACCTAGACTTGCCAGTATGAGGGTAGATTGGAAGGAGGGAATCAGTTCAGAGAATGACCAGATGTCAACATACTTTTCTATCAGAAGTTTGAGGAGCTAAACTATGGGTGGCTATCCCATGTATGTGTTCCATAATTATATGTAAAATAAACACAAAGTAAATGAGAGGAGGAAGCACTAGCATCTGAGTGAATCAGTCCACTAGCATCGATTAAACACCTACAACATACTAGGGACTGTGCTGGAAACACAAAAGGAAATTTCCTCTTTTAAAGAGCTCATGATCTAATGGGAGACACAAAACATAAAGAAACATGTACAAAGTGGTGAGAAACCATACAAATTGTAGATGATCAACAGAAAGAAGGAGTAGCATGAAGGGGGATTGGAAAAGGCTTCTTACAAAAGGTAGGATGATAGCCAACACTTAAAGGAAGGCTGGAGGTAAAATTGAAGAGAAAGGAAGTTCCAGGCATGGGATATAAAGTACATGGGAGCACAAAAGAACATTGAAAGGCAGGATGAATAAGGAAAAGCCTAATGGAGAAGGTGACATCTGACTGAGCTTTGAAGGAAACTCGGAATTACAAGAGATAGAAATGAAGAAAAATGTCTTTATAATTTGAGCTCTCTTGAAATTTAATATCATGTTAAGTGATCCAGGGGCAGCTAGGTGGCGCAATCTATAGATCACTGAGCCTGCAGTCAAGATGATCCTTCTTTCTGAGTTCAAATCTGGCCTCAGACACTTACTAACTGTGTGACCCTTGCCAAGTCACTTTAACCCCATTTGCCTCAGTTTTCTATTCTATAAAATGAGCTGGAGAAGGAAATGGGAAACACATTTTTTAAATAGAATCATGAAGAGTCAGATATGACTGAAATGATTAAATTAATGTTCAGCAGCATGTGGTAGCTAAGGAATATAGCAGATAGACATGAGGTTGAATGCTGCCTTAGCCATTTACTAGCTTTGTAACCCTGAGCAAGGTCCTCAGTCTCAGCTTAATCATCTATTAATTATATTAATTATCTGTTAATTTTAAATTAATAAAATGGAGATAATAGCGCCTATGTCACAGAGTAATGTGAGAAAGCACTTTAAAAACCTCCAAGCATTGTATAAAATATATTTTTAATTGTTATTATTTACTATGGTAGTACTGAATAAAGCAGATAATAGGAGTAATTCAGAGTTTGGTTTCGGAAAATCATGAGTCCTAAGAGGACAAGTGAGTGAGGGATTTTGTAGGTAGATATTTTGTTCAGTTGTTTTCAGTCATGTCTGACTCTTCCTGACTTCAGGTCTGGCATTGTATCCACTATGCCACCTAGCTACCACAGCTGCTGAATACCACTTAAGAATGCTACTAGGCTGAATGGATGAATCACTTTCCCAGCCTGCCAATCTCTAATAACATGTACAAAGATGAAAAAGCAAGGGAAAGGGACAAATATGCCTTAAGCACCGACTATATGCCAGGTACTAGGTTAAGCACTGTACAAATATCTCATTTGAAATTCATGGCTATTCTGAGGCAGTTCCTATTCTCCAATTTCCAGTTGATTAAATTAAAGATAGAGGGTGAGTTACTTGCCCAGAGTCACATATCTGAGGCCAGATTTGAACTCAGGTTAGAATCAGAAAAATAAATGGAAAATTAAAATGAAAATTTTTTTTTTAATTTAAAAAAGAAAACAGCCTGTGGATAAAGGCAATCAATGATGGCTGTATCAAGGCACCTAACTGCTTAAATCTCTTGTTCTCAAGGGGAAGAGTTAAGTAAACTCTTGAGGTGTAAAGCAACGAAGGGCTGTTTCATTCTGCAGACCATCGAAATCATGAGAGAAGGAAACCCTGCTAAACAGTACAACTGAGCAATCTCACCAACATAGATCTACTGAAAACCTCCCAGAATCCACTCCTCTCAGTTTTTCTGAATAGAGAAAGTAAGGGGCAGAACACTGAGATCCAACAATGCACCAGGTGTCAAGACAGAGAGTGAATTCCTATCTCTCCAGTCTCTACCTTCCAGTATCTTTTCCCAGAAATCTCTATAAAGGAAGTCCCAAATCTACAAAATCAATAGCTGATCAATTCTGGAGATTAGTAGATTATCTTATTTCCATGAAAATGGAAACATGGAATCTGACATATATATGTGTGTCTATGTAAATATACGTATGTATTTTATATATATTAGCTTGATCATATAGGCTAGTGAACTGCTTACCAATAGTTGTTTGATAAGACACATCAACGTATTGATAAATAGCAATATGTTGGTTCTCAGACCAAATGAGCTAAGTAGTCTGTGCCCAGGTTTTAAACTTGCTGGATTTTCTACCACTAAGAGTAAAATGAATGCCCTACTTTGGAAAGCTCTTGATTATTTTAACAAGTTGAAGAAAGTGCTAAGATGTGTTACCATATGTGCTTAGAATACATTCCTAGCAGTTAGCAGCAGGCTAGTGAGCCATAGGCTGACAGGAATTACCAGATTCACCACTTAAAATAGCAGCTCTCAAGTTTACAGCACTTTTAACAGCCCTGTAAAGGAGGAATTATCCCTGCTTTACAGATGAGGAACCAAAGGCCTGGGAGGCAAAGTGACTTGCCAAAGATCACAACGCTAGTAAGGGTTGGATCTGAGACTCGAATCTAAGCCTCCCAAGTCCTAATCTCTGTCTGCCATACCATGCTACATCTCTATTAAAGCAAGGGGATAAAGTCATTTTTATAGTTTTCAAAAGCAATTTTGCAGTTTTCAGAGTAACTGCCTTTGCAGATTAACTCCCATCCACTCATGATATGATCACACTCCAGCTCACGGAGCACTCTTAGACTTTTGATCTCTTTTTTAAAAAATGTATTATTTCCCAAGCTCCCTTCCTCCTTCCACCCCTCCATCCACTGAGAAGATAAGAAAGATGACACTCATGGTATATTTGAATCAGCTTCTGGTCTTTATATCTCAGTTTCCCTTCTCTATGTGTGTGTTCATCCTTCATTGCCAAAGAAGACCATGCCATCAGAGAAATAATGACATGACTTGCACTGATTTTGTTTTGTGTGAGGAAGGATGTGTAGGTCACCAGCCTCACTTCTCCTCCAGAGCCATCTGAATCCAGTGACCATATATTCATCAGAAAGACTGGAGATGACCCAGGATAAGGCAATTGGGGTTAAGTGACTTACCCAAGCACACAGCTAGTGAGTGTCGAGTGTCAGTGGAGTGGATAGAACACAAGTCAGGAGGACCTTCTCTATGCAGTGAGAGACACTATGCTATACTCTAGCCATGTACCATATTCTATAGAAAGACAAAAGTTCAGAGCTAGAAAACTAGCTAGTCCAACTCAAATCGACAAAAAAAGGAATCCCCTGCCTAACTTACTCTACAAGGGATCATCCAGCTTGTCGGAAGACCTGCAAGGAAGGGAAGTCATCATCAATCAAAACACCTCTTTCATTTTTGTGACATTTCTAATAATGGAGTTGGTTTTGTTATTATTGTTTCCTTGACATCGTCTAAATTTATATTCCAACTTACATGTTATTCAAAGTTTTCCCTCTGGTGCCAAAGAGAAAACGTCTAATACTTCCTCCCTATGAAAGTCATTCAAATCCTTATAGAATTATAAGAGAAGGGAATAATCTTGTCCTCTTTTCCTCTCCCACCTAGTCTCTTACTCTATTCACTCCTTCGTCAACCATCCTCATATGGAATGGACTCAAAGTCATTCACCATGTTGGTTGTGACACACATACCCCTGGATGTTCTCCAGATGATCCATCTTCTCCTAAAATACAGAGCTATATTAACCATAAGGTTCCAGTTGAGATCTGTTGGGTGTGAGAGGATGGGGATACAAGTATTTTATCAAGCACCAACTACGTGCTAAGTGATTTACAGATATTATGTAATTTGATCCTCACAGTAATCCTGGGAGATAGGTATTTTTATTAGCCACATTTTACAGTTGAGGAAACTGAGGTAAACAGAGGTAAAGTGACTTGCCCAGGGTTGCACAACTGGTAAGTATCTGAAATTAGATTTGAACTCAGGCTTCCCCGATTCCAGTGCCACCGTGCCATCTTGTGCCTAATTAACCAGGGCAGACTGTAGCAGGAATATCATCTCCTTATTCCAAAATGTGATTTCTTTTTAAATTTCACTTTACCATGACCTGAAATTTCACTTATATAAGTCACATACATAGAAGTGAATAAGGATTAGGTAAATTTGAATAGACTGAGAGATTACTTTATATAATGGAGAGTACAATGCAGTTGGAGTCCCGAAGACCTGAGTTTCAGTCCTTGGATATTTGCCAGCTGTGTGACTCTGAGCAAGTAACTTAACCTCTCTGGGCCTTAAAATAAGAACGTTAAATTAAATGACTTCTAAGTTTCCTTCCAGATCTAAACCTATGATCATACCACCCTATGACTGTATAGATGGCCTCCCAGTTTGGATGGGTTCTACCTACATGGTTCTTTTCCCCAAATAGCCAGAGTTATGCCAGAATTATTCATGTAATTATTTTTCTCATCCTTTTGCCACCTTGTTGATATAGAAATAGCTTCTGCCTCAATGATAAAACCTTCGTTGTTTATTTCCAGAGGGAACAAGTCAGATGTCATCACAGGCACAATTACTCTTCATAAAGGAATGATTGAAGTTTGCACAAACAGAACACTGCGTGCCCAAAGCAAATGACCTTGGAGAAAGTGGATGGGGGTACAGATGCAGGAGAGCCAAATCAAGATCGATTCGGAGGCACTAAAGTGGGTAATGGTGAGAGACCAGAGAGAGTCTAGTCCCAAGATGGCAATATGGTGCTTTCTCTCATTCTGTAAGTACATAATTGCACATAAGAAAGAAAAGGAAAGGAAAAAGGGGAAAAGTCATTCCAATGATGTCGTCTTTAAGGATCCATCAATTGGCAAGAAGTGGAAAATTGTTTGTCGTTGTGCTGGTGGAAGGCAGCCACCGGGGAGAAGCACTCCATCTGATGTTTAGGAAGTTATGGGAATGGGGATGAATGTCCTTTGTTTGAACTTTGCAGGCATTTTCTTCAATTCTTTAAAAAACAAAAACATTTGTCATTCACAGCATGTTTTCAATGTGGAAAGGGAAATGTCCGAGAGCCCCCCAGTGGCTAAAGCCTTGGGAAAGACATTTTAGAAACTCTAAGGTGTTGCCGTTAGGATGGAACTTCTTTAGGTAAAAGTTTATTCCATTTTTGAAGCTGGTTTTACTTTTTATTCTAACAAAGAAGATGGAATGAAGTTTGTTCCACACTCAAACCTTCAAAATCATTAGACACATTCACTAAATAGTTCTTTATACAAGTTCTCCCCATCCACGATGTCTTGACCACTTCATTCATGACCCTTGACAAAATTCAGTCCAGTCCAATTTGATAAAATCTCAGAAGTATTTATTTAAGATTTACTATGTTCAAGGCAGTTTAGTAGATACTGAGGCTACAAAGGCAAAATGAAAAACTATCTGCCCTCAAGAAGTCGATATTCTACTTAGGGGGAATATCATATAGAAATGTAACCATATACATGGTAATCTGAGGATCATAGGTTGAGAACTGGAAAGGACCTTAAAGATCACCCAGTGCAATACCCTCATTTTACAGATAAGGAAACTGAGGCATAGAGAATTTGAATGACTGGCTTAATGAAAGAGAAGTGATAAATACACATCTGACTCAGGATTGGAGGTGAGGTCTTTCTGAACCTAACTCCACTGGTCTTATCATTATACTACACTGCCTTCAAGAAGGAGGAAACACTGACAAATATAGGCATGATGAAAGGCATCCTATAAGAAGTGGCACATAAACTCAATCCAGAGGAAAAGCAGGCATTCTAAGAGGGATGGGTGAGGAGAGAATACATTAGAGGCATGAAACATAGTGGGGAAAGTCTCTGCAGTTGGAGGACCTGTGTCCAAATTCAACATCGGATGCTTATTACCTGTATTACCTTGCACAAGTCAATTACCCTCCTTGGGCCTCAGTTTCCCTATCTGTAAAGTGAGGAGCCTGGAAAAAATGACCTCTGAGGCTCCTCTTTGCCTTTTTTGTATCTCTGGCAGATAATAGGTGCTGATTGACTGGCATTACCTCTAGGTCTGTGGAACCTGTGACCTATTAAACTAGGCTCTTTGCTAAGGTCCTTAACCCTAGCTACAATGCACTTGGGCTATCCTTCTGAACCTCACCCCCCATCAGTTTCCCAATCTGGATCACTGACACATCTCATGAATTGTTAGATAGAGTGTCTACTCCAACACCTGCCATTTGACAAATGAGGAAACTAGAGAGCAGGATGGTTAAGTGACTCTAGTCAGTGGCAGGAATGAGACCAGAACCCAGGTCTCTGGGTTCCCAGAACTTTGCTGATCTTGAACTTGGCTTCTTGCTTCCCTGACTATGGCTTGCTCCTCACTACATTTGCTCTGACCCCTTCACCTCCACCCTAATCTTGACTTCAGGCTCTTTGATAGTGTAGTTATCCATCTTCATTTGTCTGCTCCTACTGCCACAAAAGCCTCAGGGTGAAGGCATCAGAACAAATCAGTTGAGGAGAGGATATTTTTGAGAAGAGGATGGGCACACTTTGTCCCCTAAGTATATCCCTTAATCCAATTCAATTCAATACACATTTAAGTCCCTGCTATGTGCCAGACACCATGCTAAACACTGGGGAAATCATTTAAGAAAGACAGTACCTCTCCTCAAGGAACTTACAATGTAAAGGGGGAGACAAGAAGGCTTACAAAAGGAGACAAGAAAGTACAGAAGGGGGACAAGGGGTACCCAGTTCAGGGGTAACATGTTCCATGGGGTTGAAATCAGGGAAAGCAACAGATGCAAAATGAAGTGAGCTGAGAGTCTAGTGTCTGTCCTCTGGAAAGGAAAACATTGAAAGGAGTTTATTACTCAGCTCTCCAATTAGAGGGGAGAGGAGGCTGAGGGAGGTAGTCAAGATATTTTCGATCAAAGCAGTGTGGCAGTGAGTTTAGAAGTGATGAACTTATCCTGGAAGGGACATCTTGTTCCATGGACTTGAAACTTGGTGTTGAGATACAGAGTGAACTTTGGCCTCACATATTTACTGTCTCTTACTGAGTGACCCTGGGCAAATCACTTAGCCCTGTTTGATTCAGTTTCCTCTGCACTACAATGAGCTGGGGAGGAATGGAGAACCACTCTAGTATCTTTGCCAAGAAAACTCAAAATGGCATCATGAAGAATTGAACACAAATGAAACCACTGAAAAAACTAAACAACACAATACCAATACCTATAGCCACCAATCACAGAACTCCAATTTTGGGCATAGAAGGAAATAATGATGTTATTGTTAAGGCCCTGACAATGATCTTTAAAAGATGGCAGAGTATAAATAATACCCCAAAACCACTGAAGGGTAACACTGTCCTGATATTGAAAAAATAGAAAAGACTAGAATCTACAAACTGCATGTTTATGAGCTTGATTTCAATCACTGACAAAATTCCAGATCAGAATAGTCTCCTTTGTGATGAACTCTTTATGACCCCATTTTGGGAGACTAAGTCATTTCACTTGTATATAGAGAGATTTTTTTAAATAAATAGCTGATGTGGTGTTAAAGGAGACCCTAGGAGTGGGGATTATCTGGACTGCAGACATGAGAGTATTCTATAAACATATAATTTGAGTGGACACCTAGCTGGCACAGTGGATAGAGTGCCAGGCCTGGAGTCAAGAACACTCATCTGCCTGAATTCAAATCATATCTATATATGTATATAAACATATATGTGTAAATTCATACTTTATATTCATTTGTATTTATTGTACATTGTATATTTATATACCACAGTTATTATATACATTATATATAATAGACACTTATGTACATAAATATACATTTACAAAATGTATATAAAATAATAATTACAAATACCATGTATATATACAGGTTATACTTATATGTTTATATGCACATGCATGCACAATTATTTTCCTGTTAGAATAGATGTTTCTTTCAGGTGAGGAATACTCCATTTATTATATTTGTACCACAGAGACTAGCTAGAGACTGGCACATAGTAGATTCTTAATATATGCTAATTGATTGACTGATTGATCTCAGAGATCGTTTCATTTTATAAATGAGAAGAGTAGGTCACTTATCCAAGGTCATTCAGGTGTGAAGTTGCTGCACTGACATTCAAACCCTGGTCTGCTGATTCAAAATTTAATTTCCTTTTCACTATACCAAAGAGCCATGAAGAACTACTATTTAGAATAATAGATTTAGAGCTGAAAGGGACTTTAAAGGTCACCTTGTCCAACAGACTCGTTTTATAGAAGAAGACATTGAGGCCTAGACGGCTAAAGTGATTTGCCTAAAAATTGAAAGAAGGTAGAAAGGTTGATCTGGGCTGCTAATGTCAGTTGCCTAACTCAATCCAGCATCCTTTCTGCTGAGACAAGTTGCCTCAGTAACATTTCTAAATAAATTTCTATCAGTTACTGTTCAATCTATGTTAATTTCAGAAATAATAGTATATGAAAAAAAAATAATAGTATATGGGTGAAATGTTCTTAATACTTAGTTGAATGAAGGAATGTTTGCCTTTTAATGGATTTACATAGGTATGGATGCTTTACAATGGTTCCCTGGCACAGAGTAGGTAGTTTGAAAGCCACATTCTAGGTTTGCATGCACAATTTCACCTAAATCATTGAGAAAATGTTGACCTGGAAAGAGCCAAGAACAGAACTCTGTAATCTAAAGTCAAAGCCTTCCCTCTTGGTAGATGTTAATCTATTCATCAGCACTCTTTGGACATTGTTTTCAATCAGCTACTAATTTTCCAAATTTTACTATTATATTGCCCATATTCTATATTCTATATATGACATATTGCATACACAAGTATCACAAAACATTTGTGAAAGTTTTGCTGAAATCACAATATAACATGTCTATAACCTTTCCCAATTCTAATGACAAAATAACTGCCCTCTAAAAAATTAGGAAGAAAATGAGTTTGCTAGGCATGATTTGTACTTAGTGAACCAATAGTGATTTCTTTCAATGTTCCTTCATTCAGAATTTATTAAGCATTTTCTAGAAATCAAAAGACAAAAGTCAGAAATCACAAGTCCAAAAATAAATAGATACATTTTATACAAAAATATATTTTGTAGAGTGGAAAAGAAACTAGTGACAAGGGTGACAATTCCTGATGTAGGAAGCAACATTTGAGATGAAGTCTTAAAGAAAGCTAAAGGTTCTAAGTGGTGGAAGTGGGAAAGGGACTATGTTCTAAGCATGGGGGTAGAGCAAAGATACAGAGATGGGAGAAAAAATGTCACCACGAATGGTGAAAATCAAGAAAAATAGATTGGCTGAAATGTAGAGTGCATAAAGAGGAGAAACATGCAATGATATTAACAAGGTAGCCTAGAGAGAGGTTTTTAAGGTCTTAAATATTAGAGGAATTTTTGAATCATCTAAGAGCCCACGCTAAAATTTTACATGAGATCAACATCAGACTTAATAATCCATAGCTTCCATGATCCATATTTTTAAAAATCAGTACATTTGTGAGGATCTAATCCTTTGGAGTTTCTCCCTGCTACCATGAGTTCTCACAGATTGCCATTATATCCTCACATTTCTAAGTTCAGGACATTTAAATTCAAAAATTTCAACTCATTTCAAATTGCTAGCTGCAATTTTATCATCTCCTTCCTTAACTCGTTTTGTAATTTTCATCCAAGGACGTTCATTCTTTCCTTTTTTTTTTTTTTAACTTATTCTCCATGATAGAAAGAAGGGCAGTTCAATTAGATATGCCTTCTGCCTGTTGTCTCTTAAGGTTATATCATCTGCTTCAAACAATAGGTCTGGCCATTCCTTATTCACCTTCTTTTCTTAGAATATAGCTAACGGAAAAAAAATTATTATTCTTAATGATTTTTCAAAAGTCTGAGCACAGGTCATTATGGGCTCCAGTCTTCCTAAAACTGTTCTTTCAAGTAAAGGCACCTCGTGTGTACTTGTCCTCAGGCATGTGCCTCTCTTTCCATCTTTTTGTAAATAAGCCTTTTTGTACCTATCCTGTCCTTTCTTTTGTGATCATCAAAGCCCCAAATTGAATTTCCTCTAACAAACCTGTGATTTTTCACAGAAGCTGTTTCAAGGTATTATCTATTCATATCTGTTCTTCAACCACATAAATGATTCAGGTTTGATCACCACAGGGAAGGACATAGGAAACACAACAGAAAACATTGTTACAACCTGAGACAAAAACAACGTTCATCTGAACTTGAAATTACGAATGTTGGGGGATTTTTTCTGGGTTTTGGTGGCTAATACTATGTGAATGGAAAGTCCAGGAAAAGACAGTGAAATGGGTCAAAATACTGAGATAGCCTCCATATAGACTAAAATAAAAAGAATTACTGCCAGGACAGACAAAGAATAATGAGAGAGATAATTGAAATATAGAAAATTAAAAATGGAATACAGGTTCATTACCCAAATCTCAAAGCACCAAGCTTATAAAAGCAAGGAAAAGATAGCTTCATACAGATATGAAAACTACTTAGCATATACATATTAGCATTATATGTATGCCAAGAGATTGTAAAGGGTAAAGACAAAATAGTAACAATAGATGTTAATATAGCACTTCACAATCTGAAAAGTGTTTTATAAACATTTTCTAAGTCTTCTCAACAGCCCTAGGAGGTATAATCAGTATTACTACCCTTATTTTACAAACAAGGAAACTGAGGCTCAGTGAGGTGAAGTAACTTCCTCACCTATGACAGGTGTCACGCAAGTGACAATAGGTAATGTCACTTTGGTTTGGCAGTGCTAATGTCACAGAATTGAAATTAAAATCCCAGGCTTTCTTGACTCCAAGTTCATGGCTCTTTGAACTACCTCATGTTGCCTCTCATGTCAATCATTTTAAGGAATATGCAAAGAAATTCGCAGATAATATGGAAATAATGGGTTTATGAGGTATAATAATTGTTTGGATCAGAGAAAGAGACACATTTCATACTTTAAAAAGAAAAGAAATTCTCCCTTTTGGTTTAACCCTGTGATTTCATCTGTATAAGGACCTCCCAGTATTAAAATTTCCTGTGCCAGTACAAGTCTTCAGGTGGTACACTAGAAAGAATACTGACTTCGGAGTCAGAGGATTTGAATCTTGGCTTTATTGTTTCTACTAATATGGTTATAGGTATGTGACAACTTTTCTGGTCCTCTGTTTCCATATATATGAAATGGAGAGATTGGGATAGATGTCCTAAGTGACCCTTCCCCCTCTAAACCTATAATTCTAAGAACAGCAGCTGAGAGATTGAATGGGTCATCGAGAGTGTCTTGCTCATGATCATGCAGCTACTAGAAATTGGAGGCAGTATTTGAATTCTTTCTGACTCCAAGGCAAGCCTTCTAGTCACCAGACCATACTGTATCTTAGGGAACCTATGTAAATGTAATTTATTGAAGTTAAAATAAAGAATACACTTTATGATAAACCAACCTAAAATTCTTTTTGTCTTCAACTGGGACATGCCATAGCATCGTTAGGTCAGCTCTGTCAGGAAAGGGCTCAGCTCTTCCAGGCAAGCAGACTGACCGGAGTGGCTCCTGAATATTTTGGTCTCCCTAGCATTAAAGTTAGGGGGGAAAAAAAGCTAGAATCCTTAAAAAAAAAATTGGAGTTGAAATTCTAGGTCATGTGAACAATAAGATGGAGGACTAGATAGTTTCTCTGATTCTCACAAACTCTGATCTCAGATATCTCCAAAATAGAAATTATGCACCAAAAATAAAGCAACTTTAGCTGTCTCCAAATTCTAGGACACTCCAAAAGCCTGGTCCCCCTTTCTCTTCCCAGTGCTATGGAGGCCCTGGCTTGGGGTTGTAGAAGATTGCTTGGTCAGCAATAGAAAGTCAGATTAAAAGGCAGCAAACATTCAAAAACAAAAGCTTGCTGGGGTCCACAATGCTGTGGCAGTAAAGCTCTAAAGAGCTAATGCCAAGGTCCTCAACCCTGTAGTACTGGAACAGCATCTCTAGGTCAAAGAACTGAGGAACAGAGAGAGTGGGGCAGTACACCATGTGTGAGGCATGTTATGCAGCACTCCAATAAGCCTGAGAGAAAGAGCCCAGCATCTCACTGGGATCAATTGTGATCACTCAAAAGTCATTTAGGGCAGAGACCTAGGCTTGTGAACTGCGAATTTCTCAGACTTTAAGGCTTTGAGATGCAGCCTTCAAGGAACCTTAATCAGGGAGGTGGGAGTCAAGAAGTGAATGATAAGGAAAATAAGGTGAGAGACTGAAATTATCAAAGATTTCAGGAAGAAGAAATCTCAAAGACCTTAAAATAAACAATTAAGTTAATAGAGGAAATGGTAGCAGAAGGAATTATGAATTCTAGATCTAGTAAATGAGTTGAAGCATCTATGAATAAATACTGAAAAATTAAGGAAAGCAATCCAACACTTGATGAGGAAGAAGATTCTGTGAAATTTGAGAACATGGAACAACACTCTGTTTCTTGTTGGTTTAAAAGAGAAATAAGAATTATTTAAAAAAAAACAGAATTCATGTCTTGTGCAGCAAAAATAATGAATGGAATATTCCAAGTCCAGAGAGATTACCTCTGGTCACATAGATATTGTGTCTGATTTGAACTGATATCCTCTGATTCCACTTTGCCACAAGTTAGAAGGGATCTCACATGTCATCTATCCAAAATCATACTTTAAACAGGAATCCTCAATACAATATCCCTCTCTCTGACAAAAGGTGACAAGTCTGTACTGGAAGTCTTCCAATGGATGTTCCTCAAGAGAGCCCATTCAATTTTAGATCAACGTAATTATTCTAAGGGCAGCTAGGTGGTACAGTGGATAGAGCTGTGCCAGGCTTGAAGTCAAAGAGACCTGAGCTTGGACCCAGACATTTACTAGTTATTTGACCCTTGGAAATCATATAACCCTATTTGCCTCAGCTTTCTCACCTAGAAAATGATCTGGGGTAAGAAATGGCAAGCCACTCCAGTATCTTTGCCAAGAAAACTCCAGATGGGGTCACAAAGAGTCTAAAATGACTAAATAATAATTAATTTAAAAATTTCCCTATTTTAACCTCAAATTTGCCATCCTGCAATTTCTCCTCATTGATTCTACTTTTGCTTTCTGGAATGAATAGAACAAATCCAATTCTTTCTTATGAAGGTCTTTTAAATATTCGTGACAGCTGTCTTGTCCTCCCTAAATCCTCTCTCCTCCAGGGTAATCATTGCAATTTGCTTCCAACATTCCTCACATGATACATTTTGAATTCCTCTTGGTGGTGCCCAGCTTATCAAAGTCCTCATAAATATGGTTCCCAAAATTGAACAATTCAATTTAATAAGTATTTTTAACCACATACAGCATTCACAATACCATGATAGGCAATGGAAGAGTTGGAGTGGAGGAGAAAGAGGAATGTGACATGACTGGAGATGAGCCCAATGTGTTTATCACCTCATTTGCTCTGGATATGTTGATACTTGGTGCACCTATTACCTCATTTCTGTGAGTATTCTATCCATTGATATAGGATGTAGCACATCAAACCTCATCACCCTGTACAACTCCTGGCAATGTGTTCCATATATCATAAGTAGACTACTCAAAAGTCCTAGTGTGTGTTTGTCCTTTGTTGTCAAAGAAGACCATGCCATCAGAGAAATAATGACATGACTTGCTCCTGACTTTGTTTTGAGTGAGGGAGGGCTGTGCAGATCAGTCACTCAACCTCACTTCTCCTCCAGAGCCATCTGAATTCAGTGACCAGATATTCAGCAGGATGACTGGAGATGACCCAGGCTGAGGCAGTTGGGGTTAAGTGACTTGCCCAAGGTCATTCTACTAAATTGCTTAATATTTCATGAATACTGTGAACCCATGTGCTTTCTATCATTAACCATCTTTCTTACTGCTTAAACCAGTCTCTTGTTTTGCACTCAATCATACATAGGAGGCAACTAGGTGGTACAGTGGGTAAAATTGATGGACTTGAGGTTAGGTAGACCCTAGTTCACTTCCTACCTCTGATATGTATTAACTACATATCCCTAGGCAAGTCACTAAATCTTTCTTGACTGCAATTTCCTCATCTTTAAAATGGGCATAAGAATAGTATCTATCTCCCAGGGTTCTTTTGAGGATCTAATGAGATAACATGCGCGTAGAGCTTTGCTAACCTATGTCAATGCTAGCTATTGCTGTCATCATGGTAGTAGGAATAGGCATCATTGCTGTTGCAGTAGTTGTAATAAACATGAATTCTCCTGAAAAATTCCTCATTTATAATGAATTGTAGATTGAGCAAACCCACCACATGTCCTTTCTGTAATACTTAACCTTCCTTCAGCTGCTATGATATTCTATGATGTACAAATGAAAAAATATTGGCATTCCAAATATGGGCCTTTGTTGTAGGAAATCTACCAAGACTATGAAAAGAACTAATTCCCAAAGGCAATAGAGTTTGCTCTCATTCAACAGTAGGCCTAGCTCATTATGCATATATAAGTTATAAAACCTTATAAATATATAAACATACAAAACATGACACATGTATTACCTGATTTGGTCTTTACAACTCTTTGAGGTAGTGGTAGTAATATATAATAATGCTTACAGGTGTTATCATCTCCGTCTTATACGTGGGAAAACTGAGACTAAGAAATATAAAATAAATATAAAATGACAAGGGCCATTCAGCTAATTTGGACCCAAATTTTCTTGATTGTACAGTGCTTTATCTATTGTACCATGCTCCATCTCTGCCATGATTTATCCCAGATGAACACGTGCACCTAAGAACTACTATTTCCTTTTCTATGTACCACTAACTACCCCTTTAATAGTGAGTTATAAAATTTTACTATGAATTGATGCTTAAGTCTAAGGGCCATAGAAAGAAAAAAAAAAAACAAGCACTTATTAAGCACCTAGCATGGGCCAGGAACTGGGCTAAGTTCTCACACATAGAATGACAGTTATCTTCTTGTGATCAGTAAGGAATGACAGATGTTTTCTTGTACTACAATCTCTAAGTCTCTCCACTTTTCACAATGTTTTACATACATTTGAGTCTATTAGCACTTTCTGTCCCTTTTTCTAATTGTCTCCATAAATATCTTCTTGTGAAGGAATGGGTAGTTGGGCATTATTTTCTTAACGAGCCTTAAGTAAGAATGGCACGTTACAGAGACACTCACGTGTGACTCCTGATATGTTGAATTATCTATACAGTTCAAAAAGATTCTATGTCGCCTGGCTAGTGTAGCAGTAGGCCTGAAACAAAGAAACAAAATTTAGCAGCTCATTATAGTAATTATCCAGAGAGAGTGTGCAATATATGAATTGTTCACTAGGTGGCACTCGCCTTGACCTAACATAGATTCCCAAGGTGGGTAATATTGTCCACTATGGGGCACTGTAATGACCCAGGACTGTAGTAGCCTTGAGTGCAATTGTGGGGTGTTAAATAAAAATAAGGAGATCCTAGAAGTACAAAGAGTGCAAGTATAAAAAGTATAAGAGAAGAAAATTTCGAAAAACAATTTGTACACATTTCATGTGTTGTGTTACACAGTTAAAGTTGTAAAGATTATATTATTTTCCAGATAAAAGCATAAAATGTAAGTTACAACTGATAAGTGGTAAAGTTTGTTGACAGATTTTAACAAGCAACTGTTGCAAGAGACCATGTCAGGCATTGTCAGGAGGTCCAGCATGCATCTGGTAGGAATATATGTGGGTATTCACTTGTTTACAATATTATACTACACAGTTACATGATACAATATTGCATCATCAAAATTTCAGTGCAGGGGAAACGCCACAAATTTACAATAAACAATTAAATTTAAGATGTTATTTTTTTAATGTTTTACATTTTTTAAATGAAGGAAATTTCAAAAAAAATGTAAAAAAGATTAAAGAAAGTAGTTTTGGGGAGGCATGCAGTGTGAAGATTTTTTTGAAAATGCCAAATAAATTTGGGAACCTCTGATCGACCCAATATCTGTCTCAGTTACTCTGGCACAGAATACCTGCTGACTACCAGAAGCACCTCAGAATGAAAATATCTTCATAGCTCCCATGCTAAGGAAGCTGAACTTTATCTACAGAACCAAGAAATTCAAACCCATGCGAGTTGTCTCAGGAGTGATCTAAGGAATGAGTAAAGAATATAACTAAAAATATTAAAAAAAATAAGATATTTTCTTTTTTTTAAATAAATTTATTTATTTAACTTTTTACATTCATTTTCACAAAATTTTGGGTTCCAGATTTTCTCCCCATTTGTCCCCTCCCCCCACCCCAATACGCCGAGCATTCTAATTACCCCCATCACCAATCTGCCCTCTCTTCTATCATCCTTCTCTTCCCTTACCCCATCTTCTCTTTTGTCCTGTAGGGCCAGATAACTTTCTATTCCCC
>CM053769.1:113724300-113760739 GCA_028658325.1 Potorous gilbertii
GGGCCGCCTCTCAGGCTCAGTTCCCTCTGGGGGTTTATACAGAGATCCTTTGTAGTGGAGCTGGGGTGGAGCTCCAGCCTGCTCTGGGAATCTCTGGCTGAGCTGCCTCTGCCTGAGCTGCCTCAGCTTCTGCCGCAGCGGCCGCTTCCCAGGGCGTCCGAGTCCCGGAGATCCCCCACTCCCCTCTCAGCCCGTCTCTCTCACTGACCTGTGCGTCTGTGGGTGGAGGGACCTTCGCCGCTGCAGGAGATCCAGGTCCCAGTCGCCTGCTGGGCTCTGCTCGCTCCTCTCAGTGCCGCGTGGCCGGGGCGGGGGAGGGGAGCGCTCGGCAGGACAGGACTGCGCTCCCGTCCAGGGTACCTTTGCGGTCGGTTTTTCAGGGCTCTCTGCAATGGAAATCTCCTTCACTGTGTTTCTGCGCAGCTTCCACTGTTCCAGGATTTGTCAGGAGTTCTTTTTAGAGGGAATCTATGGGCTGTGGGTTCGGACCTAGCATAGGTGAGTCTTTCTACTCCGCCATCTTCCAGGTTATTCTTTACATACTTATCTTTGTACATGTTATGTCCTCCCTCTTCCCAATAGAATGGAAACTTCTTGTGGACAGGTATTATATAATTTTTATTTTTGTGTTCCCAGTGCCTAGTTCAGTGTTTTGCACATAATAGGTTAATATCTGTTTAATTAGGCAGCTGCAGATCTGGAGAGAGGAATCAAGGGAAGGAAAGAGAAGCACTTGAACTATTTGGATAACTATGCTCAAAAACATATATTTTTCATTAATGATCTATAACCAATATGGAGGTCTGATCTAAATCCAACATTTAAACCACAGGCTTGAACTATTGTCAATGTAACATCTGAATTAATTATGATCATAGTCACATTCATTATGCCATTACACACCCCACAGCTGAGAACACATTTTAATCTCTTCTGTTCCTAACAAATCAAAGAAGCCCTATTTTCATAACTGATACTACATTAACAAATGTTTGAGACCTCAATTGAATGGGAGAAGAACTCAAATGGTTTGGTCAGGTTGAAGGGTTTTGAAGAATCAACTTTGGTATCAAGAGAGCATGCCATATTTAACATTGATGAATCCTTAATGCTACAAATTAATCTATGGATCCAATAACCCTGAGTGAGAATATTGTGCACAGGAGTCAGACTATGAATTAGCACATTATGCTTCTCCCCGCTGTGGGCTGATCTCTTACCATGCTTCACATGATACGTGGCCAAGGCCATTAGGAGGTAGCAACTAATTACCGTATCTTACAAACTCGTAGGCTGCTGTGATAAAGCAGAACTAAATCATCAAAATACTTCCATTGTCCTCCACCCCATTGCCTTGTGGTGCTATTTTTTTCTAATAGTGCACTCTGAGGGTACACAGTCATAGCACAGGTGATGGAGACTCAGAAGGGACTTAAAGCTATATAGCACCTACAAGCTCTTAGACTTTTCTGAGATATGTGCTTTGTTATGGTAAATTGAGCCATCTTTTGTCTTATTTGTCTTATTCAACCCCCAGTCATTGGATGGGCATGGAATCAGATAAATCAAGACCTGAAAAAGACCTTAATTTAGAAAGGCCAATGTCATCCATTGCATCTTGGGCCATCATCAGTCATCTTGACCTTTGTCTTGCCACTGGACTTCGATGACTTTGGAGGACAGAGTGAGGCTGACATCTTTGGTCTTTGTGCAGCTCTGCCCCACTCATATCCAGTTCATGTGCACATCAAGACATCACCCTCAGGATGTAACAACAACAGAGTCTATCTCTCCATCGAGTCTATTAAGGATCTGAAGGATGCAGCTCATCCAAGATCAGCTGTGCCCAGAGATAATGATATTCTATTTCCAATGTCCCCAAGTAGAGATTGTGCTTGAGTTTCTACAGATGGAACTTGGTTCTACATTTCTATACCTCCCTCAGGGATCACCCTCCTTATCAAGTGAGGGCATAAATAACCTTGTGGACATCTTGTATTTGTCAAATTATTAGCCTTCTTTCTTTACTTAAAGTTTTCGGGTGAATGAGTCACCTATTACTCTGATCCAAAATACTCCTCCATGGCCATTCTAAGTCAAACAGGGGACAGCCTGTGGACTGGGCTCAGAATGTCAATTGCTTTACTTTTATGGGCCTCCGTTTCCTTATCTATAAAAGGAAGGAGTTGGACTCAATGGCTTCTGAGGTCCCTTCCATTTCTAAATCTATATTCTTATGAATCATATCTTTCTCCTGACTCATAAATAATCTCAGAGCTTTGGGGAAGTTGGTTATATAAGGTTCAGAGTAATAGAACCATTTCAGATTGCTGAGAGGCCATCATTGACTACTTATGTGGGCTGGTCACTTCACCTTGCTTTCCTCATCTGTAAAACAAAGAGGTCACACTAAAAAGTTTGGAATACTTTCTTCTGGCTCTAAATCTATGATCTTGTTACTATTACACAATGGGGTGAGTTAATATAAATATCATTATCCTTGCTGTATGGAGAGCAAAAGAAATGGAGAGGTGCACTCTGACCTAGAAAGGCAGCTAGGTGGCACAGTGGGGGCTTGGATACAGGAAGACTAATCTTTCAGAGTTCAAATCTGGCCTCAGACATTGACTAGCTGTGTGTCACTTAACCATGTTTGCCTCAGTTTCCTCATTTGGAAAATAAATTAGAGAAAAATTTGACAAGTTTCTCCAGTATCTTTGCCAGGAAAACCTCAAATAAGGTCACAGAGAGTTGGACACAATTGAAATGACCCAACAACTCTGACTTAGAGTTCTGTTCTGAGTGCTGAAGTTTGAAAAAAGACATCGATAAGCCGTGGTGTGTCCAGAGGAAGGGAGGAAGTATTGTTAAGGGTTTTGAGTTACTGACATGTAATTATCAGCTGAAGTAACTGGACATGTTTTGCCCAGGAGAGAAAGAAACCAAAAAAATTAAGTGGGAGGAGGGCAAGACAGAGCTTTTATGAAGTGCTTACAATATGTCTGAAAATGTGGAATTATTTAGGGCCACATCCTAAATGGTCAAAGAAGCAAATTTGGGCTGTAATTTTTCAGAGACCTCCCCACTTCCCACAAACCCAAAACAATCTCCTCCCTACCCTGGAAAAAAATCTTCTAACAACCAGAAATGTCCAAAAGTGGAATGAACTATTTTAAGAGATGTTGGGGTCAGAGCAGTCTAGAGTGGAGAATATTTTGTGACATGAGTTGGACAATATGGCCTCTGAGATTCCTTCTAGCTTTCAGGGTCTGTGAAATTGAGGCCAGAGATTAGTTTTTGTGTCTGAGTTTGTAATATCCATATGACCTTAATATTATTTAATAGCCTCCCACTATCTCCATTCCTCAATATCCTTACAGTGACACAGTGCCTGCTAAGTCACCAAGAGTTGACTTGCCAAATTCTATCTCTGGAGTCCCATAACTCTGGTTCTGTATCCTGATATGGTGATCTCATACAAAGATTGTACTATGTTCATAAGACAGTACCTACTAAGGTAGGGGAGTAGGCTAAAATATATTATCAACTTTTCAGTGAATTAAAAAAAAATGTAGTGGAAGGCTTACTCTCCTCTCATACTACCAAAATAATCAATTAAATGGAATCTCCATTGCCAGGTCACTCAGATAACCGTTGCTTTTGTTTTTTTTACTATAATCTTAAATCTTTTCTCCATAGTCAGAGATATGCTTTTAAAGGCTCTCTCTCAAAGACACGTAGTACAATTGTTTAAACACCAACAACAGCCAAAAAGAAAAGGAAAAAAGAGGGAAGCATTAAAGAACATTTCCTCTGATTCCCATAAATCAGTTGGCAGTTCAGTATTAATGAATTGAACTGGTGTGCAGTACTAATTAATACCCTACCCAATGTCATGCATACATTCAAGCTTTGTTAGGAAAAGCCAAGCCTCTGATAGCCCTCTTAGTGCTTTAACAAATGACATTGTGTACTCTTCCCTTCAGGGCTAAGTTTAATTCATGATCACATAATGTGGTGGGGAAAGATGGTAATAGAAGACAGTGGAAGAAAAATTATTCATTACTGAGCTGAGGAGAGGGATCCTTCAACAGGGTCAATCTCAGGATACAGAGCCTCTGCCAATCATACTAGTGCAGCACATTCAGAAAGGTGTCTGAGCTGCTGTGGACTTGAGGAAAGGGTTCTTTTCCCCATGCTAAAAAGTGACTGAAGCTCAGATGAATCTAATTAACTTCTTATTTTTCCATAGGTTCCAAGACAAAAGGATGGCCCATTCCCCTTCCTTCCTGTATACTCCCTTTTCTTTTTTTTTTGTTCATTGTTGTTCAGTCTTTTCAGTCCTGATTCTTTGTGATCCCATTTGGAGTTTTCTTGGCAAATATCATGGGGTGCTTTGCCACTTTTTTCTGAAACTCATTTTGACAGTTGAAGAATTGAGGCAAACACAATTAAGTGACTTGTGCAGGGTGACACAGCTAGTTAGAGTCTGAGGCCAGATTTGAACTCACAAAGATGAGTGTTCCTGACTTCAGTACTCTATTCACTGTGCCACCTAGCTACCCATTTATCATTTAAAGCTGTTGTAATTCTTTTTCAGGCTGCATTTACGGAAAAAACAAGTGTTCCCAGGGATTTAGGAAAGATTTCTCCCCTCTCAATCACCTGAATGCCCCTCTTCCCCTACAATGCCCACATTTCCCAGAGATAGTTCTTCAAGCTCTGGGTTCTGCATGGCCCAAGAATAGTGCTATCCTTCAATATCATGTAGGTCTAGCTCATTAGCATCCATTGCAAGAAATGTGGAGGGAGTATGATAGTGATTCTCTTTTTGCAAGAGTATTTAGAATCAGAGTTGTATTACCATATTAAGGAAAGGTTCATTTATTCCTATGTTTTCTAATTTTTCTTAGTGGAAATGAGTGTTGTCTTTTGTCAAAAGCTTTTTTCTGCTTCTACTGACATGATGATATAATTTTTATGGTTCTTAATATTATATGGCTTATTATGTTCACAATTTTCATAATATTGAACCACTCTTGCATCCCTAGTATAAATCCATCTTGTCCACAGTGTGGAAAGTCTTTTTGAAAGAGACCTCAGAGGTCCTTTGAGAGATTGGTTGTCTAAGGTTCTTTCTGGTTCAGAATCTATACTTCTAGAATTCTGTAGAGTTTATCCATTTTATGTTTTGCTTTTCTTTATATCCTGAGAGCTTAGCCCAGAGTCTTCTACATAGTAAACATTTAATAAAACTTTTTTGATTGATTGAGAAACCAAACCTGGAAATAGGACTCACTGCCATGAGTTGGCACAGTGACTGTGAAATACTAAATGCTTAATAAAGGCTCATTGCTTGAAAGAAGTATTGGCCATGTCCAAATGACTAGATATAAACTATAAATATGGTTAACAGAGAAACTGATTCAATTAGTTCATTCTTGGAATGTCCTGAAATGTGCAAACATCGTCCTTCTTCTCTTTTACCTGTTGAATTCCTATGCATCTAAAGTGCTTCCTCCTTCAGAATAGACTTTTAATCTGGGGTCTGAGAACATGCATACAAATTTATATCATTATTGGTGTATGATATATGGATACATATATGAATTTATAAATGAATACATATGCATACATACATATATGTATACACATACACATATACCTATATATGATTATTTCTGTATGATTGGCTTCCTTTGTAATTCTATGTATTTTATTTTATGCCTTTAAAACTGTTATGCAGAAAAGGAGTCTATAGTCTTTGCCAGGTTGCCATACAGGGTCCATGACACAGAAAAGTTTAAGCATGTTTGTCTATAGACATGCTTATCCTTTGTATTGATAATGGAACCCATATAACACTTGATTGTATAACTCTGTAGCATCTGTATCATATTTTATTGTGTATTACTGGTATCTTATTTGCCTCATTAGACTTGTGTCTGTCCTTCGTTGCTGAAGAAGACCATGCCATCAGAGATATGATGACATGACTTGCACTTGACTTTATTTTGAATGAAGGAGGGCTGTGCAGGGTCACCAACTTCATTTCTCCTCCAGAGCCATCTGAATTCAGTGAGGTAACACACATTCATTGAATAGGTCTGTTGAAGAAGTAGCCAGGGTATAGACCCTTTAATAAGGTCAATAAAAAAAACATCAGACTGGAGGGTCAGGAGGGGAGAACACAACAGTTACTATTGATAATCACTCTTAAGCCAGAAGGGTCCAGAAAAGAGCCTTTAGGCAAGGGGCAGGGGCCTCATGGTGTCCCTTCCCTTCCCTTCCCTTCTCTCCCCTTAACCTTAAATGTCATTAGACTATATGTTCCATAAAAGGAGGAATCATGTCCTGTGAGACTGATTCTCCCTTCTTTAAACTTCTCAGACACTTGTCTTTTTATTTTAATTTCATTTATGAATGTCTCTTTCTTGTCCCCTCTCTAGTGAAATATAGGAATAAAAAAATGCATTTATTAAGTATAGTACTGTGCTAAGCACTGGGGTGTAAAGACAGAAAAGAGTCCTTTCCTTTAGGAGGTCTTCTTCTCACAAGAGGAGACAGTACATATACAGGAGGGTGCAGTAGCAGGGTTGATGGAAGTTCCCAGTGGTATTTACAATGCAGGTCAAATGGTAATGCTTATTCTGTAGAGCCATCATTTGTCCTGGTTGTTCCTGGTTGTTGTCCTTTGTTCTCAAAGAGGACCAAAATGACCTCACTATGATAAAGTGAAGTTTCAGTGTTATCTGACTGTGGCTGATCAGATAAATACAGGCTTGGAATGCTCTAACACAGGTTGAGCACAGATAGTATGTGTGAATATTTGAAAAGGGTAGCTCCAAATTTGCACATCCTATGTTTACTTTGTGCTGTCTCAATTCTGATTTTCTTATAAAGCACAGCACCCTTTCTGATGTGGGCATGCCATGCAAAGGGGCCCTGTGCCAGTGTCTCCCATGTTGCACAGTCAAGTTCTAAGTTCTTGCGAGGGTTTTTGTAACTCGTCTTCTGACCATCGTGTGATCGCCTGCCCCATGTGAGGTCTCCATAAAATAGTCTTTGGAAAACAAACATTTTGCATTCAAACTCTTTGAAGCATAATTTGAATGCTTGGCAGTTCAGTTCGAGCAAGGACTTCAGAGTCTGGTACCTTATCCTGCCAGGTGATCCTCAGAATCTTCCTAAGACAGTTCAAATGGAAGTGATTCAGTTTCCTAGTATGACGCTGGTAAACTGTCCATGTTTCACAGGCATACGACAATGAGGTCAGCACAACAGCTCTGTAGACCTTCAGTCTGGTAATGCTTATTCTGTAGAGCCCCCATTTGTAATGATGATTAAAGAAGAAAAAAATCAGTCAGCATAACTACCATTTACACAAGCTTTTCTTCTCTGTTGATGTCTAGCTGGTGATCCGTTCACAGCAAGGATTTTAAAAAAATATTTGTTGTTTGATTGACTACTTCACTTTCACTATTATTTGTTGAACTTTTACTATATCCAAGGCATTGTGTTTTAGATTGTATAAATTTCTATTCTTCATCTTTCCTATTAATTTTTTTTCATCAAAAGCATTGAACATAAGAATAATCTATGTTTAAACTATGAGTAAAAGTAATTTGAAACTAACAACTTTTGAGCAGTTTTACCTATTGAATTCCCTAGGCTACCAGTAGGTATTACTTTGGCATTTCTACATATGGAAGTTGTTTTTATAGGAAACAGAATTCAAAGTATAAGTTGATATCTTTCTGTCTTATTTTTAGCTGTTTCAGTCATTCATAACTTGATTTTTTTCCTGCTTTTATCCCCTGATTTGATTAGAATTCTTTTATAAAACTTACTCTGACTCTTTGCCTTGGAATATGACATATTCTGGGGGTTGCCTATAGACTCAAGACTCTAGGGTAGCTTGCTGGCTAAAATCTTTGCCATAGTTCATTCTAAAATTTTTATCTGTTAGCAGCTTTCAAAAAGTTAAGAACAAAATTCTACCCACAGACAAACCATTTTCATGATTAAGTCTTTCTGGTAGATACAGGTTACAATGAAGAAGGGAAACATTGAGTGTGGGTTGATTCTACTAATGAAATTGTGCATGAGTTCTTGAAACATAAACTTAATTCCCTCAATGGGAATTTAAAGTGGTTTAGGCTAACCACTTCAATATCTTCACAAGAAAACTCCAAATGGGGTCAGAAAGAGTTGGACATAACTGAAATGACTCAATAATAGCAAAAGAGTATATGTATGCTTATGTTGATTCAATTCAATTTACATCAATAAACATTTATTAAGGACCTATAATGAGCATGCCCACTGCTAAGGACTTTGCTGCCAACTCAACTGCCCTCTCAGCGTAGAACTTCCTTTAGTGTCTGGGCTCTTCTCATCTTGCAATATCTTTCCAACATGCCAGTCTACTTCTCCCATTTATGGGATCCTTTGGGGGGATCCATGCTTTATTCCCCTCCAGACTGTGCTTCTAACTCTACAGACTTTGCTATCATATCCCTGTGTCATCATACCCCTATGCAGGTCCCACTTATTCTCTTTCCCCCTTTCTATCACTGTGATATTTGAATATAAGCTCATTAATGGTAATTGTTTTTATTTTTCAGTTATATCTAACCCTTTGTGACTCCATCTAAGAGGCTGTTATTTTTTTTCCCAGAGATCCTGGAGTTTGTCATTTCCTTCTCCAGTTCATTTTACAGAAGAGGAACTGAGAAAAATAGAGTTAAGTGACTTGCCCATGGTCACACAGCTAGTAACTGTCTGAGGCCAGATTTGAACACAGGAAGATGAGTATTTCTGACTTCAGGCACAGCACTCTATCCATTGTTACTCCTAGCTACCCCGTTTGAAGGCAGAGACTATCTTTTTTGTAGTTAATATTTCCAGAATTTAGTACAGTATTTGGTAAACAATCAGTGCTTAATAAATGCTTGCTGCAGGGACAGTTAGATGATGCAGTGGTTAGAGCATGGGCCTTAGAGTCAGGGGAACCTGAGTTCAAGTCTGGTCTTAGATACTTACTAGCTATGTGACCATGGGCAAGTTACTTAACCCCAATTGCCTCCCTTTCCCCCCAACTAAATGCTTGTTATGCTATGCCTTTCAGCCCAATTCTATCTGTTTCACTTGCTGTTTCCTTCCAATGCAATTCATTTCAATATTTTCACCATCCATTGGAAAGTAAGTCATCTCCTTTAACCAGGAACCATTGTTCCTGATACCATTGTATCCCTGGAACTTAGCATAGTGCTTTAAACATAGTAGGTGCTTCATGAATATCTGTTATAATAAATTGGAATCCTAAGACATTTTGCCATCTGCTGTAGAGTATCACTAAGTAGGAAATCAAAGTAGGCAGTATTATTAACCATCTCTGTGGATATGAGTATGCAAATGAGATTTAAAAAAAGAAATAATGCATGCTTAAGTGTCTTTGTAAACCCCATTTTGCTGAGTGTCCTTACTGAACATATTTATTTATTCTGGATTCTCCTTGTTTCTCCATCTGTCACTGTTTTTGTACTTTTTTACTCTAGACCCAACAATAGTGTTCTTGATAGAAAGATACAAACCATCCACATCTTTGTTCTTTTGGTACTGATCTCTGATCTTAGATAGAGAAACAGGGCTGAAAGATACAAAAGGAGAGAGTCTAGCCATAGAGAGCAGACTTAAGTCCCTGGGGAGGACGAGTCTGCTTGGCTAATCAGCCCCCAGGAATCTGTTGTCCCCAAAGTGGCTGTGCCATGGAGGAGTTCCTGGAGGAAGAATTAGGAGAAACAAGCATGAGATGACAGCAGCAGAAGTTCCTGAACCCAATCTCTGGGAAAGATGGGGTGGCATCTTTGAATAACACCCTACTTCCCACTGAGGAGACGAGTTCCAACAAGCAGGAGTGAGGACAGAGGAGCTATCATGGGTAGAGTCATAACATGGAAGATTAAACCTGGATTTTGCTCTTCTTTACTATTGTGAATTATGGGGACTGTACAGGTCTAGGGCAAAAGGACTAACACTGTAGCAACCATAGGTCTTCATTTGTTGGTTACCTCAACCACAAGAAAGTTACCTCATGACATCTCATGAGACCAAATGATAACTTTTGTGAAGATACAACTCCAAGGTCTCAGTATTCAACCCTTATCTCTCTTCTGAACTTCAGTCCTTTATCACCAACTGCATCCTGGATATCTACAATTGAATGACTTGTAAGTATCTCAAAGTGAATTTTTCCAAAATGGAATTCATACTCTTTCTCATCAAACTACTCCCTCCTCCACAATCACAAAATCACCAAATTTAAGAGCAGGAAGGAATCTCAAAAGTCATCTTGTTCATCCTATACGAAAAAAAATTATCCCCAATACAGCATACCTAATGAGGACAAAGGCATTGTTTGCTTGAATACCTCCAAGAATGAGTAACTCCCCCAGCCTAGATTTTTGTTTCTTCTTCCAGAAAACCTACTCTCTATTTAACTAATTAGGATATAATTGTGAGATGCTACATTTATCCCTATTGAATTTCACCTTAATCTATCTTTATCCTATCATGAACCTTTTGGATTTTGACCGAGGCATCTAATGTGTTATTTACCCCTACCAGTTTTGTACCATTTGGAAATTTAATAAGAATGTCATCGATGCCTTTACTGAAGTTATCCATAAAGATCCGGAACAGCAGAGGGCCAACCAAATATAGACACCTAGGACAGTAGCCTAGAAACCTACTTGCAGGGTTACAGCGAACCATTAGCACCTTCTCTTTTGTCTATTTCACAACTTCCAAATCCACGTAATTGTTTATTATCTAGTCTGCATGTTCCTATCTTTCCCACAAAAATGCTACAAGCTATTTTATCAAATGCTTTGCTGAAATAAAGGTAAGAAAATACTATAAAATTCTCCTGATAAAACTGTTTTGTAAAGTCTGCTAAAAAAGAGAAATTATGTTAGTTTGGCAAGGCTAGTTTTTAATGAGGGAACACTGGTTCTTTGGTATCAATGCTTCCTTTTCTACATGTTCCTTAAGCATAACTTCAATGATCAACTCTAGAATTTTCCTAGAAATTTAAGTCTGGCTTATTGTCATGCATAGACTTTGTTCTCTTTCCTTTTTTGAAAACTGTGAGTTACACTTCTTCAGTCCTGCAGTGTTTCTCTTTTTCTCTATGCTCTTTCAAATGACATTCACAGGAGCTCAGTAATTACACCTGTCAGTTCCTTCAGTACTGGAGGATGTTGCAGATATGGGCCAGGTGACTGGAATTTATGAAAAACCTCCATTCCTGTGACTATCTCATAACTAAATTTCCTATTAAACATTTTTGTTCTTTCCTTACTAGAACACAGGTCATTCTTCCTGGTAAGGAAATCAGAAAGAAAATAAAGATAAAATATAATAAAACAAAAGAAAGCTGTGCTGTCTCATTTTTGTCAGTTCCAATTGTTCTACTCACCCTAAAATATGATTCTATCCTTTCTTTGATCCTCCATTGTCTTCAACAAAGCTTTAAAAAGAGTTCTATATTGTTAGCCTTAGTTTCCCTAAACCAGGGTCAGCTCAACTGCAGATTTAGCTATTCTGACACAATTTTAAAGCATCATGCCACAATGTCATATTAATTAATTGTTACCTGGCTCCGTGTCCATTTTTTATATGTAGCCTTAAAAACATTGGTGTTGATTGGTGAGTTCCCTGTGCATCCACATCATTCTCTTTAGAGAACTCAAGTTTTTCTTTCAGGTTGGAATACTTCCTCTTTGTGTCTTGTCAAATTTCACTCTCTAGAGCTTTCTATCTCAACTGGGTTGATTATTGTACAATTTTCATTGTACTTATTCTCTGCTGTACTTATCCCTCCCTCTGAATGCAAAATCTAAGGTCTGTTTCAGACTCTTCCTGGTTTCCCATTCAATCACAAATTCTAGAAGGAAGTGATCCTTTCCCCCATAATGACCTCATTATTCCTTCACCTGCATGTAGTTTTCCCCTATTAACCCTTGTTAATAAGAATTGGATCCAAAAGAGAATTTCATTGGCTCCTCTGTGCTTTGAAGGATGAAATACTTTTAAACCAAAATAAGATTAGCTCCTCTGCTTTTGGGGAAGAGAGAGAGAGAGAAACAGAGAGACAAAGAATGAGAATCAGTCTAGATAATTGAAGTCACCTATCATTCAATATAGCATACAGACATGCCAGGCTTGTGATTTGTTTTTTCCAAAATCCTTATCTATTTCTTCTCTTGTGTAGGTATACTCTGTAATTTACTCTGATTAAAGAATAATTTTGTATCTTCTTCCATCGAAAGAAGACACTGATTTATAACATTATCCTACATTTGGAGATACTCATGCCAAACAAATGTAAGAGCTAAAATAAATGGGAGAAATTGAACATCTTTTTTTAAAACTTGTAGAACTCACAGAAATAGGCCTCATTCAAATTGCTGTAATGGGTAGCACTAATTTAATTGGGCCCAAATGTAGAATATTTCTAATGGGGGATGCTCCATTTTTGTATAGCATCTTTCTCCACTTACACTGAAGCCTTTGAGTTCAGTATTTTATGTCTGCTTATAGCTCCAGTAACTTTAGAGCACTGTTGGATAGAGGGACAGTGAGATAGTCTCAAAATGAGGATGAGCTCATGTCAGGTTCAATTTCTGACAAATTCTGGCTCTCTGATCCTGGGCCAGTTACTAGAGCAAATCTCAGTGCTCTGTGATTATGAGATGCAGACAAAGTGTTAACCTGCATCTGTAGGGGGAGTTTCCTCACTGAAAAGTTACCTGTACTGATGAAATTACAGGTCCAGCTCTTGTCCTTATGTCTCCATTATCTTCTGTATAGCAAGTTGGGTATCGTAAAATTATAGAATTACACAATAGATTTGTACTGGAAGGGCACTCAGAGGCCATCTAACTGAATGTTCACATTTTGTAGCTAAGGAAATCAAGCCCAAGAGAGAGTAAATGGCTTACTTATCTTGAGAAAAGCAGTAAGCCATACCCGAATTTGAACCCATTTAAAATGAGAATGATGGCATAAAGATTATAGTGGTGGTGGTCATAAAGTGTTCATCTCAGTTCCCCTGCCTCTAGCAAACCTCACCCAGCTCTATATTCTTGCAAACTGCACAGGGACAGGGACAGATATACCTTCTTCAAATTTTGAAAAATGCTTTCCATATGTTATCTCTTGATTTTTACAGTAACCTTCTGATGTGGCTACTCTTACTATCCCCATTTTAGAGAGGAAGAAATTGAGACAGAGAGGTTAAGTGATTTGTCCAAGGTGACATAAGCTAAGATATATCTGAAGCAGTTTTGGAACTCAGGACTTTCTAATTCCAAGTTCTGTTTGAACCACTGACTCATTTAGCTGCCTTGACAGATCCTTCCCTCCTTTTTAGACTAAAGGGAAAATGAACTAAATTTTTTTCAGATTCTCTAATCTCCCTGTCTCCTCTAAGAGATGTTCTTTTTATGTAGTGGGAGTTTGGAGGAAATTACCGAGCAAGGCAGACATCTTTTTCTTGCTTTTGCCAGTTTATACTTTCTTTGCTAGATGAAGATCACCCTTTTAGAGCATGTCAGTCTTTTCAAAGTACATCTTAAGGTTCCAGTTATCACTGACCAGGGTTTTGACAATGTACAATAGATTCTGGATATACCCAAATCTACACCTATTGAACTTGTACTACTGTGGAGGTGAAATCCAGTTCACTCAGCAATGTCAGTACCACAATTTCACTTAGTGTGGTGAACAGAAGGCTGGACCTGGAGTCAGGAAGATGTGTTCAAATCCTAATTCGACATTCTTACTCCCTTTGTGAGCCTGAATAGATGAATGGGTGAGCCTCAATTTCTCCTTCTCTGAACTAAGAATACCAATAGATGGTACCTCACAGCATGCTATCATCAGGATCTGATCATATTTGTAAATCTTTTGTAAACCTTAAAACATAATTGTTGGTGATGATAAAGGAAATAGCATTTTAGTAAGCACCTAATATGTGCCAAGCACTATGCTAAGCACTCATTTGGATCTTAGAACAGCTCCTAGAAGGAAGTGCTATTTTTTTCTACATTTTGCAGTTCAGAAAATTGAGGTAGACAAAGGTTAAGTGACTTGCCAGGCTCTTCCAGCTTGTTGTTGTGGTTTGGTCATGTCCAATTCTTAGTGACTTTGTGGAACACCCATAGCATGCCAATGCTGTCCATGGGGTTTTCTTGGCAAAGATACTGGAATGGTTTGTCATTTCCTTTTTCAGTGGATTTAAAGTAAACAGAGTATCTTTCACAGGGTCACATAGTTGTGAGTGAATGAGGCAGTATTTGAACTCAGATCTTCCTGACTTAAGGCCCAGTTTTCTATCCCCTGGACCACCTAGCTGCCTCTTGGTGACTCTAGACCCTGTGACAGCAATAATTAATTATTGTCTCTGAGCTGACAGAGCTAAAGATGCAACATTTGTATTCATTCTCAGATTCACATCTCTCTCTCCTACAGTTGCCAGTCCTGCCCACATTGTCACAGCTAAGAAAAAAATCTGGGGGCTTGATGAGGGAAGGAGAGGGAAGAGAGCTCACCTGGAGTGCACTTCCGATAACCCCTTGGCCAAGGTAAAGTAGTAAAGAGAGAGAGACCAGGTAGGTTTCTTGTCCTGAGTGACACCATTAGAAGTAACCTCCATTTCTGAGTAAGGCCCAATTTGACTTTTCCTCATATAGTCTGCTTTAGAAAGCAAAGTATAGGATAAGTTGTCCCACACTACTGTAGAAGAAAGTTAATTGCCCCAGACCATTGTAGAAGAAAGTTAAGTTGTTCTAGTCCACTGTCAAAGAAAGCTAAGTTGTCCCAGACCTCTGTAGAAGAAAGATGTTTCTTTGCCCTATTCATAAGGTTAGCTTTGATAAAGCAAGTTGCCTTGTCTTGACTGCAAAGACAGTTAAAGATAGATTAAAAAATATATTCCTTGATGTAAAAAAAGTAAAGTTTACTATCTGCTTTATTGGGGGAGAGGTGACTTTTTGTTGAGTCATTTTTTCAATTGTGTCTGCCTCTTTGTTACCCCATTTGAAGTTTTCTTAGCAAAATATTGGAGCAATTTCCATTTCCCTCTCCAGTTCATTTTACAGATGAGGACTCTGAGGCAAATAGAGTGAAGTGATTTGTCCAGGGTCCCACAGCTAGTAAATATGAGTCTGGATTTGAATTGATAAATGAGTCTCCCTGACTTCAGGTCCAGCTCTCTATCTATTGCAGTCTAGGGGTCTTGGGAACCCTAAAATTCAAGGGCATTCGTGGGTCTACCTAGAAAGAATTTGACCACTGAAGCCTTCTTTCAGTCCATGTAATTTATTAAAACATGGTTGGGGTGGGTTAGATTCCTAATGTCTTCACATTTTATAGGGACAAGACTCATATTTTTATACGGAAAAAGATTGTGGGATGTTTTGGATGGGATTTAGGATGGGTGAATAGTCTGGGGTGGTCCTGAGGTAATAAAGAATGAAGGTTTGGGCTGGGGTGGGGGTGGGGCACAATGAAAGGACAGATGAAAGAATTACTGCGATAGGTGATGCCTCAGGAGAATACTAGGTAACTGGGCTGTATGGGAAAGTCCAGGGGCTTTTTCCTTTTTGGAGTCCAAATCCCTATCCCCATCGTATCTACTACATCACCTAGCATCCTGACTTTGTTCTCATTTCCTCCAAGTAGCTAGGCCTCCTTGAGGGACTTCTTCTTGCTGAATGGTTTTCTTTTCTTTCTGATCTGATGCTCTAAATTGTTTCATTAAGGCATGTTCATGGCAGCCAGAAAATGCTAACATAATCTGGAGTGTGCCCTGTGACAGTCATAGTTCATATTCTCAGGACACTAGTGGAACATTTTGTCCCTGATAAACTGAATTAGAGATAGGGTTTTATCTTTTCCTCCAGAGATTTTGGATGCTCTCCTTTTGGCATGCCCTACAGCCTCCAGGCAGAGGGGGCAAGCTGGGGAGGGAAAAGGATGCAACTGAGAGGGAGAAGAGAGAGAGGCAATGATAGGGCTTTGGTCATGGCTGCTTGAGGCATGCTGATGGCCATGGTTACCTACATGGTTGCATCCCATGGTTAGGGGTGAAGGAAGAAGAGGGGGCAGAAGGCAGAAGGTCTTTTGGGGTTTGGTCAGGGTAGGAAGTGGGGCTGGTCGAGTGATAAATCCTCTTCTTTACACTAAAAGAAGAAGCACAAGGGTCAGTAGTTAGAGACAGGCTTGTTGTAGGATCATCCTGCTTAAGTTTGCTATTGGATTAGAGAAACAGCCTAAGTACTGGGCAGAGGGCAGTGTACTTACTGGTTGTGCCAATAAACACTTCTAAAGAACATTTCAATAAATGTACAGGTGGCAGATCTCCAAGAGAATCCAATTCTTCTCAGTAAGTGTCAGAGAAAATCTCTGTGATGCTTACAAAATCTAGAGTCCTCATGGATTTTGAGCTTTCTCCAGTACCAGTGGAATATAAAGAAGTCGTTTGTGAAAGAAAGGGGGAAAAAAAAAGAAAGTGGGCGAGTGAGAAGAAAAACACAGGCTGAACCTAGCAGTAGAATTTACAAGTAAGAGCATCATTAACTTCTCTTTCCAAAGAGAACAATGGTAGGTCTGAGTTGGCTGCACAGGGCTATTTGTTTTTTCTCTCACCTTATTTCAAAGGTTCTGGAGTGGGAACAGTGGCCTTAAACTAGGTTTGGGCAGCTATTGTAAATAGGGGAGAGGCACCTGGGCTTGTAGATAAAGCCAAGAAGACCTCGGGTTTGGATTCTACTTTGGACACATGATCATGAGCAAATTACTTAACTTATATGTATTTTAAGGAATTTCCTAGGACTGTGAGTTGAAGAAGAGTTGGGGTCCCAGTATTCCAGGTATCTATTCATTACTTGTATAACTGTGAACAAAATCACTTAACATCTTTGAGCCTCAGTTTCCTTATCTGTAAAATAAAGGGGAGGATGGATTTTAATGTCTCTTCCATCTCTAGATTTGAACTAATGGAGGGAAGTGTTCTCATTAGGAGTTCCTTATATTGACAAAATAGGTCTGAATCACAGCAAAAGCTGGACATTTTTATGTAACACCAGATGGCTGTGAGTGTCACTTGTGGGGGTGGTGGTTTGGCCAGCTGATTCTAGGTGCTGTCCTTTCCTCCTTACACCCTTTGTCTCTGAGGAGTTAATGGGGCCACATTCTTTTTAAGGCAGACAAGTATCTCAGTGGATAGAGACATAGGCATGGAGTCAGGAAGAACAAGGTTCAGGTTCAGCTGATGTCAGCTGCCTCTCTTCCTTTCCCCTTTTCTTTCAAAAGATTTAATCAACCCCACCCCTTTTCAGGCAGACAGGTATCTCAGTGGACTAGAATTAGTTAAAAAGACCAAAATTCAAATCTGGACTCAGATACTAGCCATATTACTCTGGGCAAGTCACTTAATCTCTGCTTCAATTTCTTCATATAAAAATCAATAGCATCTAACTTCCAGGGTCATTGTGAAGATGAAATGAGATTATATTTAAGTGCTATTAGAGATAAACTTGACACATAAAAAAAGTATCAAGAAAAATTTATTATAAATGGAGTTCAGAAGAGAGAAGGCCTACGTTCCTTCCCCTGAAAGAACAGGTAGCTTCCAGCATGGCCACCGGAAGGACTACAACCAGGACCCTTACAGAGTTCTGAACTTTGGATTTCCTGAGATACTGTCCCCTGGCCATGTGACTCCATGTTCTTCTCTTTGATAGGCCCTTCCTCATACATCTTCTTGGGCCTGTGCATTTGTTTCCGACCTCTAACCTGACCATGCTAGGTCACAACTCCCCATTAAAGTGTGGAAATAAAATTTACTTCTTGTTTTCCCACAGACTCCCTCCTTTTCTCTTTATTAAAATTTTTGTTTCCACACTTAAATCCAAACAATATCTCCTCACTTTATTTCCCTTATGAATTCTTCCCTTCATCTATCTTCTTTTTATATGAATATGGGAAAGGAACCAAGTTGACTGACACATTGACAAATTACAAAGAGGCAGTCCCCTTGTTATAAATACAGATTATATGCATGAATATATGCATATATTCATATGTGTGTATGGGGGGGCACTGGGGAAGGTGTTAAAATACGTCTCACCCTCAGTCTTCTGAAACTATGGCTGATCAGTGTATTGATTAGGGTTTTTAAATCATTTGAAGTTGTTGGTCTTTACAATGTTTTTATTGTCTATATTCTTCTCCTGGTCCTGTTCACTTCACTCTGCCTCAGTTCATGCAAATCTTCCCAGAGTTCTCTGAAACTATTCTTTTCATCATTTTTTCTGGTACCATATATCCTCTTATATGCCATAATTTTTCAGCCATGCCCCAATTGATGTGCACCCATTTAGTTTCCAATTTTGCTGTAATAATTTAAATGGAGAGATCTTTCGCATTAATTAATAGTCCCATATGATCTGCTTAAATCACCTGGAAGCCTAATTCACATGTGTTAGGAGGAGCTGGTGGAACAGGTGGAATAGGAAGGGTGGAGCAGAATCAGGAGGAAGTAAGTGTGTGTGGTCAGGTCAGGGGGGAAAGAATGCAGGCCCAAGTGACACAGGCCAACTGATACATTGTGACATTTGGTAGGGAGAAGGCCCTGACTGGGGGAGTGGAGGCTTGAGACTGATACATTGTAACAGTTGATAATGAGAAGGCCCTGGCTGAGATGGAGGAGGTTTGAGAATGGCTTTGCCCCCTGCTGTGATCATGTTTATTAAAAATGTCTTTCTTCTGCCTTCTATAGGGAGAGTCTTTTATACTCAGTGATTGAGAATTAGACTGGCCTATTCATAGTCACCACCAGTGCTGTGAATATTGACTTGGCGATACATTTTTCCAACTAAAAAAAGTTTTTTTTTTTTTAACAGATCCTAGATTTGACTCAATTCTAACTTTTAGTTCAGAGACCTTGATAATCCCAAATCAATTTTAAGCTTGACCCTCTGAAATATAAACCCAAAGATGTCGGTCAATTTACATGTCCTCGTTACACACATGCACATATGTAACACATACACACATACATATATATATTTAGAGTTTACACATATTATCTTATTAGATACCTTTCTTGATCTTTCCAGCTGCTAGTGCTCTGCTTTGAGAAAATTTTGCATTTATTTGGCATATTCTATGTGCACATTATCTTCTCATAGAGTATATGTCCTTTGAAGACTAGGATGGTTTCATTTTTGTCTTTATATCCCCAGCACCTAGAAGGGTGCCTGGCATATATAGCAGGTGTTTGATAGATGTTTGTTGATTGATTGATTACAGCAACTCTCAGAGTGGTACCTAATATGGGAATGAGACTCACAGAGATGAAGCATCTTACTCAAAGTTCCATGACTAATGTATCCAGGATTCCAACCAGTTCTTTTGAATTCAAGGTAAATGCTCTTTGAATTATAAAAGAAGTAATTTTGACATGGGCCTGGTCTCTGGAAACTGAGTGGCTAGTGGTAATGAAGTTAAAAGAAGTAATAACTATAATTACATTTTATTAAAAAAAACTTTGAAAAATAAGATTAATGGCTCCTGCTGACATCGCCATCCTTTACTGTGTAGTCTGTTTCATCACAGAAATAAATTGTTTATTCAATCCATTCTGTTTTGTTCCCTTTTCAAATCCTTTCAGTGGTAGACTTTGTTTTCCTGATAAAGTTTCTGTTATTCTAGAACGTGATGATCAATAGATGTTGACATTTCGGTTTAAAAGGAGACTGATGCTTCTTGAGGTAACCAAGCTAGTTCCATGAGATGTTGCTCTTGACAGACACAGATCCTACTCATGACAAAAGGGTACAATGAGATGAACTGATCCTCAGTTTCCTTTCTTGGCATGATGCAAAAGTAACAGTGGTTCAATATAGCAGAAGCACCAGTCGTACCACTGGCTGGGCATTGAACAAGAAATAACACCATGGTAAATATACATATATACACACATATATGTGTGATGTATGCATTTATGTGCTATATATATGCACATACATATATGCATGCGTACAAGGCCCAGTTCAAATGCTATCTTTTGCACAAGATCTTTCTGGAAATGACTTTGAACTTATTTTATTTGTATTTATTTATCTGTGTGTATGCTATTTCTTCCCCTATTCCTAATATAATCCAAGCTACTTGAAGGCAGGGGCTGTTTTTGTTTTCTGGTGCCTAGCATAGCACCTGGCAAGTGGCAGAATATTTGCTTAGTAAGTAATTACTAAGATAGGTGGAGTAGTAGATGAAGTGTTGGCTTAGAGTCAGAAAGATGCCTGTTCCTGAGTTCAAATTCTACCTCAGACATTTACTAGCTGCATGGCCTGGGGGAAGTCACGTAACCCTATCTGCATCATGTTCCCTCATCTGTAAAATGAGCTGCAAAAGAAAATGACAAACCACTTCAGTATCTTTCCCATGAAAACCTAAAATGGGGTCATAAAGAGTTGGATATGACTGAACAGCAAGTAATTGCTTATTGAACAAATAATTTTTCACAATAAAGGAATGACAGAAGCAAAACCATTGGTCAGGGTTGTAGGAAGGCAGAATGCAGCTCATATTGTGTTAAATTCTGAGTACTCACTGAAGGAAGGACACTGATGAGTTGAAAACCAAGGATGTGATGGAGACAGCTTTACCTGCTGAGAGCTACTTGTAACATTTCAATGTGAATATGTATACCTCGGAAATAGGCAAAAACTACAAATTAGGGTTTGATCCATTTCTTTTCCAGGCCTGAGAAAATGATGGAGAAAATGTTCATAATGTAAATTAAACTTAAATGTGTGTGTTGCCTATTTTTCAAATGCTAGAGTCCACTGTTAAATATTTGTCAGCACAGTCTCGCTGAAGATCATCCATGGGAGGCCCACCAGGATGGTAAGGTGCTTTGAGATCTTGACATAGGATGATTCTCAGTAAGAATAGGAGATCTTTAAACTAGAGGAGCCAAAACATAGGGTGTGCATGGCAGGGATCTTTAAGGATTGGATAGTTCATAGGCTTAAAAGGAAACCAGATTGTTGTATTCATCCCCAAAGGACAGAGCTAAGAGCTACTGAGTAGGGGTCTAGGGGGAAGTAACAGCCAGGCAAATGGAAGCCTGATGGAGGAAGAATCTGCAAACAATGAGAGTCATCCTCAGGTGGAATGGACTACCTTCGCTCAAAGTCTGGGGGACTTTGTGCTAGTTATGTTGGAAAGGGGATGATCATTCAGGTTCAGGCTGGACAATTGTCCTCCAACTCTACCATTATTTTTAAGAGAGCCATTCACCAATGGACATAGATTCCTTATGAATGAATAAATGATAGAAACTATTTATTAAGCACTTACTATATACAGCCCAGGGTTGCTCCAACTTGGGGGATACAAACAGAAAAAGGGAAAAAAGGGGAGATGGGTTCCTATTTTCAATGAGCTCACATTCTGTGACATAAAAGAAAATTCAGTTGAGAGGCAAATGGAAAGACCCAGGAGAGTGCTTTTCAAGACAAATGACAGGTCCTGAGCTCCCTGTCACTAGGAGTATTCAAGTAGGGGTGTGTATGAAACTCTACTAGAAAGGGGATTCTTTGACAACATAGGAATTTGAGCTAGTTAGCTTTTAAATGCCTTTCATGTAGGATTATATTGCTGGAGTTAGAAGGGATGTTAAATTAAGGGTTTCTTAAACAAAGTGTGAAATACACACACACACACACACACAGAGACATACACACAGTGTATCTGTATATAAACATATATGTATATAACTATACTCACATAAATTTGAACATATTCACATATGTAAACACTCATATTTATATTTAAAACGGTTTCAATATAATTGGTTTCCTTTGTGATCCTATGTATTTTATTTTATGCATGTTAGAATATCATTCTATAGGCTGCAGCAGACTTCCTAATGGGGTACATGGCATAAAAAAAGGCTAAGAACTCCTGATCTAGTCCAGTTCCCTCATTTTACTTTGGAGGAAACAGGTGACTCCCTCAAGGCAACACAGGGTATTAAACATTAGAGGTGGCATTGGACCCCAGAGCCTCTGAATGCAGAGATGGTGCTCATCTAAGTGGTTCAGCCAAGATTCTAAGTAGGTGAGTCACATAGTCAATAAATATTTCAGTCAATAAACATTTATGAAGGACTTACTATATGCTAGGCACTGTGTTAAGCACTAGGAAAGTAAAAAAAAGTAAAAGACAATCCCTGTCCTCGAGGACCTCACAACATAATGGTGGGGAAGGAGAAAGTAAATAAAAAGTAAATTTTGGAGGAAGAAGAAAGCAAGCATTTATTGGATATCTATTATATGCCAGGAACTGTGCTAATTCCTTTACAAATATTATCTCAGTTGATCCTCACAACCATGGGAAGCAAGTACTATTATTTTCTTCATTTCACAGTTGATGAAACTAAGGTAGACAGAGGTTAAGTGCCTTGGATCACACAGCCAGTAAGTATCTGAGGATGAATTTGAATTCAGGTTTCACTGCCTCCATGACTGACATATCTCATACAGTATAGTACCTGGCTGTTTAAAAAAGTCAATTAGAGAAATCAAATGTAACTCAAAGTCACATACATGCATAGAAATAAGAATGTGGGGAAAAAACTCAACACTAAAAAAGCTAAGTAAATGTTTGCCATGTTGTGCATATAACTGTGGTTGAGCTCAACACTCCTAGGACTTAAGTTATTCATTGTTTATAAATGACTAATTCCCGTTCCTGTTTTCCAGGCCAGTGCTTTCCTCTCCCCTAGTTGAGGATGCAAGATGCATGAAATGAAAAGACACAAGTTTTCAGCTCTACCTACAGTGAGCTCTGTTGGCTGGCATAATTTCTTAAGGTCCACCTGTATGCAAATTATCCTCTAACTTTACAAATAAAAGGCAGAAATATGAAATCCTCCAAAGGCTTTAAGGAAAAAAGTCATAATAACTAACTAAAAAATAACCAGTTTATTTTCCCCTTGCCTTCTGCCCCCCTAAGGAAATTAAAAAATTCCATAATTGGTTATTCCCTGTAGAAATCGTTACTTGCCCCGTGTGAGCAGATGATCACTTTTATTTTCATCTGTGCATTCCCTCTCCACCCGTAAAACAAGAAGCTGACACACTCAGCAGACCGTTGATAAATATTTGTTAAATGAATGAACGTATGCTTGAATTTGACACTTGAAAATTACCAAGCTAGAAAATGCCCTAGGTTCCCTGAACTAATCGTTTGCATGCCCACTTCAGCCCAAGAACCAGTTTTCATTCAGTTTCTCATTTAGATTCTGCAACCCCCCCCCAACGAAACTTCCTCAAAGAATCCCTTCTCAGGCATCTTCCTCTGAAGCTCCATCACTACAGGGAGAGGAACCTAGTCTCCTAAGACTGTCCCTAATTTAGCCAGTCCTACTATGATGAAAAGCTTCAGGTTTGGACTTCATATAGATAGTACAAGTACTGGCCATGAGCAAGCTTAGCCAGATTCAGAGAGGTTGGTCTCGAGTAGAATGGAAACCAGATGATGAAACATATTAACCACAGTGACCTTCGAAATGGGCAAACAGAGAAGCCAGTCTTCATACACCTGGAATGCAGTGTAGTACAACAGAGAGAGCTCTGGATTTGGAGGTAAAGGACCTGTTTATTTCCATTATATTTCTTTTTTATGTGCCATCTCTCAAACTAGACTGTAAGGTCCTACTAATAAAGATCCACATATATATGTATGTACATGCACGCATATATAAATATATATATATATATATATGTACATGCACACACACATATATATGTACATGCATACACACACGCACACATACACGCTTATATATATGTATGTATAAATTTAATCCATTACTGTCCTTGGACCAAAATAGAACTCTGGAAAAGAGAGGCATTTAATACATGTTTGTTGAGTGAAATGAATGATGGAATTCATGGGTTGGTGAAAGAAAAGGAAAACACCATTCATATTAAGGGAATGTGGAGGTCATTAGAGGTCAATGTGGAAAGGTTCACTAGACCACCATCTCGTTTGCAGCCAAGAGATAGGCTGCTCCCAAAAGCCACATCAGTGCTAGGAAAACACCTTAGCAGCTTTGTCAAGAAAACACACTGCCATATAACTTCAGGATATTCATTCCAGACTTCTGAGAATCAGGTGCTTTCACAAGATAGTCAGGCTCCTGTCGAGGTGCTCTGAACCGAGAGAGATAATTCTCTTTTTTGCCAGTGCTAGGTTTTGCAAAACAGATGCCTTTACCACCAGACAGTTGGGCTCTTTCTATTTTTATGACAAACCCCAAGATTACAGCCATGGATTGCAGCTGCAATGCAGTCTGGCCTCCTGACTCCTCCCAGCAGCAGGAAAGAAAGTGAGGCTATTTATGCCCACAGACACTGGGAGTCCCCCCAGCCCTGCTTGTTTATGGAGAAGGTAATCTTGGTCAGGGAAAGCGATATAATAATTCAATCCAGTCTATGAATTTTAAAGGGGGCATCTGGTTTTCCTGTAAGCCATCCCTTAGCAAAGTGGCATTACAGCAAGGGAAAGGCAGGGAGAGTTGATTTTTCAATTCCCTTTTGTTTTTTTCATTGCTGGTTATTCCAGGAGAAAGGGTACAGGTTAGGGAGAGGGGAATAGTGGTGGGGGTCTGCCTAATACCTGAAGGAGGTATTAAGGGGAATGGAGAAGGAGGTAGCATCTGTCTTTGGGGTCCTCTAAACCTTTCCATTCTCTGCTTCCCCCTTTTTCCCTTAGCAATATAGATTTCCTACTTTTTAACTACTCTCCTTTCCCCCCATGTCAATATCTTAATACAGCATGTAACCTGCCCTGCCTCAATAAGAAGAACATTAAATCATAAATATTGGAAGGAAATTCAAAGGTGGTCTAGTTTAACTCCCTCTTTTTAGAAATCAATCAATCAATTAATCAGTATTTATAAATACTTACTTTATGCTAATCACTGTGCTAAATCCTGGGGATACAAAAAGGCACAGGACTATCCTTGACCTCAAGGAGTTTACAATCTAATATATGTATGAATACATACAAAGCAAGCCATACACAGGACAAATTGGGCATAATTGACAGAGGAAGGTCACTGCACTAAGAGGGGCTGAGGAAGGAAGGCTTCCTGTAGAAGGTGGGATTTTTAGTTGAGATTTAAAGGAAAAGAGTGAGGTCAGTGGTAGGAGAGGAGGGGGGAGAATGTTCCAGGAACAGGGCACAGCCAGACAAAATGCCCAGAGCCAAGAGATGGAGGATCCAGTGTCACTGAATCAGAGGGAACATGTCAAAGAGTAAGGTATAAGGAGACTGAAAAGGTAGTAGGGGGCTGGATTATGAAGGCTTTGAATGACAAGCACAGAATTTTGTATTTGATCCTAAAGGCAATAGGGAGCCCCTGGAGCTTATTGAGGGATGGGGTGACATGTTTGGACCTGAGCTTTAGTGGCTAATTTCAATGGCTGAGTGGAAAAGGGATTGGAGTTGGAGAGACTTGAGTCAGGAAGACTTACCAGCAGAGGACTGCAATAGTCCAGAGTGAGGTGATGAGGACTTGTACCAATGTGGGGGCAGTGTCACAGGAGAGAAGTCAGAATATTTGGGAGAAGCTGCATAGGTGAAATTGCCAGGCCTTGGCAATAGCTTGAATATTAGGGTGGGGTGGGGTAAGAGCTAATGAGAATTCTAGGATGACTTCTAAGTTGTGAGTCTGAGGGAGTGGGAGGATGGTATTGTCCTTTACAGTAATAGGGAAGATAGGGGATGGGGAGTGTTTAAGGAGAAAGATAATGAGTCTGTTTTTGATATAGTTGTATATTAAGATGTCTATTGGACATCCAGTTCAAGATGTCTGAAAGGCAGTTGGAGATTTGAGATTGGAGGTCAGCAGAGAGGCTGTGTCTGGTTGGGCAGATTTGAGAATCATGAATTTAGAGATAGTAATCTAATCCATGTGAATTGATGAGATTACCAAGGAAGTAGTATATAGAGAGAAGACAAGAAGGTTCAGGATAGAACCCTGAGGGACATCCTTAGCAGGCATGATCTGGAAGAGGATCCAGTAAAGGAGATGGAGGAGCCATCAGACAGGTAGGAGGAGAAGCAGCAGAGAGGGATGTCCTGAAAACTTAGATGGAAGAGAGTATCAAAGAGGAGAGTGATTCACAGTGTCAGAGGTTGAAGAGACATCAAAGAGAATGAGGTTTGAGAAAAGGCCATTGGATTTGGCAACTAGGAGAGCATTCATATTTTTGGAGAGAAGAGTTTCATTGGAAAAAAGACCAGGGATGTTAAGCAGCTCTCCCAATATCTCCTGCTAGTTCTCCTCAGAGGTGAGATTTGAACTCAGATCATCTGATTCAAGAGCAAATTTTCTTTCCACTATAGCACAATGTCTCCTGGGGTTGTATAATATATATCAATACTTCTTTCCTAGTTCTTTCCTCATAATGAAAACTCCTTTCCCCCTACTGCTTATTCATTTAGCCTGGAATGATGGACAGAGCACCAGATAAAGAGTGTGAAACCCTGAGTTCAAATCCTGGCTATGACAACTAGATATGGAAGCTTAGGCAGCTTTGCTGGAGGGAACTCTATTTGTGAGGGGACTTTACAGGACTAAAGCTATGTAGAACTTAGGTAGGAGGGACAGGGGAAAGGGTAGAGGGGTAGTGTTACCCAGTGGCTGGTATGGTATCATTTTTTCTATCATATGAGTTTTCTTAGACTCATCTGATTTTTATGATTTCTCCAACATGTAAACACACTTGTTCTTGTTTTCAGCTTGCTGCACTTAAATACTTATAAGGAAAGTAGGTAGCTCCTCAGTCATAGCGGCTTGATATAGATGTTCTCAGATTATCTGGGTGGGGAAATGACCTCCAGAGAAAGGAGAAATCCTGTAAAGTATATCAGGATCCTTCCTATCATCAGGGAGTCTCTGACATAATTCAATTTGGTTTGATGGGCCCATTCAGCAAGATTTTGCAGATGCCTAGGGAATGTGGATTGTGAGATATGGTAAGAACATTTGATTAAGATCTCAAAGTCTATTTGATTAAGATTTCGAGAAACAACTAGCAACAGACTCCAGACTATCCCAGTGCCAAGCCTTCAGCCAAGTTAGCCAAGGGCTGTGGAGAGCAGCTTGACCTTGGAGTCAGGAGATACAAATTTGAAATCTGAACTCCACTGCCTGTTCTTGCCCTTGGTCTAATTTTATCCTGTCTTTGGGCTTGAGTTTCCTCTTCTATAAAATGAGAGAACTAATCTATATGAGTTCTGAGATTCTTTTCCAGGTCTAAAAGGATGAATTCTGCACCATTTAGCTGGAATGAAATAATTTGTTGATATCCATATATAGTCCACATCCCAGCATCCTAGACTCTGCTTTGTATATATATTGGGTTTCAGCCCAAAAATCTTAACTTTGGATCATTTTACCCCTACTCAGTGTTGCTCTGGGAAATAGCAGAATGTAGCTCAGATATAACTCATGCCTAGGTCTTGGCTTTCATACAACCACTTAAGGTGACAATATATATTGGATACAGGACAGTCTTAATTTTTCCCTAAGGAAATTTTTTTTAAAAGAGACACACACACACACACACACATAAACACTCAGATACAGAAACAGAGACACAGAGATAGAAAGGCAAAGACAGAGGAGAAAGACAGAGACAGACAGACAGAGATAAAGACAGAAGCAGAGAATGAGAGAGAGACATAAAAACAGAAAGACAGAGACAAAGACAGAGACAGACAGAAATAGAGATAAAGAGACAGAGACAGAGAGACAAAGACAGAAACAGAGACAGAGAGGGAGGTAGAGAGAGAGGGAAGGAGAGAGAGAGAGAGACAGAGACAGAGAGAGAGAGAGAGAGAGAGAGAGAGAGAGAGAGAGAGAGATTATTTAGTGAGAAAAAGAACATGAACATTCTAAGAAAGTTGTTGTATTCCACCCTTCCACCCCTCCAAAGATTATTTCAGTTTGGTTTCTATTTCCATTGTGATGGAAAACATATTGAATTCAGAGTCACAAGACATCTGTTTGAATGCTAGTTCTTTTACTCTATGTATGACCTTGGGCACATCACTTAATCTTTATACTCTGTTTACTCATCTGTAAAATGAAGGAAATGGACAAGGTAACCTCTAAAGCCCCTTCTTGCCCTACATGATCTTAATAATTTTCCAGGGGTAGAAAAAAGGGGAAATATCTTCAGTGATGATGTATAGTAAGTTTTTTTTCAATTCTTCAATGTACTTAGCTCATAAAAAGACCTCGATGCCTGTCTCTTGATTAGCTGTGTGTAGATCCCTGTTATCCAGGTTACTTGTATGCAAGCATGCCTGACCCTTTTGGTAGAGTGCTCTTTTCTCTCTAACAACCCACAGGCATATTTTGAACCTTTTCCACACTCCTGAAATATAAAGACCCAAAATTTCATTTTTGCTACCACCATTAACACAGATTACAAAATCTCTATGACCTGGCAGACTGTCTTCATGGGTTTCCATGGACAAGGCTCATGGTCCTGCTAGGAATCTAGTGATGGGTCTCTCCACACTAAGCACCCTGGGCCTCATCTATCATTCACACTGTCTAGCTTTGGGTCCCTTGCTCAAAGCATTTGTAGCTTAATCATGAATGTCTTTCAGGTTGTGTTGTCCTGGCTGAGCCTTCAGGAAGCCCTTTATCACTGAAGACTTTTCTTATTCTCTTATATAGGAAGGAACTGAGGAACATGATTCTTGTAAGGTGGCACTTTGGTTCTTCTATAATATGGACTGTTGTATTCCCTTACTGGACAGCCACAAATTTGTATCTCCCTCAGGCCCTAGCCCAGTGCTTTATACATGCAAGGGCCTCACTAAATGATGGAGAAAATGAATGGGAAAGCATTTATGAAGTGCATACTATGTGCCAGATAATGTATAATAACGACTATATTGTAACAATAACTAAGAGCCCAGGGAGTAGGCAACGGCAGGGTGATGTCACTGTAGGGAACTCCCAAATGGCAAGACTCCCTCTAACAATGCAGGTTGACATCCTCTCTGCAACCATGCCTTCAAAGTTTGCTTAGACAGAGCAAGGAGAGGTGAAGGGGTTTGCTCAGAGTTATAAAACCAACGTGTGTCAGAGGTGGGCCTTGAACCACTTAGTCTTCCCAGTCCCAGTGGCATCTCAATTTCCATGGTATCTCTGATAAAAGGTATATAAAAAGTGAGGCAGGCCTTGACCACAAGGATCTTACATTCTAATAAGAGGAGATGATATTTGTAGGGGAGTGGCAATTAGGAAATGATTGGGTTGGGAGAATCACAGAGATGGGAAATTAATTTAGAGGGCATTCAACTTCACAATTCTCCCTTTCCCCATACATTCAAATGTTTGTTGAATGAACATGAGAATTTCATAGGTTCATAGGATCTTGGATTTAGAGCTAGAAGTAATCTCATAAGTCATCAAGTACAATCCCATTATGCTGCAGAAAATTAAACCAAGGCCCAGAGAGTTCACCTTGCTCCTAGTTGTTCAGTTGTTTTAGTCATGCTGGACTCTCCATGATGCCATTTTGGGGTTTTCTTGACACAGATACTGGAGTAGGTTGCCCTTTCCTTCTCCAGATCATTTTACAGAGGAGGAAACTGAGGCAAACAGAGTTAAGTGGCTTGCTCAAGGTCACACAGTCAGTAAGTATCTGAGGTCAAATTTGAACTCATGAAGATGAGTCTTCTTGATTCCAGGCCCAGTGCTCTATGCTCTGTGCCAAAGTGTCTGAGATGGAATTCACAGCACACTTCCTCATTCAGTAGATTTCATGGAGACTCCCTTACCATTTTTCCAATTTTAAGGGAAGCACAGAATTGCCTTCAAGACAAAGGACCGATCTTCTCTGAAGCCAGAGATAGAGGAGAGAATGCCTCAGTGATTCATTTACTAGAAGTGCAATATAACATTTTGCTCTAGGATTCAGAGGTTTAAAACAGGTCCAGAGCTCTTCTGAGGGCCATTCTCATTGGCAAAAGAGATGAGAAACTGAGTTACTGGTCTATTCAAACTCTTAAATATTTAAGGGTCATCATCTTACCTGATATCTCTCAATTATTTAAGCTAAATTGAGTTCTCCTGATGTATATTCTCAATGCAGGTGTTATCTCTTTTTCACAAGTGTGTAGTTTTATAGTTTAATCAAAATGAGTATTACCTAAGGCATTAGGTCTATTATAAGCCTCATCCATTACTGGGCTACTGCAACAGGAAAAAAGGAATCAAGGACAGAAAGCTTTAGGGGATAGGTCTAACTAGAAAGTGGGCATCATGTTTTAAATGCCATCTCATGGACAGCAGTGTCTTAAAATAGTATTTATAGGTCCCCTGGCAGAAAAAGAAAGAAGAAAGAAACAGCAGAAAATTTTGAACATTTTGAGATTATTTATTCAGAATTATCCTGGCAGATGAGGAAAATAGGGAAAAAATATGCTCTTTTACAAGTAATAAGGTGAGACAGTGGGATGTGATGGGGAGAAAAGACCTAGTTTTAAATTCTACCTCTGATAATTGCTACTCATGTGACTTTGGGTGAATGACAATTTCTCTAGGTCACCATTTCCTTACTTGAAAAATGAAAGGATCAGATAAAATAGTTTCTGAGGTTACTTCCACCTATTGATCTGTGAATAAATGAACTAATATTAATATTAAATAAAATCCAACTAAACTTCTAAAGTTTCCAACATAGAATCATAATGACAAACTGCATATTGCTTTGCATCTGCTCACTTCTGAACGAAATTGGTATTGGGGGTAGTCAGAAGAGAAACATTTTATAACAAAGTTAAGTAAAAACAATGACTGGTGGTAACAATGAACTTGTTGAGGCATTCATTCCTATTCACTTTCATTAGCCTTGTAGCATCAAGGTTGAAGCATATAAACCATGGACAGATCTGGAAATTCTGATATTTGCTAACATTCATCAATTGCCCAATCAGTCTTGTATATCAAGGAGATGGCACAGTGAAAGTGCAGGGACTGGAGTCAGGAAGACTTTTCTTCCTGAGTTCCAATCCAGCCTCAGATACTTACTAGATGTGTGACCCTGAGCAAGTCACTTAACCCCGTTTGCCTCAGTTTCCTCATCTATAAAATGAGCTGGAGAAGGAAATGGTAAACCACTCTAGAATCTCTGCCAAGAAAATCCCCAAATGGGACTGACCAATAACTGTTTGGTATTTAAAGCTATTTAGAATCTGATTCCATCCTACTTTTGAGATTATTCTCCTCTTGCCCTAGATGGGATAGTTGTTGATATAAGGCTGAATTAGCTTTCTTGGCTGCCATATCACACATTAAATTAAATTGAGCTTAACTCCCCAGATCTTTTAAAAATTAAGCTATCATCTATTTGTACCTCCTTCTTCTCGTACTTGTGAAGGTGATATTTCTTATTCCATAAAGAATTTTACATTTATCTCCATTAAATTTTATCTTCTTTGATTTAGCCAATGTTCTAGTCCAGGTCAATAGATAAATCAAAAGACATTTTTAAAGAAATTTAATAATAACTATCTTCCAGGCGCTGTGCTAAACACTGGGGATACAAGGAAAGGCAAAAACAGTCCCTGTCCTCAAGGAGCTCACAGTTGAATGAGGGAGATAGTGTGCAAACAATACTATACAAAGAAGATGTATTGAGGATAAGTTAAAGATAATCTGAAGAGGAAGGCATCAGCATTACGTGGTTTTTGGAAAGACTTCTTACATTGGGTGAGATTTTGGCTGGGACTTGAAGGAAACCACCAAGATCATTTTGAATCCTAGATCTTATGCCATGTTTTAACTAGCCCCTCCACCTTTGGGTCTCCTTCAGGTTAGTTACCTGTACTGTTTGCATTTTCACGTAGTCACATGCGAATGTTCAACATTCTGGGACTATACATGTGTCCCAGAAGATCATTTAGTCCAAATGCCTCATTTCAAATGAGGAAACAGAGGCTTGGAAAGATTGTTAGTTGTCCAAGGTTACATGGTTAGTCCAGATTAGAGACAGCATCCCGACTAATATTGGAGACCCTATATTAGGAAGGATAGTGACAAAGTAGGATTCAGCAGCAGTCTGGTGAGAAGCCTAGAGACAATCCAATAGGTAAATCATTTGAGAAAGCTGGGGATGGTCAGTCTAGTGAAAAGAAAACTCACTGTAGCCCTAGTGCAATATTCACAGTTCCTATTGTGGCCATGAATATCCTGGTGCAATTCTGAAAAACTACAGACTCTCCACATGGAAGAACCAAAACATTTATTCAGATAGCAGAAAGTCAAATCCATCATAGTAACAAAAATCTATACACAATAACAATGCAGAGAACAACACCAGCCCCAAGCCTTCCCTCTGTTAAGCTTCCCACAAACCAGGCCTCTTAAATCACAGTTTCCCTTAAACAAAATGCCCTTCTCTCACTCACAGCCAGTTACAGGCTTGCCTGTGTCCTTCAGTTCTGGTGGCTCTCTCACTAATTTCTCTCAGCTCTGCTTTAGCTCTACCTCTTCCTGTTCCACCAATTCAGCGAACTCCTCCCACCCCTGGTTCCTTGTGACTCAGACTTCCTTGTGACCCAGGAAGGTCACATGGGCCTATTAATGAATGGGAAAGATCTTCCCATTTAAATTACCATTACACTCACCAGGAGAATATGGTAGGTGTCTTTAGGTATAGATGTGAACATGGGGTTTCACTTTTTCAGTTTGACTTCAGGAAGTAATGCTAGGAGGAGTGGATAGAAATTATATTGAGACAGATTTGGGTTCATTGTAATGAAAAACTTCTTTACAAGTAGAGCTATTTCACTGTTCCTAGGTGGGTGCAAACCATTTTTCTCATTTCAACCAGCCATCTGCTGGGACAGCAGAGTCAATGTCACCCTGCTGAGTTTCAAGTTTTGCAATCTAATGAGATGCTGACTCTTTCCTTCCCTTCAGGAAAAATGATTGCCTTGTTACTATCCTCCATTATCTGCTCTTGCTCTCAGATCAATAATAAGAATTTCTACCATCGTTACTAGATAGAATGTGGCAATAGTATATACTCTTTGACTGTACTCACAATGCCTGTAACTAGAGACACAATTTACCTTCCCTTAGTACCACTACTTAATATTCAGCTAGGTGGGATAGCGACCTGGAGTCAGGGAGATGTGAGTTCAAGTCTTGCCTCAGATGCTTCCTATCTGGGCAAGTTAATAAACTTCTTTACATATCAGTTCCTTTATCTATAAATGAGGATAATATAGGCATTTATCTCACAGGATAGTGTTGAGGATCACACAAGATAACATGCATAAAGCACTCTCCAAACCCTAAAGCATTAGAGAAATGCTGCTCTCATTATCATTGTTTCCCCTTTGAGATTGTAAGATCTTTGAGAGCAGGGATCATCTACCTTTTATATTTTTGTTCCTAGAACTTAGCACATAGCTGATTTTAATAAATGCTAATTGATTGAGAATAATGCTTCCCATGTACTCATCTATTCATTCATTCATTCATTTATTGTACACTTACTTTTCAAATGAAATTTTATTTTTTAATCAAGTCAAATCTGCCTTCTCTCCCTTCTCTCCATCAACTCTCTCTCCAAAAACAACAACCACAATGACAAAAATTTGTTATAAATAGATATAGTCAAACAAAACAAACTTCTCTATTGTCCAAATTTAAAAAATGTCTCAATCTGCGCTCTGAATCCATCAGTTTTCTCTCCAAAGGTAAAATGACGTATTTCATCATGGGTCCTCTGGGATTATGGTCAGTCCCTGCATTGATCATAGTTCCTAAGTTGATAGTCTTTATAATATTATTGTAATTGTACAGGTTGTTCTCCTCATTTTACTCACTTCAATCTACTTCAGTTCCTACATGTCTTTCCAGGTTTTTCTGAAACTATCTTCAGTATGTCTCTCAGTCCTATAATATACCCTCACATTCATATATCATAACTTATGCAATCATTTCCAAATTGACAAGCACCCCTTTAGTTTCCAATCCTTTGCCAAAATAAAAAAGCTACTAAAAATTGTTTTGTATGTTTTTAGAGTTTGCTTTGCTTAGGAATAAAGCTCTTCCTTAATCTATCCTCTATCTATCTCTTTTCTCCTCTATTTCCCTGTTGAGTCAAATGTATTTGTGTGTGTATGTGTGTGTGCATGAGAGAGAGAGAAAGAGAAAGAGAGAGAGAGAGAGAGAGAGAGAGAGAGAGAGAGAGAGAGAGAGAGAGAGAGGGAGAGAGACAGGGAGAGTGAGAGAGACAGAGAGACAGAGGGAGGAAGGGAGGGAGGGAGGGAGGGAGAGTGGGAGAGAGGGAGTATTGTTCCTTTCTTTGGATAGTTCAGATGAGAGGTTCAAGTGAAAGTCTCTACCTCCACCCCTTCCTCCTTGTTTGTACAAACTTCTATTTGTGCATTCGGATTTTGAGATAATTTCCCCCATCCTTTTTCTCCTTTACTTTTGCACTAATAAATTCCTCTTCTTATGTCTTTCTATTTTTTTTAAGATCAACAACTCCAAGGCTTTCTAATTTGACTCCCTCTAGAACCCCTAAATATTATAAGATTCTGAGGAGAAACATGTATCATGTCTTCATATTAGATTTTAAACACTCATCCTGGTTTAGTCCCTCATTATTTTTTGTTAATGTCTACTTTATGTTTCTCTTGACTCTAATGTTTGGGATACAAAGTTTGTTAGGTTTACATTTTTTTTTAACAAGGAATGTTTCATTTAACAAGGAATTTTTCATTTAACAAGGAATTTTCATTGAAAATCTACCTCTCATTCCCTCTGCCCTTCCTTACCATCAGAATATATTCTTTTTTTTATGGTATGTTATTATAGGTTGTAAGACTATGTCATTTGCCCTCTGGAATATTGTATTTCAAGCTCTCCTCTTTTTCAAAGTTGTGACTGCTAAATCTTGTGTATCCTGACTGTAACTTCTCAGAATGCTGTTTCTTTCTAGCTGTTTTCTGTATTTTTTTCTTTGATCTGAAAGCTCTAGATTTTAACTATAATGTTCCTGGGAGTTTTCATTTGGGGGTTTCTTTCACGTTACCTATCAGTGTTTCTTTTAATTTCCACTTTGTCCTCTGATTCTAAGAGAACTGGGCAGTTTTATGATTTCTTGAAATATAAGGTCTACTTTTGTTTTTTTGGTCATGGTTTTCAGGTAGCCTCAAATTATCTCTCCACTTTTTTCCAGATTAGTTTCTTTTTTTGACATGAGACATTTTACATCTTCTATTTTTTTTAATCTTTTGATTTTGTTTTAATATGGAGTCTTAAGGAGTCATTATCTTCTAATTAGTCTATTCTACTTCTCAGGGAGGTTATTACTTGGGTTAAAAGTTTGTTTTTTAACTCTTGTGCCAAGCTGTAAATTTCCTTTCCATTTCTTTCTTTTCCCATCATTTACATTTATGTTTTATTTTTGCCCCTTCCTTTTCTTAAAAATAACTTTAAAAATCTGCTTCATATCTTTTACAAATTCTATTTGAACTTCTTTCCAAGTGTTTTTCTTTAATTCTCTGAAACTTTGCTTGTAGATGTTTTAGAGTCATTTTCTTCTTCTAGGTTTATGTCTCAGCCATTCCTGTCATCATAATAGTTGCTTTTTTTATAGTGGAATTCCTTTTTTGTTTGCTCATTCTTCCATCTTACTTTCTGACTTTGGACAATGGTAGGGCCAAGTTCTGTGCAATTCTGGAAAGAATATTTGAAGTGACTCAGGGTCTTCTAAGTTCTTATTGCTTTCTTGGGGTATTGCATGCTGTGTTATTCCAGGATATCACTGATAGTCTGGGGACCTGCAGGTTTTCAGTGCTTCCAGTGTTCTCACTCAGTATAAACTCTGATTGCTATTCTTCTGATCTGCAATCTATGTTTCTGACTTGAGTTTGGGTTTGAGACTGTGATCTCTTGCCATCTGGAGTTTCAATAGACTACTTTAGAACACAATCACTTTCAGCCAGCTGGAAAGTTCTGCTGGTTCAGAGTGACAGAACTACAGGTCCTCTTTGGTTTGGGATTGCTAGCTTGGTTATTCCATTGCAGGTTTTAAACTGAACTAGAATTGAGAGTTCTTTATGATCTTGGTTTCAGAGTCACATAGCTGCTTTTTGCTTCCAAACCTACTCCTTGCTCAGTTCACAACTTTGGGCCTACAATCAAACATCAATTTAGAATACTAGAGACATAGACATAGGTTTCCTCCTCATCCAACCTGGTCAAATGAAATAATATTTACTAAAACACTTGACA
>CM053769.1:113761239-113778636 GCA_028658325.1 Potorous gilbertii
ACTAAATCAAAAAGAAATAAACACGGATGAACTATGGAACTCCCTCCCCCAAAAAAGATTAAGCAATTGGAATTGATTAGAAAGAAAACCTCAAATACATGTGGAAAGTACAATTCACAAATCTAACTACCTTAGGACTAAGCATAAAGGTCAGCTAAGTTGGAAAATAATTGAGAAAAAATGCAGAGGCAAATTGAATTTGCTCTTGAGTTTGAGGAATGTGCTACACTAAGAAAAATGGCATAATCTGTTGGGAAAACTCACAACCTGGAACTTGGGTGTATTGGCATTAGACATGTTGTTGACGGTCAGGCTTGATTTAGAGTAGTCTGATAATTCAAATCCAAGACACTCATAGATTGTCTGGAGAATTAACACATGGAAGTTTATGTGGCCATAGAATAGAAAAGACACTTAGCAAGAATACATTATTGATGCAATTTGGCAGGGCTTCCCTACCCCCGTGCTGGCCATTCTGGTTCATGGTTAAAGCTAAATTTGTTACTAATAGGATTTTTTTATCTGACTACCAGCAAGCTACATCAATGACCTGAGCTCAGTCCCTTGAGGTAACTAAGTCCTCAAGATACTTTCAATATTTTTGTAAGGAAAAAAGTTAATCCAGACTATATAAAAGATATTATTCCAACCACATGTGGGTTTTCTGAGCAGGAAAAGATGATACAGGGCATGGAATAGCAGTAGGTATGAGACTTTTCTTCTTCATAAGGTTGGAATGAGAAAATCACTTTATGAATCTTAAAAACTGATAAACTATATTTACTATTCTGCAACAACCTAAAGTGTGTTGGAATAGTACATTGAGTTGTCATTGTTGTAACTTGGTAGTTTTCAATCATGTTCAACTCCTTGTGACTCCATTTGGGGTTTCTTGGCAAAGATACTGGAATGGTTTGTTATTTCCTTCTCCAGCTCATTTTACAACTGAGAAAACTGAGGTAAAATGGGTTTAATGACTTGCCCAGGGTCATACAGCTAAGTGTCTAAGGTCAGATTTGAACTCAGATCTTCCTGACTCCAGGCCCAGTACTTTATCCAACTGTGCCACCTAGCTGCCCAGTAGACTGAATACTTGATATAAAGTCAGGAAGAAAGGGTTCAAATACCATCTCACTTAACTAGGTGTTCCTTAGTGATTTCCTTATCCTCTCTGAGCCTTAGTTTCATCATCTGTAAAATGGGGACAACATTACCCTTACTTACCTTGGAAGTCAATGTGATGTAATGGATAGAGAGCCCTCAATACATAGGGGCTCTGTGACCCCTCTGTAATTCCTCAGTGTACCTAGGAAACTCTCTTAAGTCTCTTTCTCTTATGCTACTTGATGAGGATTGGAAGGGGGCATCAGGGGCAGGTCATCTGGAGAAGAATCCACAGACTCAAGCATTGTTGAGGTCAAGGTAAAGATTTATTACACTTTTCAGTGGGCAAGCATTCTTAGGGAATCTGTGACCTGAGAGAGGCACAGGGAAAGTTTGTATAGGATATTCTACAGTATTACTTGTGCCAAATATGCTAACTAGGAGTTTGGGGGCGGGATTAGGGGGTGGTTAAGGAGTGATCAGTTCTTAAAGGAACATGTTCTTTTGGCATCTACTGTACAGGTATTTTACCCAAAATTCATCAGGAAATAGCCCAAGGGGGCAGGGGCTACCTAGAGGTGTGGTTTTAGGCCTGAAACATCACTAAGTCGACCAATGGTCAGGACTGGCTCAGAAAAACCAGGCTGCTCTCATCAATATCTTGTTAGACAAGATAAACATAAGGAGTATAGGTACGTCCATGTCTAGTGAGCAGTAAATGTCATTATGACCGAGTGTAGAGCCTGTTCAGCCAGTACACAGCTGGTTAAACCTAATGAGTTCTACAGGTGCTGCTGGCTACCATAGCAGGAAGGGAGATAATGATTGTCACTAGGGCAGGCTATGTCCTTGGACTGGGGAGAAACTGCCTGGGATAGTGTTTTGAGGCTAGGGAGAAATGTGATCTTTAAAGAGAAATGTGATTTTAGAACTGGGGTCCAAGCACTCCATCACTACCCAGTCTTTCAAACCTACTTGCACTAGTGGATTATCTCTTTTTATCTTCAACCCATTGCTCCTGCTTCTGCCCTCTGGGACTGAGCAGAAAATTCAAATTTCCCTCTTCCTTCTTGTTGCTTCCATTGCTAACAGAAAAAGGGAACTCCTCTGGACCCCTAGACCTATATGGCCTTTGGCAATATTCCTTCCTTTCCTGGGATCTAGTTTGGTCCCTTGCAAAATGGAAGAGAAAAGGTTGCACTGAATCATCTCTGGGATCTCCTCAATATCCAGATCATTGTTTATCTGACTCTGCTGCTGCTATGACCATTGGCAATCTAACCCCACTAAGTGGGATTGAGATCTCTGGTCTGTCCCTATGTGCCTGTACTTCAGTCCTTCAGTCGGTCTTTATGCATTGGCATGGGTTAAAAAAAAATTGGACGTTGTTGCTGTTTGTCCTTCATTCTCAAAGAAGACCATGACATCACAGATGTGATGCCGTGACTTGTAAGTGAATTGGATTTAAGTGAGGGAGGACTGTGCAAAGTCACCAGCATCACTTTCTCCTCCAAAGTCATCTGGATCCACTAGTGAGATATAGATCAGGATGACTGGAGATGGCCCTGAATACAGTGGGAGACCTTGGCCCTTTTAAGCTAAAGGCTTTAATAGGTCTCATTTTGACTGAGGCATTGTCTACTCACTAATTAAGACTAGGTAAGAAATGAGACAGCTGAGTGAATGGAGCAGTACCAGGAGAACTCTGCACACAGCAACAACCACAATGTGTAAGGAATTTTTCTGGTAGACTTAGTCCTTTATAGTAAAGCAAGGACTTAAAAAATTTCCAATGGACTCTTGAGGCAAAACGTCTTCCACATCCAGAGAAAGAACTATGGAATTGGATTGCAGACAGAAACAGACCCTTTTCTTTTGTATTATGTTTTGTTTTGTTTTATGGTTTCTCTCATTCATTTTAATCCTTCCATGCAGCATGTATTTAATAGGAATGTACGTACAGGACCTATATAAGATAGTATGCCATCTCAGGAAGGGAGTGAAAAGGGAGGGGGGAATGAAGGGAAGGGAGGGGAAAAAAGTCTAAGATATATGGAAGTGATTGTCAAACGTTGAAAACAAAATAATTTTTAAAAAAAGAAAAGAAAAACAAATGAGGCAAAGAATGGTCTCTTTACCAAGTCAAAAAAAATTGCTATTTACATTCATTCTGAGATAATCAGGGCCCAATCAAAGACCAAGTAAGGCTAAAACATAAGTGAAAACCCAATGGATGAAGAGTGAGTTTCTGACTTCAGCCAAATCTTGCTACAATAACTTCACCTACCTCCTCTCCAACAGCCTCTGAGAGATAGAGGGAAATCTCTTTGGCTATTGTAGGCTCAAGTGAAATGAGGCATCTCTGGCTGCAGCCAGTCAAATCAGCCCCTTTCATGAATTTTGATTGGTTTCCATGGCAACCATGACTTTCCTCTGCTCTTTTACACTCTGCTTTTCATCAGAACAAAAGGAGCAGCCACCAGAGAGTACCTAGGGGGAAAATGCATATAATAAAGTGATAAAACACAAACAAATGTATGCCTGATTGGACATTTTAAATCAGAAATTATGACGAGATCTATAGATTAGATTTTCCTATCAATAAACCCAATAGAAAGGTAACATAGAGTGGTAGAAAGAATGATGGATTTGGAGCTAAAGAACCTGCTTTTTAATTCTACCTTTCCCTATGTGAGACCTTGGGCCAAAAAGTCACTACACTTCCATGTATATCAGTCTTTTTATCTTGTAAGGTGAGGAGGACGAATGAGAAAAAGTGTTCTTCACCTTTTTGGGGTCATGGGTTTCTCTGGCAGCCAGATGAAGCCTAGGAACTCTTGCTCAGCGTCATGATTATTTTTTTAATTCACAAGAGAAAGAGATGACTAATTTCAATTGGAGGTTAGTGAAAACATAACAAATATGACACAAGTGTGTGTCAATCAGTCAATAAATATTTATTAAATGCCTATTACATGCCAGGCACTAAAGGCAAAAGACAATCCCTGTTCTTAAGGATCTCACATTCTGATGGTGGGAGGGGAAAAATAATATGCAAACAAGCTATCTACAGGGTAATTTGGAAATAATGAATGGGGAAAGGTACCAGAATTAAGAGAGATGGGGAAAGACTGCCTGGAGAAGGTGAAATATTAGCTGGGACTTGAAGGTACCTAGGGAAACCAGGAGGTAGAGATGACAAAGACCACTCCAAACACGGAGGACAGCCAAAAAAAATGTTCAATCAGGAAATGAATTGTGTTGTATAGTTCATGAACAGTAAGGAGATTAGTGCCGCTGGATCACTGAAGGATGGAAAGTGAAAGGTGAAAGAAAACTAGAAAGGGTGAGGGGGCAAGATTATAAATGGCTTTGAATGTCTAATAGATGATATTATATTTGATCCTGGAGGAGAAAGGGAACCACTGGAGTTTACTGAATGGGGGAAGGGATGACATGGTCATCCTTCACTTTAGGAAGATCGTTTTGACTGCTGAGTGGGGGATAAACCAGATTAAAGTGAGATTTGTATCCCACATACCAACCAACAAGCTATTGCAATATTCCACCGGTGAAATGCTGAGGACATGCACCAGAGTGGTGGCACTGTTAGAGGGCAGAGGTGGCAAATAGGAGAGATATACCAGTAAAATCAAGTGTTGGGCAATTGATTGGATAGAGGGGAGTGGATGGTAAGAGAGAGTGAGGAGTCAAGAATGACATCTAGGCTGTAAGCTTAGGTGATTTGGAGGATAGTGTGATGGTCAACAATAATAAAGAGATTTGGAAGGTGAGAGGATATGGGAGGAAAGATAGTTCCCCAAAAAGTTCTGGGCATGTTGAGTTTCAGGTGTCTATGGGATATCAAGCTTGAGATGTCTCATAGACAGAAGAAAAGGTTAGTGGTGGATAAAAGACATAAGAATCAAGATAGGAGGTGTGTGTGTGTGTCTGTCTGTCTGTCCTTTTAAAAATCCAGACCTGTGACATCATTGGCATAGGAAATTTCAAAGGTGAAAACTCTACAGTGATTCATATCTTCAATCTTTTTTGTAATTTATGGAGTTAGAGAGATTCCTGGGATCCCCAACTTGCTCAGAATAACATAGCTAGCATATCAGGGGAACCTGTGATCTCAAGGCCACATGTAGCCTTCCAGGTCCTTGGGTGTGGCCTTTTTACTGAATCTAGGTTTAACTGAACAAATCTTACTACTAAGAGGATTTGCTCTATGAAGTATGAATTCAATCAAAGGGTCGCATTTGAGGGTCTAGGGGGCCACATGCGGCCTTGAGGCCATAGGTTCCCTGCCCGTGGTAGAATGTATCAGAAGCCGGACTTGAACCCAGGTTATCTTCTAACATTAGATATCACAGGTGGTCTTCTCTTCATTATGCCATGCTGTTAGAGTCCTGGACTTAGGAGTCGGGAAAACCTGAGTTCATACTCTGGCTCTAACAAATGCCAGTTGTATAACCACGGGCAAACAATTTAACCTTTCCCAGATACCTTTCTAAGACTTGGCTAGATGCTTTGATGGAGAGAGAAGACTCTGATTCTTCAAGTATTTATGCATATGAAATCCTGTGATAGACATAAATTACTGTAATCAATCAACAAGCAATTTATTATGGCACATCAATTATGTGGCAGGTGTTCTGCCAGACACTGGGGATGCAAAGACAAAGATGGCCCTCGCCTTTAAGGAGATGCTATACAAATGCTGTCAATTATTAAAGATATCACTATTGACCCATCACTAATAAAACAGTGACTTTTTTAGTATAAATAATGTGTTTGCTTTTGAATTACGTCCCTTTGCCTTTGAGTCTGTTGATCTCTGCCTCTGCTTCTGTGTGTCTTTGTCTCTCTCTGTTTGTGTCTATGTCTTTGTGGCTATCTTTCCATGGCTCTCTATATGGCTCTGTCCCTATGGCTAAGTATCTGCCTCTGCCTCTATCTTTGTCTCTGCCTCTGCGTTTTTTATCTCTCTGTGCCTCTGTGTCTGTCTCTGTGTTTCTCTGTCACCCTTTATGTGACTCTTTCTACAGATCTGTCTTTGTGGCTAAATTTGCCTTTGACTCAATCTCTGTCTCTGCCTCTGTCTTTCTCTGTGTCTGTGTCTCTGTTTCTGTGTCTCACTTTCTGTCTCTGTCTTCTTCTGTGACTTTCTCTGTCTCTCTATTTCTCTGTGTCTCTGTCTCTCCATTTCTGTGTGTTACTCTCTCTCGCTCATATATATATATATCAGATCAATATATGGTAATAGAACAGAATAAAGGAACTCAGAGTTTTCAGCTTAAAGTGAAGGCCAGAGAAAAGTAGCCACATGCAAGAGGGGTTAGGCTTGTCCTCTTTCCCCCCCAAAGACCTGACCAGAAGCCTGTGTTGAAGTTTCAAAGAACCAAATTGAGGCCTGAGTCCAGGAAAGATTTCCTCTGGATGAAAACTTCTAGAAATGAGCTGGACTGTCTTGGTAGGTCCTGGGCTCTCTCTTTTTAAGGGAAGCTTAGAAGAGCCCTTGTCACATACCTTTTATACAGGATTTGCATTGGAATAGAGGACCTTTTGGGGACTTTCAATCCTTGAAGTGTCTGTGGTTCTCTGAAATTTTACCAGCCCACGCAGGTATCCAACTCATTACCTCAGCCTCATTAAAGTTCTAACCTGGGAGCTAACCAGACAATAATTACCTACATACAGCCTTTGAGAAAAAGAAATTTCTGTAAAGCTTCAACATTTGTATTTTTTGAAGGAATATTTGCTGAGCAGGACAAAGAAACAGGAGCTGAGTACCCAGAGAGCACTTGGCCCCTGGCCCAGGGTCCTCTGGGGTAATATTAAAGTAACTCACTTTGTATAGTGCTTTCAAGTTTGCTAATCATTTGTTCTTATTTCCTGCAAAAAGCAGAGTAAATTATGTAGGTATTATTATTCCATATTACAGATGAGAAAAGTTAAATTTAGAAAGGTAAAATGATTCGTACATGATCAATCATTTAGAAAATTTCAATGGTAGGATTTGAATAGAGATCTATCCTAAGTACACATTCTGCCACGTTATTCAATATTCTTTGTGTCCATTTGGGGATGAGAGTTACAGTCATAATGCTATAGCCATAATATGTGGGAGGTAGAAGGGACCATAGGAGCGACTAATTCTCTTGAGAGGTAGCATGTTCTAAATGGAAAGTTATGGGATAGGAGGGTGAATTCTTCATCTGTAAAATGTAAGAGTGGATGATCCCTAAGTGGATGATCTAGCTCTGAATGTGTAATCCTATGACATCTCTGGTTTTACAGATGAGAAAACTGAGACCCCATGGTATTTACCGACCTTTCCACAGTCACACAGTTGACAACTATCAGCAGTTACAGGGGTAGACCTTGAGTTAGGATGAGGTTCCAGAAGATCTTGCCTCAGAGGAGTTGTCTGAATAAATTGGGAAAGTTTGTGAAGAGAATGATTAGGAATGAATTTGATAGCTGTCTGCAAATATTTGAAAGGCTAACATCTGAAGTAGGTATTAAACTTGTTCTATTAAATTTTCCTCATCTGCACATAGGAATAATAATAGCCCCTCCCTCCCAGGGTTGTTGGGAAAAAGAAATATTTGTAAAGTGCTTTGCATACTTTAAAGTGCTACAGAAAGGTTAGTGGTGGTGGTGGTAGCTCCAGTCACCCATACATTAGAGGCCAATTCCATTTGGTTAATATCACACATCTAGTAAGAGTAAGGATTTGAACCCAACACTATCCCTACTAGACCATGTGACACCAATTGTTCTTTTTCTTTCTTATGAATATAGTCAGAAAACGTTCAATGTCTTTGTCCAATAATTAGACGCAGCAACCTGTTTTTATGCTCCTTACAGAGTGTAGATCCACAGGTACAGCCAGAAAGAGAGGAAAAGGTTCCAAGTTAACCCATCTCCTGATGGAGACAGGGTCCAGGACGTTGGAATTGCCTTACCTATGACCTCAAACATGGAAGAGGGCAGAGCTTTCAATGGGCTCATCACATGACTCCTCAAATGGTTAAACATCAAAATCATGTCACACATTTTCCCCCTTCATAGTTACTGGTCATTACTTGAGGCAAGAAATAAGAGGTGATGGATACAATTCAGTGTGGTAAATCTCAGACTTCTCTTTTTCACCTAACTCATTTTCAACTCATAAAACATTAAATGCATTTAAAATTATTACTTTATCTTTGAGTCATAATGTTTTCAAAACTTATAAAAATCATTTTTGTGTTAATTCTCCAACTCAGGTTTCTTAAATATTCTTCCTCAAATGTTTAGTACAATTTTAAAAAGCAAGTTTTTCCCCTTTTTTTCTTGGAGCTGAGTTGCATGTTAGCAAATGTCAAGGGAGTAGAAGTCATTCAAGTGGATCCCAGAATTGGAGACTTAGAACCTTTGGATTTTTCTCAGCAAACTGGTCTCTGTGACGAAATTCTGGATTTGGAGTCAGAGTTCCTAAATTCAAATACTAGCTCTGCCACCCACTATATGTAAAACCTTAGGTAAACGGCTTGCCCTCTCTGGATCTCAGTTTCTGAAGTTTTAGAATGCATGGCTTGTTCTCTAGCCTCATGTGTGTTCTGCATTCATTTGGGAGCCCTAGAGAATAGTAAAATATTGATAATCTATAGTACCTCTGGAGGAAGGCAATCAGGATAGAGGGGGGCCTTATGCCCATCACATATGAGAATTGAATGGAATTGAGTATATTAAGCTTAGAGAAAAGAAAATTTAGAGGAACATGAAAGCTGTATTCAAGCATTTGAACTGCTTTCAAATGGAAGAGACTGTAGATTTCTTCTATTTGATGTCAGAGGAAATAGGAGCTATGGGTGGAAGTTACAAAGACACCAATTTGTGCTAGAACATTAGACTTTCTAATGCTTAAAACCATCCAAAAATATAATGGCTGCCATGGGAGTGAGCAAGTTCCCCCTCATAGAAGGTGTTCAAGCAGAGACTTAATGATCACTGACCAGGTGTGGCATAGTAGCAATGCTTTTTTGAGGGTGGTGTGGATGACTGCTGAAGTGCCTTCCAACCCTAAAAAAATGGTCTGTGACCCTAGGATCATTGTTTTGGAGCTGGAAGGGATCTTAAAAGTCATCTAGCGCAATATCTTCATTTATCAGGTGAACAAATCAGATTCATAGAGTTTTTGTGACTCGTCCAGTGTGACATAGGCAGTGAGAGTCACAATTTGGACAGAGGCCCTCTGATTGCAAATCCATGGAGATCCCATTCACAGTTTCCTATAACAATCTGCCTCAGATCTGAGCAATCTCATCCCATCAGCTAAATAGTTTGCTATGCACTTCCGTTCTTTTCTTTGCTTCTCCAGTCTCTTCTCCACCTGCTCAACCCCAAAATTTAACCTCCTTATCTTCTGGAAAACCTCCCATAAAGATTTGTCCTTGAGTTGGATAAGGTATTGAAACTCATTAGTCTCCATCGCTCCATTATCAGAGGTAGACTGGAGTAACATGATACCTGGAGTTTGTCAGATCTGTGCTCAAAGGTCAGCTCTCTTCATCACTATCTATGTGATTTCAGAGAAGTCACTTCACCTTCCTTACCTCAGTTCTCTTATCTCTTAGGTTGAGCAAGGTGAACTACCATATATAATTCTAATGAATAACTTGGTAGAGTTTTGTTGACATAACTAATTTAGAACAGAATATTGAAGTAATAGGAGGTAACACAGAGCAGATAAACTTAAAAGTGGTAAAATGTGATCCAGGTATTGGATTCTGCCAGAGAAGGCAGTGTTGTATGGTGCAGGAGGAGGACTGGAGTGACCTGGAGAAGTAGAAGAGCACTGGGGCTCTAGTTGGGAATAAAGGTAAAAAAGTATAGAAAAGTCAAGTGAAAGCACACCGAAGAAAAGTGTGGAGAATTATGTGAAAAAAAGGATTAAATTTTTAGTCTCAGAGGACAAAATCATTAGCAGTAAGTAGGAATTCCAAAGAGACAAATTAAGGCTTGATGACAGGAAGGAAAAGAAGAAACACTTCCTCGTAATTACAACCATGTGGAAGCAGAATTGAGAATCTTGAGAAGTAGTTGATCCCTTCTCAGTAGAAGAAAAAGTGTCTCTGTCTCTGTCTCTGTCTCTCTCTGTCTCTCTGTCTCTCTGTCTCTCTGTCTCTCTCTCTCTCTCTCTGCAGGGTCATTTGTTTCAATGAGGATTCTTTTTAGTTCAGGTTTGGATGAGATGGTCAATAAGGCCCTTTCAAATTGTAAAATTCTATAATTCTGTGAATACTATGATCTCCATTATAGTTTTGAGAAGCGCCAAACCTGATCAACACTAGGTTTGAAGTTAAGAGTTCTAAATTCTATCAGAAGAAATAAATGATAATGGATACTAATGCTTTCATGTTTTGAAGGGAGTCATCACATTGATATTGGTAAATATCATTTTGTGGATAGAGTAGCGGACTTAGAATTAGGAAAAACTGAGTTCAAATCCCATCTCATATAGTTACTATTTTGACTCAGTTAATTGGTTGAATTGATTTATGCTCTGTCCCTCTCCTTCTTCCTCCCTCCCTCCCTCCGTTCTCTTCCTCTCTCTCTCTCTCTCTCTCTCTCTCTCTCTCCCTCTCTCTCTCTCTCTCTCTCTCTCTCTCTCTCTCTCTCTCTCTCTCTCTCTTTCTCTGCCATGACCTCCTTCTAAATTTAACTGTATTTGTTACATTGCTGTCCTTGATGCTGATGGCTCATTTGGAAGGTGGACAAGGAAAGTTTGGGTAAAGGAACATTGTCACTATGAGCTTGAGTCACTAGGAAGGGACTTTGGTCTCCCTATATGTCCTTTAACCAAATGGGAGAAGTAGTGATAAGGGGTGGGGATCAGAGAAATAAATAATTAGTCTAGAAAGATATGTTGGAATCAGATTATGTAAGGTTTTAAATGTCCATGCAGAACAATTTGTATTTTGTCCTAGAAGCAAACGGGAGCAACTGAAGCTTCTTGAACAAAGGAGTGACATGATTTGATCGTGAAGACCTCCACTGAGAAGTAATCCACTACCTCTCAGATCAGCCAGTTTTACTTCTTTGTATCTTTAATTACTAAGAAGTTTGTCCTGATAGGAAACCTAAATTTGTCTCTTTGCCATTTCCAATCCTTTTGCTGCCCTCTGAGGCCAGGAAGAACATGTGTAATACTGCTCCTGACCACCCTTTCAGTACTTGGAGACATTTAATTTGCCTCTCAAAAGTCTTTTTGCTCTAGGTGAATAATTTCCTCCATCCCTACTCCTGCCTCCCCTCCCAGATGACCCTTCCCACCTCCCAGACTCAGCCACCAAGGAATGAAAAGGAAGAGAGTGAATTGGACACTCTGGAGGCTGGGTGCCACCCTGGAAAGACATAATGAAATGGATACTGACTAGTATTACAGGAGGCCCAGGATTTTTGGAACAAAGCAGTCTCCTGTGACTAATTATAACATCACTTTGTACTTACAGAAGGTTTCACATCTGGTGCTTTCCCCATAGCCATTTTTATAGGATGTGGAACAAAAGGTACAGAAAAAGCAGTTGACTTTTTAAGATCAAAAGCACCCTGAGGAGCAGAAACCATGAGGCCTGACTTTTGGGTCCTGGGATCTGCCACACAGGATGAGTTCCTTCTATTTCTTGTCTTTGGCTTCAAGAAAAATAGGGACACCTTACAGATACAAAGTAATTCTCATATATTTTCAAAGACTTTCCCCAGAATTATTTCGTTTGATCCTTAAAACAATTGATAAAGCCATGTAGGTCAAGCAGCAATAATTATCCCCATTTGGAAGGCAAGGAAACTGAGTTTCAGCAGGGTAAAGTTGGCAAGAGAAGGTCAGTGCTGAGACTGAGGACTGGAGATTTGTGAAATTTTGGCAAATTTAGTGGCATCTGAGAGCACTTGGATTTCTGGAGCCAACACAAATAACTGAAAAATACATATGTGTGTGTGTATGTATGTGTGTATGTATGTGTGTATGAAATGTGTGTATTTCTTGTTCACATGTTTCAGTCATGTCCAACGCCTCATGATCCCATCTGAGATTTTTCTTGGCACAAATACTGGAGTGGTTTGCCATTTCCTCTTCCATCTTATTTTACAGATGAAAAAATGAGGGCAACCAGGGTTAAGTCACTTGCCCAGGGTCCCACAGCTAGCAAGTAAGCTAGTAAGATTTGAACCCAGAAAAACAAGTCTTCCTGACTCTAGGTCCAGTATTCTCCCTATAAAACCTCCTAATTGCCACAACACACACACACACACACACACACACACACACACACACACACATCTCTCTGTGTGTATACAGTTGTCTTAGGAAGATTCTGAAGATCACCTGGTAGGATAAGGTACTAAACACTGAAGTCCTTACTCGAACTAAGCTATAAAGCATTCAAACTATGCTTCAGAGAGCGTGACTCTGATGAGCTGGCCACATTGTTCAAATGCAAAACATATGCTTGCCAAAAAGACTATTTTATGGAGAGTTCACACAGGGCAAGTAAGTAATCAAACAGTGGTCAGAAAAAGCAATACAAGGACACTTTCAAAGTCCCTCTCAAGAACTTTGGATTTGACTGTGTGACATGGGAGACACTGGCACAGGACCAGTCAGAATGGAATGCCCACATCAGAAAAGGTGCTGTGCTCTACAAGCATATCAGAATTGAAACATTACAAAGGAAATGTAGGATGTGCAAATTTTGAGTATCCACCCAAAATATTCACATGCCTGATCTATGGTAGAGCATTCTGAGCTCATATTAGTCTGATCAGCAACAGATGGACACATTGAAACTTTATCATAGTGATGTTATTTGGGTCCTCTTCGAGAATGAGAGGTAACAACCAACTGACCATATGTGTGTATGTATATATGCATATAAGTGTATATATATATATATATGTGTGTGTGTGTGTGTGTGTGTGTGTGTGTGTGTGAGAGAGAGAGAGAGAGAGTGTGTGTGTGTGTGTGTGTGTGTGTGTGTGTGTGACAGAGAGAGAGAGAGAGAAAGAGAGACAGAGAGAGAGAGAGAGAGAGCAAGAGGTCTACAAGTCTGATAAATTCGTTTAGGCATCTATAAATAAATACTGAAAAGTAAAGGAAAACGATCCAACATTTGATGAAACAGAGGATCCTGTGGAATTTGAAAACATAGAACAACATGCTTTGAAAGAAAAATGAAAATTATGAGCACAGAATTTTTGTCCTGCACAATAAAAATACTGAATAGAATAGAAAAGCTAGAATCTTCGATGGTAAACCCCAGCAAAGAAACCACAGAGAGAACAATAGTTTGGGAGCACAGATACATAGAGGTTAAGGACAACCAAGATGAAGACACTCAAAAGACTATAACATAAAAATATGCTCACTATGCAAGCAAACCATATGAAATTCTAAAGCAGGATGTGTAGCAATAACCTGAGGATCATAGATCTCTGTGAAGAAAAGGACAGGACAAAAAAATTTCAATACCATCAGGAAATAATAGAAGAGAATTATCCAGAAATTCTAAATATACATAATGAAATTCTAATTGAAAGAATTCACAGATCACCTCAAAAAATAGCTAATGCTTCAAACTCCAAAACATAAAGTGTTACATTTAATAATTCAGTTCAGAAACAAGTTCTCCAAGACCAAAAGCAAGGGCATTCAAATAATGCAAGACTAATCAACATTCATTAGAAAAAAGGATGAAAGAAAGGAAGAAAATGTTCCAAAAAGCAAAGAAGGTCAGGAGGCAACCCAGGCAAAGTGACCTATTCTGAAAATTTTCCATACAGAAAGTAATAATAAAGAAAAATTGAAATAGTTTCAGAAAGAATACCAGAACTGAAGAGATTTGGGGGGTTCCCATTATACTGATTGCCTATGTAGTGTCATTTCTAGTCGGCTTTGCACAAGGCACAAAAATTATAAGATCTTAGTGCTAGTTTGGTAAGGAAGCTTAGAGGCCATCTAGGCTGAGCCCTTCACTTTACAGATGAGGAAACTGAGGCTCAGAGAAATAAAGTAACTCACCCCAGATTTGCATAGGTAGAAAGTGACGTAAGTGGGTCATTTGACTCCAATTTTCATGTTCTTTCTACTGCACCAAGTCTTAGGCCTTAAGTTTCCTAACCCTCAGTCCAATATTATTTCCCGTATACTATAGAACCTATGATCCTCTACCCCAAAGGTTGATTAATAAATCCAAAGCTTGAACATTCTTTACAGATTATTTCCTCTGCCTTTCCCTCATTTCACAGAGAAGTTAAATGACTAGTCCAAGGATACTCAGCTGTGATTATAACTCAACTCTTTAGCCTCCACTCTGGCCTTCTTTCTGTTTTATGATGATGCTTCAAGGTTGCTCTAGATACCTTGAGGGATAGGTCCCAGTATCATTTTGTCCTCTATTTCTTCCCAGTATGAGGCAGGCTTTGTATATTAGAATGAAACAAATGAATTTCTGTCTGCAGATGGGGAATCTTACCCACCAAATGATAGAATTCATGGTCTTACAAGGGCTCTTAAAACATATATCAGAAGATTTTTTGAAATCTAAAAAATTAGTTTGGATACATAAAGGAATAGAGACCAACCTGTGATTTCATTGGCATGTGGACCTCCCAAGCAAGGATGCTCTCTCTCCCAGGGCATATCAGTCCCTTCTGTAGATAGTTGTCTAGATTACTGAGCAGTTAAATTATATGCCTATGGTCACAGAGGTAGTATGTATTAAAAGCAAAACTCTCTTTAGTTTTGAAGCAAGTTTTCTCTTCACTGCACCACACTCTATCTCAAGTAGGGTCCATAAAACAGACACCCAGAACATTTGTGTTTTCGTGTGTGTGTGTGTGTGTGTGTGTGTGTGTGTGTGTGTGTGTGCATGTGTGAGTGAATTAGGCTTCCCATTCCCTTTGGTTGTTTTAGATATGTAGATTTTTGTGAAATAAAGTGAAATATTGTAATTCATTTGTATTTCTGATTAAATCTATTTTATATAAAAAGGCAACTGGTCTATGTCTTATTCAGGGAAAAAAATAATAAATAGTTATCATACTGCAGTGCCCCACTTTAATAAATTATCTGGATTAACATTTCAAAAACATTTTTCATATCTTATCTGCCTTAAATAATATTCTAAATCATTTCTATGAGTCATCAGTAGACTTAAAGATGAGGAATAATTCTAATTTACTTTCCTGCAGCCATTTATGGTATTGTTCAGCCTGGCTTTTGGGAAAAGGAGACAAAAGAGCTACAGATGAATATCTCCATCTAGAGCCTGTTTCTTAAAAATATAATTGCTTAAAAAGAGATCATTCCAGCACATGCTGGAGATGGCCTGAAATGCACTCCATGGTGAATTTCAAACAAAACAGCATCAACAAGTGATTCAACTCTGTTTGTATGAACAATCATGTTACCAGGTTCATTTTCCCCAAATCAATTGTGTTTGGTTTCCTATCAGTTATCTTGCTGGCTCAAGTTGAAGATTATGTACTAATTTCTAACGTAACCAAATGGATACCAGATTTTTTTCTACTCTCCAATCTCACCTTGTACCCCAAGGATACTGACATAGTGTCCCTAACAATCTGTTAATTTTACTACTTTGATGAAAGTGACCAGCTAGTATTACTAGCTGAACTGATTAATTTTGTCCTGTTTGATGATTAATTTAAAATGTTTATGTGAATTAATTAATTGCTCAGCTAATTGCCTGGGTCCACTGATTTGTTCTGTCTGATGTAGTCACAGTCTTAGCATCACCTATGTGTTCCCTAGAAGGTTTTATTTGCTTTTGGTTCTGTCCTTGGTCCTGATGGTATCTGTGTAGTGTGGCCAAGAGGGCTTTGGGGAAACTGGAATTGTTGAGGCTAGGTGGTGAGGAATTAGAGGGAAGAGACTCTGGGCTCCTTTCATGTCCCTAGAACAAACTCCCTTCAAATCAACATCCAACCCAACAGTCTGGGCAACGATCCCAAACATCCCAATGCCCTATCTAGCATATGCCCTGATAGTTCAGTCAGTCAGGGAACAAATGTTTATGATCTTTATTATGTGGTAATAACTAAAAATGCTGGAAATACAAAGAAAGGCAAAAAATATGTGCCAATTCAAAGTTTTATTACTACCATAAATGCTTCATTTCTGCAATACTTAGATGCATCTGTGATATCAACATTCACCTCTGTAATGCAGATAGCAACCCATTCATGACTTCCCCCTCCTGTGAAACTCCTGTAAATGCCCTTGCATAAGTATACAGCAGGCATACACCTAAGTGGTAGAGGCCTTCCTTACTTCCTCCTAAATTTTCAAGTATATCAGCAGAGTTCTCTAGCTGTCCACCTGTTCCTTCACCCTTGCTATGTGACCAATCATTTTTCCTGAACATTCATTTTACCCTTGTTCTTCTTTGAAATTACATATAACTATATTTTTACAATATGTAAAAATGTACCCGTTTTGCATCATATTTCCATAAGGTCTATGGATTCATGAAATTATAAACTCCCCCCCAAAAAAATTGAACTGGGCACTGATAGTCCAAAATTTATAAATGACATCATTCTTGCTTTTAAGTAGAGTGCCATTTAATGAAGAGGCATGACAGTTATGTAAATAATTATAAAAACAGAATATGATAAGTGTGTTGGAATGAGTGGATTGACATTCTAAGGACATTATTAGATCCAAGGAGAATAAGAGACTATGGAGGCTATTGTATTACTGCTTCATAAACCCTCAGAGTTTCCCCTCCATAAGCTTCCCAGTGTTCAAAATCCATGAAGAATAATCATATTAAATACATTTTCCCAAATATACCAACCCAAAACACCTATAAGTCTGCCTAACTACAGCTGTTTTACATAAGTAAATATAAACAAATAAGTAGTCTTTTCTCCTTGCCTGCCCCAGTCTGTCATTTCTTATCATTAATCAATAAACATTTATTAAGCACATATTATAGCCAGGTACTCTGGTAGGCATTTGGCATGCACAGAAAAGGATCTTTACATTCTGTTGAAGAAAAGATATGACACACTTGATCTTGAAAACTGAACTATTCACTCACATATTATGGTAAGGAGGAGCAGGATAGGTGAATAAATAGACATATAGTGATAAAAACAGGTGCATATTTTACTTCCATCAGAAGGGTTATTTATTACAAGTTTATTAAGCAATAAAAATAATACTAAATAACTACAACAATCACAAATTTAGGGCTTAAAAAGGTTCTAGAGTTCATT
>CM053769.1:113779136-113827072 GCA_028658325.1 Potorous gilbertii
AAAACACCTCAGACTATCTCATCCTACCTTCTCATTCAGCAAATGAGGAAACTGAGGCTCAAAGAGGTTAAGTGAATTGCTCAGGATCACACAGTTAATGTCAGAGATGGGATTTTATCCAGACCTTCCTGACTCCCATTCCTATGCTCTAGCCCCTACATCATACTGCCTCTCACTCTCTAGACCATCTAATTGGACTCCCTTCTATCTGCAGGTACCACTAGCCATGTTTAAGAATTGGCTGCAATTCAAAAATTGAGTATATAAAAACATGCAGTGTTGGGACTAAGGACTATCCGGGAGATCAAGGCGCTTATTGGTACCACCAATCATTTGTCCTTCCAGTGTTTCCATGACCCTTCCAATTCTATTGAGATCCTAACTCCCATGTTCCTGGACTTTCAACCCCCTACTTGATACATTTAGTCAGTCTTTGTGTATTCTGACTCTTATCCTACCTCGTTTGTTGGCCCACTGATTTGCTGCCCGTTGTTTGTTATATCTTTGCTAATGTCAGCCTGCTTCCACAGTTCCATACCTACTTCCATAGTTCCATGGTTCACATCTGTTTAATCTCTTAACTCCCTTCTCAGCTTCCTGAGTCCCAGACCCTCAATGTGTATTTTCAGCTTGCTGCTGCCCACACCTCAGCATGACAATATTCTTTAAAACTGATCCATAATTTTTAATCAGTTGGCATCTATTTTGCTGGAGGGGAAAAAAATCTCATTTTCTCAAACTGTCTCATGCTTCCTTTTTGCCTAATTAAGTGATCACTGTTAACAAAGACACATTAGAAGAATGTTACATGATGTGTGTTTATTTTTGCTCACATCTTTATAATCACTCATGTTTTTGTGTGGTTCTCAATGAGGCAGTGTATTTCTTCGGAGAATATTCCAGCTGCAAAGCAGCTGTTAGTGACATCTGAAAAAGAAGGAAAGTAAAAGCATACTCTGTACAGTAAGCTTGGTGATATTGGTTGGAGATTCAGTGTGTTAGGAAGCATCGAAGAAGTTTTCCTTGCTTTTGAAAAGATTGCAATAGGTACCATGGTTGGCTGGTCCTTCTTGTTTATTCATGAGTAAAGGTGAGGGCCTTGGATCACCCTGCCTCAGATAAAGCTTGAGAATGGAACTTCATTATGGAATAACAACAGACTATTGAATTCTCTGCTTCTAGACACAATCACTCACCCCCGTCCCCTCCTCTAAGACTACACAAGACAGTCCTTGCCCTAAATAATCATTATGGGATACCAAGGTAGTATAAGTTCTATCCACTGAGTAGTGCTTGTGTTTGTGCCATAACCAGTGTTAATTCCTCTTCCCATCATGCTTCTCTTTGTTAATATTTTCCCTTCACTACAAGTGTACCATTCATTATTAATATGATACAGTCTACCCACCACCATATGTCATTTATCCTTGGTTAATCCTCAATACTGATTCTTTGGAGACTCTTCCTAGTAATATTCCATAGCTCCCAGAGACATAGCATCCCCAGAAGAATACTGTTTGTCAAAAGAAAGCACTGGTTTCAGATTATCAGCTGACTGAGATATGTGTAACGAGATTATATTTTTAAAACACTTTTCAAATTTTAAACAAATGCTGTTTGTTGTCACTGGTATATATTTTCTGGTGAATAACTTCTGTGAGGTGTCTATTCAACTTCATATCCCAGTTTGGATGACCTGCACTATTACTCACTCATGTTATCATTAATATCATTTAGGAGACTCCATGATGTTGCAGAACTTAATGCAATAAGTCCAAAATCTTTTGCAAAAGTAACAACTCTAGTGTCTTTCCTTCTCTAGGCAATTCCTCTTTCACTTTGACTTGTACTGTTCCCTTCTCCATGAAAGTGGCAAAAACCTCTGCTGAGCATACATTGTCCCTGTTTTATGCCTCACTAGATAATTTATTAATCATCAGAGGGTCATTGAACAACGTTATCTCTATTATCTCTTTAAAGGAATTTACATGAGTTATAACAGGTGCATGGAAGAAATTTTTTTGAAGGAAAGCATTTTCACTCTGCTGATCCAGATACTTTTTATAAATAAAAAAAATAAGCAGAGTGAAATCTTGTATTTTCTATTCTCCATACCTTCCACTAAATTATATAATTCTAAAGCTGTCTATAATAATGTTTACCAAACCCTGTCACATCCTGCCTATTCTTACACATTCATCAAGGACATCCTTGATTCGTGTGAATAAATTAATATTGTAATAATATTAAAGAGCTATGAACGTAGGCATGAGAATAGATATTTTTATACTCACATGACCTTTTAGGTGGTAGTAATAATGTCCATTTTTTTTCACAAAGCACTTAATATCACCCCTTCTTTTAGATATCTTAAGAATTGATTCCTCAGAACCCTGAAAATTGTGCTCTTCCAGTACAATTCTACTCTGTATACACTTGATCTGGAGAAGATCTTCCCTCTATCTTTGTTTTCTTTTATTTAATTTCTACTTCCTCATTAGCTCATCAGGAACTGTGATGTTTAAATCCAAATGTGGTACCTTCATCATCATTGATCAACTAAACCACTTATTGAAAATGTCCTGACAGATCTTTTCTATTTTTTTGTTTGTTCACCTCTAGTTTTTAATTAAATCCCTCTTGTTGATTTGACTTAACTGGGTCCCTGGACAAGCTTTTGGTAGAATTATGTTTCCTTCCATTGCTTCTCTTTGTTTTGTGAAACAACCCTGCTCATGACCAGTGATCTAACTTCATTAAGTTTTACAAACAAGTTTATCTTCCAAAACTGAGTTACTCCTATTTATAATATCTTCCACTTGACAAGGAGAAGAAATGTTTGAATATCTGGAGCAGAAAGCATTGGAGTTTTGTTGTTGTTTGCATTGCCCTATATTAAGGTGATTTCTAGGTTCTTTGGGCTTCTTTATTGTTTCAATTGAGTTACAATATTTCATCTTCCCTGTGGTAATAATCTATCTCAATTTTTATTGTTTTATCTCTCCCTTTCTTTCATCATAATTAGCATGTTTGAACAGTTCAATTGGAGATTTTTTTTAAATTACATGATCATTGTCTCATTTTTATTCTTATAATTTTTATAATGTATATATAAATATATGCTTTATAATTCTTAGAACTATAATTCAGAACTGAATTTGATCCTGGTTTTAACAAGTCTATTATCTAATTGTACTCAAGAATTTTATTTGGAAATGACTCCTACACTGGTAACTGATCATATTTATATTCGGTTTCATTGTGTGTATGGTGTTATTTCATGCTCACCATGTCCAGGGTCTCCTTACTCCTTTATTGAACAAAGTAGACATAATACAGAAACATGAAGCTTCTACATAGTGTCCCAGCTTTGGGAATTATTTCTTTCTTAATCAAGAGGCACATTTTCCAATATATATTTTTATCATCCTCTCCCAACTCACTTTTACATCAAATAACTAAGTATTAAAATGTATATTGACTTAATTGGACAATCTAATGGAGTTCTTCAGAGAATTTCTCACTACTCTGTTCTCTTTGACAAATGCCTGTGTGAAAGCTGGTATTATCTTCATAGTGATCTTGCTCATTTCAACATTAGTATTGCAATAGGAGATGGCCAAACATGCCATCATATGATATGATATCTCTTGTTGCTTTTATACAACTAACAAAACCAATTTTACCCATTCCTTTTTTATTTTTTGACTTCTAAATAAAACCCTACGAACTACCCTTCCATTGAGCTACAATTTCCCTTTGTCTGTTATTTGTAGCAAGAATATTGAGATAAATTTGATTAGATTCCTCTAATTATATCTGAAATTGTGAATCATCTGGACAATGAACTCACATTTAGAGTGACATCAGCTATGTTAATTATTACAGGATAGGAATAGAGACTGGAGCTGTGATTTGATCAGTATATGGATTTTCTAGATAAGGTCTTGTCAGTGCATGTTGGCAGATCCTTCTGACTCTTAGGGTGAGGATCCACTATGCCAAACTTCCTCTGGTTATAGATGGTCTAAAAATTATGTTGTTCTTAGTGACTTCTACTCCATTCTCCACCATAGAGTTGTGGTATAATGGGTAGAGAACCAGCCTCAAAGCCTAGAACAACTGAGTACAAATGCTTCCTCCAGGCAAGTCTCTTCAGCACTAGGTAAATTTCTTAGAGGAAAAGTTGCAGAGAAGGTGCTAACCTACATTTGCAGAGGGAGTTTCCTCAGTTAGCAATTCTCTATATCAATGAAATCACATCTCTAGTTCCATCCTTATCTTTCCACTGTTTCTCAGAAGCAAAAGAGAACTACACAAGTCAGAGGAGTAACATATTTTTCTATGTCTCATAAGTTGCCACAAATAAATAATTTATCACCAAATGACCAGCCTACCAGTGATCAACAATCTCTCTGAATATACAGGGACATTCATATACACACGGGCATGTATCTGTACAGACATATGTTATACTGTATTGTGTTGTGTTATGTTATGCTATGGTATATTATACTATACGACATTACATTACATTATATTATATCAGTGTATTATATTTTTTTATCTATGCATATATTGACCCAACACCATCCCCAATAGAATATAAGCTCCTTGAGGGCAGACACTACTTCATCTTATATTTGTGTACTCAGCTCCTAATATAGAACTTGGAATAAAGGAGTTGAATAACAGAATCTGTTGATTGAAGGAATGATTCTCAGAAAACAGGCACAAACTTTGCCATGATTGTATTTGAACCATTTCTATTATATTAGTAACTGCCAGAAGATGCAAATCAATACAACTCTGAGGTACCACATCACGTCTATCAGATTGGCTAACATGACAAAACAGGAAGATGATAAATGTTGGAGAAGATGTGGGAGAGGTAGTAGACTGATTCATTGTTGGTGGAGCTGTGAGCAGATCCAACCACTCTGGAGAACAATTTGGAACTATGCCCAAAGGGCTACAAAAATTTACATGTCCTTTGACCCAGCAATACCGATTCTAGGACTGTATCTAAAGTGATCATAAAAATGGAAAAAGGTCCTGCTTGTACAAAAATATTTATAGCAGCTCTTTCTGTGGGGGCCAAGACCTGGAAATTGAGGGAATTCCCATCAATTGGGAAATGGAATACTATTGTGCTATAAGAAATGATGAACAGAAAGACTTCAGAAAAACCTGGAAAGACTTTTATGAATTCGTGCTGAGTGAAATGAGCAGAGCCAGAACACTATACACATAACAACCACAGTGTGCGAGGACTGTTTCTGATAGACTAAGCCCTTCACAGCAAGGACCTGAAACATTCCCAAAGATCTCTTGAGGTAAAATACCATTCACATCAAGAGAAAGAATTATGGAATCAGAACACAAAATGAATCAGACTATTTTCTCTTGTGTTATGTTTTGTTTTCGTCTGGTTTTTCTCATTAGTCATATTGTGCAGAAGAAATAAAATGAAATGGGAGAAACCATGGATGCCATCATGGAAAGGGAGGGGAAGAAAATTTAAAACCTATGGAAGTTATTGTAGAAAACTGAAAACAAATAAATTAATTAAATTTAAAAAAAAAAAAAGAAACTGCCAGAGCTTTGACTATCCTTGCATAAGCTCTCAGAGCACAGAGTAGCACAACTAGACTGAAGAGAACACTAATCAATTTGTTTATAGCTTACATTTTTATAACGCTTTCATGTTTGGAAGGTGCTTTCCACCCAAAAGTCATGTGAGGTATGTCCTACACATACCTTCTACATTTGACATATGAGGACACTGAGGATCATGGGAACAAGGATGGCCCTTCAAGAGAACATGATCATCAGTTCCAGAGTCAGTAATCAATATCCCTATCATTGGACAAGACCTTAGACACATTCCAGGAAGAAGAATCTACAAGCCCACACTACTGGAAGAGAGGAAACTAATTAATAAGAATGTGCTGGGGGTGTGACCCTGGGAAAGTCACATAATCTCTGTTTACCTCATTTGCCTTGTTTATAAAAAGGGATAATAGTGCCTACTTCTCAGGGTTGTTGTAAGGACTAAATGATGCAATATTTGCGAGGGATTTGGCAAATCTTGAAGTTCTATATAAATGTTAGTGATTATCAGTAGTAATGGCTGCCAGAGCCATTTTCCCTGACTAACCCTGATACCAGAGGAAGAAGCAGACACCACTTATCATGGGCTAATAACCAGCTGTGAGGAAAACCTCCTGCTAGTTTTTTACAGCAGTGTCCTTGCTGGGGAGGCAGCTGTGATTCTGATCTACCCAACTGATGTGCAGCATTTCATGCTGTGGACCCTTGCAGCTCTGAAGGTTTATGGTATGTGCGATTCAATTGTGTTTATAAACTTCCTCCACTATCCCATGGATCAAAAGGGCAGAGAGCTCCTGAATGGTTGGTGAGCTACCTGTTCTTGACAACCTTTCTTTGTGCATTCTTTAGAAAAGAGGGGACACAGATGCTTGGATCACAGATCTCTTCACTATGTCTTGGGGTTTCAGAGTTTGACAAAGGTTGCATGGCACAAAGGTCAGTTTGAAGTTGTGGATATCACTGCTTTACCAATATTATTTCATTTTTTCTCACAACATCCCTGGGAAGTAGTATTGTTATCTCTATTTTACAGATGCTGAAACTGAGTTAGACATAGGTAAAGTGACTTGCCTAGGATCACACAGGTAGTAAATGTCTGAGGCAGAACTTGAACCGAGGTCTTCCTGACTCCAGGCTCAGTGATCCATTGTGCCATCTAGCTGCTCTTATGGGTGATGAGAGGAATGAGTGAACTGTGATGACTATTTATAAGATATATTCAGGGGAGGAATTTGGGAATTAGGAGGAGGAAGGATGGATAAAAGCATGAGGGAGAAGATGCGGACCGTGATCAATAGGTACAGAAATAGAAACAGAAGTGATATTGTGATATTGTATTGGTGTATACTACAGACCTCCTGGCAAGAAGTAGGAAAGAGATGAGGCACTTGGGAAACAGAGCACAATCCTGGCAAGGTGCCATGGTAGAGTAATTGGGAGAGACTTCAATTAACCAGACATCTGCTAGATGTCTCTTTCAGCAATGCAACTACTTGGATTAATATAATTTCATCTTTTATAAGTAGCTAATGAAGGTATTTCTATTTTTGAATTTAATTCTCATTAATAAGAAATCTGATTAATTGGATAGCAATGATAGGAACCTTGGGGGAAAGTGACTGCTCCATCTTAGAATTTTTGTTGGTAGAAAGGAAAATTAGAAAGAAATGCAACCTAGATTTTTAAAATATTAAAATTATCATAGCTAAAACTTATCTTCTTTTAAAAAGTTTGTAGGGCAGCTAGATGACACAGTGTTAGGCCTGAAGTTGGGAAGTCTCATCTTCCTCAGATGAAGTCTGACTTCAGGCACTTACTAGACCCTGGGCAAGTCATTTAACTCTGTTTGCCTCATCTGTAAAATGAGCTGGAGAAGCAAATAGCAAAACACTCCAGCATCTTTATCAAGAAAACCCCAAATGGGGTAACAGAGTCACGCAACAACTGAACAACAAATTAAAGTTTATAAAATACTTCACATATGCTATCTCATCTGATCCTCACAGTAATTCTGTAAGATAGCTGCTATTATTTTCTCTATTTTATGGATGAAGAACTGATGCTGAGAAAGATTGAGTGGCTTCCTCAGCATCACGCATCTAGTAAATATTTGAGGCAGGATTCAATCTCATGTTTTCTTACACTTTATTCTCAGAGCTCAAGAAAGTAGCATCTGATAGACTGAAATTTCACAGGGTAAATCAGTTCAGGAGTAATAGAAAGCTCCCAGGAATGAAATTCTGAAGACATCATGGACTCCATGGTGCGAAGAACTGGAAATTGTGGATTCCCATCTACTGAGGAATGATAGATCAAGTTGTGGTATATGATTCTGATGGAATATTAATATGCTATAAAAAACATGAGCTCAATGATCTTAGAAAAACAAGTATAGGCTTGCACAAAATAATAAAGAGTGAAATGAGAAGAACCAGGAGAACACTGTATACAGTAATAACAATATTGTTTTAAGAAAAACTTTTAATGACTAAGTCCTTCGGACTATCATAAATACCAAAATTAACTACAAATTACATACAAAAGATGATGCATCTGCATCCAGAGAAAGAATTGATAAATAGAAGTTTGTATAAAATGGTTTTACATGTATATACATATTTGCATTTCATGGTAGCCATATCAAGAGTGGGGTGAGGGGGAGAGAAAAAAAGAAATTTACATGATAACTTTATTATATATTTTAAAGGAATAGCAGTTGTACATAACAGAGCTGCAGTTCCATGTACAATCATCATTTTTTCCTATTCCACTATGCTATAGAAATGCTTATTTTATTTCTCAAGTTCAGCAAAATACAAAAAATTAAAATTAATTTAAAAATAAAATTCACTAACAAAAGAAGACACCAAGGGTAATAGTTCTGTTAAAGAAGAGCAGAGGTGTAATTTAAGGGGTTCAATGTGGATATAAAAGATGAAACAGACAGACAATGAAGGATGGTTACAAAAGCATGGCATAGTACTTCAAAACAGGGGCAGAAATGGCAAACCTCAGCTCCTACCTCCACTACCTCTCTGATGTTATTATAACAACCAAAGCCTTAAAGAAAAGTTTCTTGTGAAAACAAGATGCAAAAGAAAGAGGGGGGATGAGAGGGTAAAAGAAGAAAAGAGAAAGAAAGAAAAAAAAAGGAAGAATGGAGGAAAGAAGAAAGAAAAAAGATGAAAAGAGAAATAAAAAGGGAGGGAGAGGAGAAAGAAAGAAAGAAGGGAAGGAAGGAAGGAAGGAAGGAAGGAAGGAAGAAAGGATTTTCCTCCTTCTTGCTTGAACTTCAACAGCTGAGGATAAGAGGGTGACTATGGTGATACCATGCCACCATAAATGACAATTTTCTACGAATGAGGATTGTGAGCAAAAGCACTGAGAAATTAGGGGAGAAGAAAGAGAAAGACCCAGGGTGGAGAACAATACAATGTGGAAAGACCATGGAGGATAATAGTATGAGAAAAGGTTGAAGCCAGATGAAGTCTGAATGAAGATGACTGTGGCTAGCAGATAAAGGAGGGGAACAGCAGCTAAGAACGGCCTGAAGAGCTAGAACTTCTCAAGGTACCTTGGGAAAATCCTAACAATCCTAACCAGAAGAGTTTTTCAATTCCTTCCATGATGATAATGGAATTAGTTTGGTACTCTGCGTATATTGTCTCATTTGAGCCTTACAACAAGACTCGGACATGGGGGGAGCTGGAGGCAGGCAATCTGCAATTTCATTGGTCAAGGGAATGAGAGATAGTAGAACACAGGAGAACAAGCAGTGACTGTGCAGTCAGAGGAGTTGGATTCAAATCTTGCCTTTGATAACTGACCCATGTGACTTGGGGCTTCATTTCTTCACTAATTGGATTCAATATTTTCTGATGTCCTTTCTCACTGTTATGTTTTTATCTTATTAACTCCAGAAAAGAGAGCCCTATACCAATGCCCAACAGCAAGTGCTCTGCATTTAGGTCTTAAAGAGTGAGTGACCTGGGACATCTGAGAGATAAGCCACTTGCCCAGGGTCACTACAGGGATTAAGGATAGATTCTGGAGGCTCACTTGCCCCGTTCCCCATTTTACATATGGGAAAGGTGAGAGGAGGAAAAGGAAATAAGCATTTATATAAAACCTACTATGGGACAGGGACTGTGCTGGTGTTTACAAATATCATCTCATTTGATCCTTTCAACAACACCATAAGGTAGGTGTTGATGTTATCTTAATTTTACAGTTGAGGAATGTTAGTTGACTTGTCCAAAGTCACACAGCTAATAAGAGTCTGAGGCAAGATTTGAAATCAGATGTTCCTGAATCTAGGCCCAGCACTTGATCTAATGCACCACCTAGCTGCCCCAGAGGAGGCAATCAAGTCTCTGAGAGGTCATCCTAATAGGACTTGCCCATGGTCACAAAGCTAGTGAGTGCCAGAGGTAAGATTCCAAGCCAGGTCATGCTGACTCCTAATTCAGCCCTCTGGATATGATGCCATGCTGCTTCCTGCCTAGCATTTCTCCTATGTCACTTTATCAATTTGAGTTGGCCTTTTGTTTAATCCAATAAGGTTGTGAAGGGGGATAAAACCATACTGAATTCTTACTTATTAGCTTTTAATATCTTTCTTTGGGAAATAAATACTTGATAAGGAATTGTGTTTCAATGGCATATTAACATCATCAAGGTCAGTTTCTGAAATGCCAGTCTACTTGTCATTTAAACTCCATTAATCTTGCCATGATTCAGTTTTTTTTTCTCTGCTACTATTTGGTGACAGAATGGTCTGTGTCCATGTTCTATTGATTTCCAGGCTCCACTCGGCTGGTTCTTCATCTACATTTGGAGCCTCTCAGTGCTATTATGGACTGCTAATAGAATATGTCCAATACATTTGTAATAATAGTTCCCTTTCATTTCCTTCCAAAAGGGGCAACTGAGGCTCTGACAGGCCATTTTATTTACTTTTCAATCTCATCTGAAAAAAATCATCAATTTGAAAACCTGACTACTCCCCTCCAGTGCTTCTAATGATGGAATTACATAAAGCATTCTGCTATATGGCAAATGGAATGGGGAAAGCTTGTCATGACACCCTGCATCCCATTTTTGGAAGCATACTGTCTCCAAAGAGTCCAAACAGGCCATTATTTTGTCAGTTGGAACAAAAGCCTTGATTAAAAATTAAAGTACATTCTGTACTGATAAATATACAGCTGCCTAATTGCTTGCAAGATTTATATTTTGCTGTGTTAATTCCTTGCTAATGGCTCTTTTTTACTCCCTATAAACTTGACAGTGACAAGCTTCAATAAACATTTACTTGTCCTTTTTATTAGGTGAATCAGATACTGGGATTTTAATGGTTTTAAAAGACCACTTTGAAATTTTACATCCAGAGATGTATTATCAGACCTATGTTCCTGCAGTTCCAGGGTATCACAAGCATGAAGAAATCCTTGTTTACAGACAACTGGAGAGCAGACCCCCTCTTACACATGGGTGTGCATGTCTATGTGTATGTGCACACATACACACAAACACACACACATACACACAAACACATACAATAAGAGCAACAAAGAAGCTAGAAAACAAAGAAGATAATCATTCTTTCACTATCAGTTATACATAAAGCGAGACATATCTCTTTGGAAATTAGTTGAGTAATGTACTTCCTCTCCTGAACTTAAAAATGTCAATTATAAAGTCTGAAAGGAAGGAAGGTGCAGAGGGGAGAACCAGAGACATGAACAGAAGTGCAAGCTTCTATAGAAATAGAATCATAGCTTCTCTGTCTTTTGTCTATTTCTGGCTCCCACTGTCTTCCTTTCTCTCTCTTTATCTCTACCACTCTGCTTTTCTTTATCTCTCATTCTCATTTCCACACTCTGTCTCTCTCTCTGTCATTCTCTCTTTTGGTCCCAGTTTCTCTCTCTCTCTCTCTCTCTCTCTCTCTCTCTCTCTCTCTCTCTCTCTCTCTCCGTAAATAGGTAGATAGATAGATGGTAGATAGATAGATAGATCACGCTGTTTCTCTTTTACATTCTCTGTCTCTGCCTCTCTCCATCTGGTTTTTTGTGGATCTCTTTCTTCCACAGTGACCCATTACACATCTCCGGTTAAAGTGCATTTGGGGGCAAAAGTTGGATAACTGGTACATTGTGTGAAATGGGAAGTACTGGTTTTAAGGTATAGAAAGGAATCCATAGTTTGTTCTTCTACTTTAAGAGACTCTGAAATGACCAAAAATGTTTAATTCACTTTTGCTGAGAGTTGAATGGTATTGTGTTTATATGATTGCCATCTTGCAATTTCACTACTGATAGAATAAATGGGTTTTAAGGTAGCAAACTGAATTATGGAGGCAATCTATATGTATATATCAGTTGCCTATTATCCATAAAGGTATTCATTAACCACTTACTATGTACCAGGAACTGTGATAGACATTGAGAATACAGAGATGGAAATGATACAGCCCCTATCTCCTCAGAGAAAACATTCTATAATTGTAATCTCCTATTGAGTCCTATCTCTTGGGTAAGTAACTTGAGTTCTCTAAGCCTCAGTTTCCACATCTTTAGAATGCGAAATTTGTAGTAACAACTTTCAGGGTTGCCAGGAGGATCAAATGATAAAATATGTTTAAAGGGCTTTGCAACCTTAAAATATTACACAAGAATAGATGCTCTTATTATCTCATTTAGCCACATATAGGCTGCCTCTTATTAAAATCCTCTTCTGATGCTACCTAACTGTGAAGTTTACCAGACCAGCAAAACACAAGCTCTAACAGGTACTCTCAAGCTGGAAAAGTTTTGAGTATCAGCCCAGTGACTCCATTATGTCTGTTGTCTGAAGACCAGCCTAGTTGAATTCAGAGATACTCAGTACCAGGTAGAATGTATGGGGACATGTGTTGCTTTCTTTTTATCAGCCTCATCAATGAGTTGTTGTTTCTGTCTCCACAGTGTCTCAAGTATCCATCACATTTCTCCAATCACACAGCCGCTCCCTAAGTTCAGGCACTTGTCACCTCTCGCCTGAATTATTGCAGCAGCCCCCAGGTGGCTACCACATAGCTGTGAAATTGATATTGCTAAAACAAAATTCAGACTGTGCTATTCCCCTAGTAAAAATTTGTCAGTGGCTCCCTGCTGCTTCCAGAATAAAGCAAAAACATTTAAAGCCCTCCTAGACTGACTTCCACCTACGGTTTTTATTTTCCTTTTGTTTTCCTTTACACTCTCTCAGTTATAACCAAACTAGACTCCTAGGTTCCCATGCAAAACTGTCTATATATCATCCTCTCTTGAGTGATCATGGACCTGGAATATTCTGCCTCCCACCTCTAACTTTGTATAAATTCTAGCTTCATTTAAAGTACAGCTTTGGGGCTTCTTCCTACATGAAGCATTTCTTGATTTCCTCTCTGCTCCCCACCCCCATTGGCATTCTCTCCCTCTTGAAAATATCTCCTGATATCTTGCATATCTTTCATTTTGTAAGAATCATCGTACTGCTTTTCTTTCCCAACCCCACTCCTATCCCAGATGTATCTAAACTCTTTGAGGTCTGGGAATATTTAACTTTCCTCTTTTTGTTTCTAGCACCTAGGACAGTGCCTGGAATGTAGTAGGCATCAATCAATATATATTTATTGGACTGAAGTAAATTGAATTTTCTAATCTGAGTCATAGGAGGCCATGTAGTATAGTAGATGAAGAGCTTTCTCAATGCCAGAAAGACCTGGCTCCAAGTTTTACACATACTAGTTATATGACCTTAGACAAGTCACTTAACTTCTCATTACTCTAAGCATCTGTCCATGACAGTGACTTTCAGAGGTGTTCTCCTGCATTCATAAAGAAAGTTTCTTCATCTGAGATTTCCCTTTGTCAATGAAATCATAGATCCAATCCCTATCCCCAGTTTAAATTCGTGAGAATGAGGGCTGCCATCTGCATCAATGAAATCAATAACCATATATGTTTTAAATATTTAAGAAATATGAAGACTGTAGGTTGAATCTCCCACCTGCAAGTTAGTGTAAAAGTTTGGCAGTTGAGGGGCAGCTAGGTGGTGCTGTGCCAGGTAACAGATTGGAGTTAGAAGTCTCTGCTTATTGAGTTCAAATCCAGCTTCATACACTTCATAGCTGTGTGACTCTGGGTAAATCATTTAGTCTTGTTTGCCTCGGTTTCCTGGTCTACAAAATGAACTGGAGAAGTAAAAGACCAATATCTTTGCCAAGAAAAGCCCCAATGGGATCATGAAGAACCAGACACACCTGAAAAATAACTAAACAACAAATTGGCAATGAATTCTTTGATACCACTAGTTAAGTTTAGCATTCAAACTGGTTGAGATGGATAGATACATTTGATAGGGGTTAGCTGGGTCCCCAGCAAGTCTTAAGCAAATCCCTGGCTTGCAGTGAAATTTGAAAATGATTCAACTTTAAACTCTGAGCTAGCTTGAAAACAGGAGATAAAGAGAATGGATAAGACAAGTTTTAATGCCAGGACAGGAAAGGCAATAGAACAAAAATAAATGAAACTCTCAGATGACAGCACCAGAGAATTCAGGTTTCTTTGAAATATATGAATAAAATACAGCACACTCAATTCCAGGGTAAGTTTATATGACTGCAAATATTTGTATTGATATGTAGGAGGGTTCTTCACTTAGTGTTTTCTCACTAAGGATGCATAAATTTGGAGTATCCACCCCAAATATTCACATGGACTATCTGTGCCCAACCTGTAGTAGAGCATTCCAAGCTCCTATTGGTCTGATCAGCCACAGTCAGACACACTGAAACTTAATTTTATCATGGAGATGTCATTTTGGTCCTCTTCAAAAACGGACAGCAACCAACCAATCTCACTAAGATGGTCAACTTATCCTATATCTTTTTTTAATATAGTTGCTTGAATGTTGTCTGCTCACCCCTCTGCTGGCCATTTGACCATAAGCTCGTTGACAGCAGGGTCTATGGTTTGTTTGTTTGACCTTTCTTTGTATCCTTCACACTTAGTCTGACATAGAGTAGTTGTTTAATAAGTACTTGTTGACTTGCCTTGGTATTTTTTCTGCTCAAATTCTTGTGGGCCAAGACCATAGATTACTTTTTCAAATCCCCTATATAAAACATCTAGCAGATTAATTAGTACATTAAAATACTTACACTTTAATTTAGCACAATTTCAACTATTAATGCATTTCTTTCTCTTTATAACAATTTAAAGGTTGCACTTTCTTTACAACAACTCTGGGAGATAGGTAATGAAGTAGACTGTTTTTTAATATAGAATTATATTTTCCAGTGAACAAATATGTATTTTTTCTCTCTCCCACTTTCCCTCCCCAACTAAGCCATTAAAAAGAAAAACTATCAAAGCAAATATGCTACTCAAGTAAAATAAATTTTTATATATAATATATATATATATATATATATATATATATGTCTCATTCTTCTAAAGAAGACATTATCCCCATTTCATAGATCAAGAAACTGAAGGCCAGAGAAGTAATGAGCCTTGTATGAGGTTATCATCAGAGTGGGAACTTGAGCCCAGGTCTCCTATTTCTACATACAAGTTGCTTCCTTTGATAGGATATAATTTTTTTTAAGATCAGTGTCTTTGTCATGTTGTCTTCATATCTATAGTATGAAGTGCAGGGCCTGGCACACACAGCAGGTGCTTAAAAGATGCTTTTTATTGATTGACCCATACTAAATGATCTTTCAACCATGCAAAATCTAGGTACAGAAAGAGACCAATGAAAACATTTCATCCAAATATTCTTAACCTGGAGTCCATAAACTTTACTGTAAAAACCTGATAGCTTAATTATCCTTCTATGTATTTATTTCCCTTTGTAATTTTGTGTATTTCATTTTATGCATTTAAAAACATTATTCTGAGGCATCCATAAGCTTTACTAGACTGTTGGTTTGTTTGTTGCTGGTGGTGGTGTTTTACCTCCGGCCGAAATCTTTTCAACCTCAATCCATTAATCTTAGTTTTGCCCTCTAAGAAAAATGCTGAAGCCCAATCCCTCATACACGTGCAAGTGTTTTCAATGCTTGAAAACAGTGATAATGACCCACATCTTCAGCTCCTGAGGCTTAATGTCCCCAGCCCCTTTGGTTTATTCTCATGTGACATATTCTCAAATCTTCTCATCATCTTTCTTCTGGGTAGCCAACAGTTGCTCTCTGTCCTTCTAAATGTGATACCAGGCCTAGGAAAAATTTGAGGAGCTAGCATGGAGGAAATTTGGTGTTACAGTGGATAGAGCAGTGGACCTGATGAAGACCTAGGTTTAAGTCCAGCCTCAGATACATCCTTGCTGTGTGACCTTAGGGCAAGTCATTTAACCATTGTCTGCCTCGGTTTCTTCATCAGTAAAACGGGTGTAGTAGTAGAACCTACTTCCCATGGCTGTTTTTTTATTTTTTTATTGACTGATGAAGAAATAATTTTTAAGTATCTACTATGTTACAGGAACTGTGCTAAGTGCTGGGGATATAAAAAGAGGCAAAAAGATAGTACCTGTCCTCAAAAAGCTTAAAATCTAAGTGCCAAGTGAGATAATAGTTTGCAAAATAGTTAGCGAACTTTGAAGAACTATATAATTTATAATTATCAACTATCAATCAATAAACATTAAGTGCCTACTATGTGCAAGATACATTGTTGTTGTTGTTATACAGTGCACTGAACTTGAACTCATAAGACCTAGGTTCAAATTCCACTTAGTACATACTTACTAGCCATGTTACCCTGAGCAAGTCACTTAATCTCCCTGTGCCTCAGGTTTCTCCTTTGTAAAATAATGGAGTGGGCCTTAAGATCTCTTCCAACTCTAAATTTCTAATCCTGTGAGCCTGGAGCTGGTGTCTCTCAGTTACTCAGCATCAAGGAAGTCCTCCCCTGACTTTTTTCTCCACTTTCTGATTTAGTCATTAGACTGCCATCCTCTTCTTACTTAAACAAGTCCAAGACTTTTATCCCAGGCCCGAACTTGGCAATCTCCTAGAGGAGAACCAAGACTCCATTCTCTTTTATGTACTTTCATCTACTTCTTGCCTTTACCCACCCCTATGGAGAAGGAGGCAAGAGGAGAAGAAAATCATTTCCCAAATTTAGAATTAGTTGTTCAGGAAATTTCTTACACATCTCCCCAACCTTGTGGAAATGAGTTCTTAATCAATCTGAGAGGACTATAGTGCTTTGACAATTAGATAAAGGCAAATGACACAATATAGGGAAGATTTCATGATTGGTTGAAAGCCCTAGTCACAGCTGGCTCCTAATGGTACAGCTCATAAGTGGGAAGATAGAACTTTTGAACTTTCTCTTTTCCTCCCCCACCTTTGATCATGTCACTGAAGAGACTGGTCCAGATGGACATAATGTATATAAACCAAAACAAACACACTGAAAATTGGTACACTCAGAAAGATAGGTAGAAATGGAAGAAGACAGCTTCAAGTAATGCACAAGAGAAGAATTCTAGTTAGAGATTCAAGCAATGATCTCAAACCATAAAGAACCAAGAGTGTGTGTTACCACTTTCTCACACATGTTCCCTGTATGTGTGACTCACTGCAATCATAGTCTGTTTGAAGAGAAAAGCTTCCTTCATAATTGTCCTTTTCAAACGTCAGTGTGGATATAGAGATATAGGTTAGCTACATAGATGCTGTAGATACAGATATGTCTCCCACTCTCAATTATTAGGTCTCTGTCTTACTTTCCCATGTCTGACCCTGTCTTGGTGCTCTACTCTGTAACCTAGTTTTTCTTTTGCTCAAGTCCAGCTTGAGTTCTTCTCAAACAAAGAGGAATCCTTCTCTTGGACAAAAACTCTATATCTTCATCATAGCATCATAGATTCAAAGCTCTAAAAGACCTTTGAAGTTACAGTCTCATAGGATCTTGGATTTAGAATGCAAAGGGATCTTAGAAATCACAGGATAATAGAATCATGAATTCAGAGCTGGAGGTAAATACCCTCATTTTATAAGTTTCTACTTCATGCTGCCAAATCTCCCTGACACTGCTCACCTTCCTGGAGATGCCCTTGGCATTTGGACATCCTTCAATCACCCTCCCTGAGGGTCTATCTCCTTTCTTGGTTCCTCTTTGACTCTCACCTCTCTTACTCAGGGCCATCGCCCACTTTCGTCACTCACATTCTCACTTTCCATAGAGCCTTCTGAGGGCAGTAACAGAGAGGAAAACACTGGGGAGAACAGACCTCACTTTCTCTCAAGGCTAAGTTAGCTTGTATTCACATAAAAACCACATCCAAAATATAAGCCCAAAAGCAGGTGGAACGAATGTTTTATGACATCTTCCTCCAAAATTCATTACCTAGCCAGTACCTAATAGGCCTGAACTTTCACAGTCTTGAGACAGCACAGATGTTTTTTATAGTTTAATAAAAAGGCTTTTTTAAAGTTTATGTTGTCAACTTGAAATATTATATTCTCCTCTCTGCTCAACCTTTTTGCACTCGGATCACTGCTTGTCCTTAAAAGCCCCTCACTCCATTCCACTCCATTTCCAGTCAATCTAAATAAGGAGGGATGCTTTGTAATAATACCAACTCAATCAACATAAATAAAACAATTTGGCACAGATGTGACCTGAATATGTACTCTAAGTCTCCTGATTGCACAAGTCAACAACATGTAAGTTTCAAGGTTAGGAGCATTCAAGGTGACAGTATTTGGGAAGATCATATAATAAGGAGGATGTTGCTGGCCAAGGTCCTGATCTAAAAAACAAAGACATTTCATACAAGTTCATTTCCAGTCTTCTAGAAAGAGTTTACCATCAAGCTTCCTTTCTTAGTCTGAAAAATATCATGGAATCTTTTTTACTTTGGGGGCAGTGTTTGTGATGGGAATTAGGATTTAATTATGATTTGACACTTAGGAAAGGTGGATGTACACGATGTACAGAGACCTAGCAGAAAGACCTGAATTTAAATCTAGCCTCGTATACATAGTAGCTGCTGACCCTGGGGAAGTAATTTAATTTGTCTCTGCCTCAGGCAACTCTCATAACAGGTGTTCAGGACCTATGAGTTCTGTTCATTTTAAAAAATATTTTGATAATGCAGAATAGTTGATTTCCTTGGTAATTTTCTGAAATTTATTTTACACATTTAAAAACCCTGTTCTGAGGAAAAATCCATAAGCCTCACCAGAATGCTGAAGGGGTCTATGATGCAAAAAAGATTGAGTCCCCCTGCTACAAAGTCCCAGGACAGTTGCTGATTTGTTTTAGTGGACAGTACAGCTAGGTGATGCAGTGGCTAGTGTGCCAAGCCCAGAGGTAGGAAGACTCATCTGTCTGAGTTCAGATCTGGCCTCAGATACTTACTAGCTATGTGATCCTGGGTAAGTCACTTAATCCTGGTAGCCTCAGTTCCCTCATCTGTAAAATGAGTTGGAGAAGGAAATGGCAAACCATTTCAGTGGCAAAGATATCTCAAGGAAACTTCAAATGGGGTCACAAAGAATTGGACAGGACTGAACAATAACAAAAATTGGTGGAGAGAATTTTTTCATGAGGAATCCTCTATACTAACAAAATCAAAAGTTCCAGAGCAGAAAGATTACACACAAGAGTTAACATCACATAGTGGCCAGAAATCCTTGAGATCTCAGACATATGTTAGCTAGGTATTATTGCCTGGCCCAAAGTCAGGAATACCCAAGTTCGAATCCAGTCTCAGTGAAGCACTCTTTCCACTCTCCAGATCTGGGTACCTTGGATGAATGATGAAGACAAGGAAGCTTTCAGGGGTGATATGTGAATGTGTCCACAGAACACAGAAAGCATCCTTGAGGAAAGGAGACTTTCCATTTGGCTCAGGGAACAACATCAGAAGGAGGAAGCTAAATAGGACTAGCTTAGTGCAGGGGGACTTAGGAAGAAGAATCATCCCTTTTAGAAGTTTTAAGTAAGGAGATGTGCCTGATCTCCTGTGTGGTTTATCATATACCATTTCAATAGGGAAAGTTAGATATAAGAAGAGAGTGAAGCATTCATCTTAAAGGCAGAGTGATTTGGATACAGATTGCATTCATGCAAACTAATTCTGTGTATTTTTGTATTATCAATGAATTAACTCTTCCTTTGCCAATACACTCATATGAAGCCCACGTGAACTTAAGAGCACATGTGATTAAGGAATCAAGGAAAGTAGAATTAAGGATTAATGGCAGCAATTAGGGAAGGAAAAGTGAATATTAATGCATTCCCTTGGTTGATTATCTCCAACTTAACCTGTCTATATTTATCTGTCCATAATGGCTTGCTTATAGTCTCCCTCACTGGACTTGGAGCTTCTTGAATGGAGGCACTATTTATTATCTTTTTGGCATTCCCATCACTAAGCATATTACCTGACATATTAAGCCATAATAAATGTTTGTTGACTGACTGACCAAATTTCAGAATGTGTTACAGAACCTTGAGTTCATACTAGCCAGAGTTAAAGGAGTAAACCAAAGCATTATTCCTGAAGTGATTACAAGATGGGGTTTCATTTTTTAAACTGTTAGCCCTAAAGCACAGACAGGTCCATGTCATTTTGCTATTCAAAATGGTTCTAATATCTTCCTAGTACCTCGAAGACCAAAAATAATCATCTCTGTTTGGTTACTTCATAACCAAGCTCCAACTCAATTTCCAAGACCAAGGCTTTTTGATCTGACATCCACAGACACTCCAAGGGTTCAAGGACAGATTGCATGGTTAAAGGTCCTTGAACTTGTATGGGAAAAGTGGATAACTTTATTTCTTGGTTTCTCAGAAAGTCATTAGCCTCCATTTGTTCCATTCTAATTTTGAGAGAACTATTTTCTTCAGTGAGCTTTTGAACTTCTTTTCCCACTTGACTAATTCTGCTTTTGAAAGCATTCTTCTCCTCATTGGCTTTTTGAACCTCTTTTGCCAATTAAGTTAGCCTATTTTTCAAGGTGCTATTTTCTTCAGCATTTTGGGGGGTATCCTTTAGCAACGTATTGACCCATTTTTCATGCTTTTCTTGCATCTCTTTCATCTTTTCCCAGTCTTTTCTCCACCTGTCTAACTTGATTTTCAAAATCCTTTTTGAGCTCTTCCATGGCCTGAGCCCATTGGATATCTATTTCAGATGTTTGGGATACAGAGGACTTGACTCCTATGTCTTTAATTGATGATAAGCATTGTTCTTCCTCATCAGAAAGGAAAGGAGGAAACATCTGGTCACCAAGAAAGGAACCTTCTATGGTCTTATTTTTTTTCACTTTTCTGGGCATTTTCCCAGCCAGGTACTTGACTTCTGAGATTCCTCTCCACCTCCCCTAGATCTGCCCATCTAGTGCTTAGGGTCTGAGATTCAAATGCTGCTCCCCAGCCTCAGGGTTTTCAGCAGCAGGCAGGGCTGCTATTCAGTGGGATTAAGTTCAGGTTCTCAGGTGGAGGCAGGGCCACCTCCCAGGCTCAGTTCCCTCAGGGGGTTTATGCAGAGACCTTCAGTAATGTAGCTACTGCAGAGCTCCTGCCTGCTCTGGGGGCCTCTGACCACCTGCTGCCTCTGCTGATGCCTCCTGAGGGGGCCTGAGTTATGGAGACACCTGCTCCCCTCTCAGCCCACAGAGACCAAACAGTCTCTCTCACTGATCTGTGCGCCTGCGGGTGGAGGGACCTTTGCAACTGCTGGAGATTCTGTCCCTAAAGCCTGCTTGGATCTGCTCCTCTCGGTGCCGCGTGGCCAGGGAAAGGCTGGGCTCCACTCCTATCCCATGCGCGATTGACCCTTGGGGTCGGTTTTTCAGGGCTCTCTAGAACGGAAATCTCCTTCACTCTGTTGCTGCGTGGCTTCCACTGCTCCAGAATTTGTTGGGAGTTCTTTTTACAGGAATGGGCTGGAGCTAGCATATGTGAATCTTTCTACTCCACCATCTTGGCTCCTCCCCCCGATAACTTTATTTCAATATAATTGGCCTTCTTTGGAATTCTATATATTTTATATTTTGGATTTAGAAACATTATTCTGAAAAGGGTCTTTAATTTCCCCCCATTGCCAAAAGGGGTCCATGACACACATAAAAAGTTGGAAACTAATGAACTAGTCTAATTTCACATTACTCCCCTTCATGCACCCTCATGTCCACTCAGCTAGCTTATTGCCTCCTTAGCAACTTCCCCATGTCTACAGGCAACTAGACAGCATAGTGGATATAGAGATGGGTCTGGAGTAAAAAAAAAAAAATGAGTTCAAATCTTGCCTCAGGCATTTACTAACTGCATAGCCCTGGACAAGTCACTTATCTATGTCTATCTCCTTTCCTCACCCATGAAATAGGGATAATAGCACTTACTTCACAAGGTTGTTGTGAGAATCAGAAGACTAAAACACTTAGTATAGTGACTGGCACATAATAGGTGCTTTATGAATGTCTATTTCCTTCCCTAGAATGCTCTCCTTTTATTCCTCAACCTCTTGGAATACTGAGTTCCCTTCAAGATAGATCAGGAGCTGCCTCCTACATAGGACCTTTCTTGATGCCTCTAGTTACCAATGCTCTCAAACCACTTAGTGGGTATTTTATACTTGCTTATAATTTCTCGTGTCCTTTCATCTCAGGAGTGTATAAGATCTCTGAGGCTAGAGATCTGCTTTTACTTTTGTATCTCTATAAGCTAACACAATTCAATGGAGGACAAAGAGCATTCCAGTCATGGGAAATAGCCAGAGAAAATTCCTGGAGTCAAAAAATGGAATGTTTTATTCCTGGAAGACCTAATAGTAAGCATCGCTGTATGAAGAGAGTGAGTTGAAGAGAAAGATGTTAGATATAGCAAGATAGAGGGAGAGAGGTTATGAAGGGCTTTGAATGACAAACGCATTATTTAGCACTTTATCCTGGAAACAGTAAGGAACCAGTGAGATTTACTGAGTAGAGAGATGACATGGTCACATCTGCACTTTTAGCAGAACCACTTTAGTGGATAGGTGGAAAACAAATTGGAGAGGAGAGAGATGAGAAAGGCAGACCCACCAGCAGGTTAGTGTTATAATCCAGGTCTCAGTGATGAAAGTCTGCACTAGAATGGTGACACTGTCAAAGGAGAGAAAGGAGATGTCTTTGAGAGATGTTCCAAAGGAGAAGTCAACAGGCATTGGTAACAGATTGGATATGGGAGGTGAGAGATAGTGAGGAGTTCAGGATGACTCAGTTCATGAACATGAGAGACTGGGAGGATGATGTTGCTCTCTACAATAATAGGAATGGTAGGAGAGGGGGAGTTTAGAGGAGGAAAACAATGAGTTCTGTTTTGGACATATTGTGTTAAGATATCTGTTGGATATCCAGTTCAAGATGCCCAAAAGGCAGTTGGAGATGAAAGACTGGAAGTCACCAGGGACTTTGGGGGAAGGTACATCTAAGAATCATCCCAAAAGGGATGGTAATTAAATCCATAGGAGGTGACAAGATCAGAAAGTGAAGTAGTGTAGGGCGAGAGAAGAGGGCCCAGACTCTCCCACTGATAACATCCTTGCAGATGAAAGAACTTCAGCTATTCAAAATTCTCTAGTGTCTCTACCTGGATCCCAGTTGCTATAGTTTCTCATTATCAGTTCCTACTGCCCTATCACCCTGAAAAAAGTCTTGAATCCTTAGCTCCTTTAGGAATGATTAGCCAACAAACAATTGATTTGGGGTCTCCCCTATCAGTCAGGGGTCATGGTCATCCCAATTTATTCTCTTTCAGATTTCAGATTTGTAGTTGAACTAAAACATCTGTTATAAATAGAGCTACATAGAGCCATTAGGCATATTCCCTGTGTTGGTATAGATAATATCAGTGTGAAAAAGAAGGTTGACAGGAACAGGAAAATTTAAGAAAAATAGAGAGAGAGACAGACAGACACACAGAGACAGAGACACAGAAAGAAACAAAGACCGAGAGAGGCAGAGAGAGAGGAGAAAGGAAAAACAGAAGGAAGGAAGGAAGGAAGGAAGGACGGAAGGAAGGAAGGAAGGAAAGAAGGAAGGAAGGAAGGAAAAAAGAAAGAAAATTCTAAACAGAGTCAGATGAGATTATCACGCTGTTTCAAAGTTCTCCTGTCTCTGGACAGCTAACCCTGTCAAAAGGAGCATTCCCCTGTCAGATGAGTGAGCCCTCTCTCCTGGGGCCATTGCCACAGAAATCCCACTGATGTCTCTAAGGAATTGTTTTGAAAAGAAAAGTCTCTCTGATATTCAATATTCCTCTCAGGAAACAGAAAAAGCACGTGTCCATACATACATATGCAGGTGTATTTAGAGGCAGATAGACAGAGACAGAAAAAGGCTAGAGGAGGAGAAAGAAACAAAGAGAGGCAGAGATGAAGAGTTTGAGAAAGTAATAACCCCTCTCTATTTTCAACCCAGCAGCAGAATGACCACAAAAGAAAATCACAAAGGGCACAGGAGGCATTCTACTGTGACGAGCAGAGCTAAAGCTTGGACTGGCAATGCTGAAAGGCATTGAGATGACTTAGTGCCTGAGTGAAAACTAAAAATATCTGCACATTAATAATAACGAGACACAGAGAGAAGCTCTTGAAGATTTGGGTTTCTTGTTCATTAGTGAAAGTAAAAGTCTGAGCTAAATTAGTTGAGGGAAAAAAATGGAAGGAAAAGAAATTATATAAATTTTGGCTGTCTGGGAAACCAATCAATACGATTTGGCAACTAGTGTGTGTTTAAGACCATGCATGAGGCCAGGCACAGGACAGAAAGATAAAATGCAGCAGTCCCTGATTTCGAGACGATTATGTTCTTTTCAAACAGAAAAAAAAATAGTATGAGTGTGTTGATAGAGACAGAGACAAGAGACTGAGTCAGAGAGACAGAAACAAGATTGAGACGGGGCAATGAGACAGGGAGGCACAGAGAGAGAGAGAGATAGAGATGATGGGGAAGAGACAGAGAAAGGAGATGTAAAGAGATGGAGGCAAAGAAAGGAGAGAGACAAAGACAGAGAGAGATGGAGAGACAGAGAGAGAGAGAGAGAGAGAGAGAGAGAGAGAGAGAGGTTTCCTGTAGAAGGCAACATTTAAACTGAAGCAGGAAGGAAACCAGGGGTAGATACTAAGAAGTAAAGGTAAGGATATTGTGTATTCCACATGCCAGGAGCCTCATGCCAAGACCACTCCTCTCTTTTTATTCTCTTCTTTTTACTATTAGGAGACATCCTGTTCTCCAGAGCCTAAGGCTCAGTAAGCAAGCTGTGCCCTGAGCTTGGCATAAAAACAATCCTTTATACTCGCCCTCTGGATGAACTCATCCACAGCAAACTCCCAGATTTGTTTCCCACCAGCCCTAGGTGGTCCCTGATGGGACAAGCCCCTGCAGGACCCTATTCCAGTCACGAAGCTCTCCTCTGGATTAAGCTTTTCTCACTGTTGCTGTCCCACCTTGTTGCCAGGGTTGAAGCTCACTATGTAGCCATTGGAATTTGTATTGAGATTTAGCCTCTCTAAATCCGGTCTCCTTCCAGAGGAATCCTTGGCACATGTATCTAGCTTCCTTCCTCCACAAAATAAAGAAAGCTTTTGCCTATAACCACTATTGGCCCTGGTTTGTTTTGATTTGATTTCTTAGATTTAACTGTGATTGTGATAAACTGTGTGAGCTCTTTGGTATTTTTAGAGTTAACAGTAGCTGCAAAATCTCTGTGACTCTTTGTTATTTGTTTTCAGACTTGACCCAAAGATGAGGCACAGCATGTTCTAAAGGAAGTAGGAAGGGAGGCTGATTTCAGGTAATCCAAGTTGTCCCATTTGCCCAGAATACAGAGTGTGAAGGGGAGTAATGAGGAAGAAGTCTGGACAAGAAAACTGGAGTCAGATTGCAAAGGGCTTTGAGTGCCAAGGACTCTAAAGATATGATGGTAGGTAAAGTCACAAGAATGAGTATATTAGATCAGATCAAGTCCAACTAAATCCAATCTATAGGAACCCTCTCGATGACCTGTATGTCCCTAAATTCTCCCCTCTACCAAAACCCGGCAGGTGTGTCATTGTGTTCATCCTTCATTGCTGAAAAAGACCATGCCATCAGAGAAATAATGACATAACTTGCACTTGACTTTGTTTTGAGTGAGGAAGGGCTGTGCAGGTCACCAGCCTCACTTCTCCTCCAGAGCCATCTGAATCCAGTGATCAGATATTCATCAGGATGATTGGAGATAATCCAGGATGCACTGGGAGATCTTGAGCCCTTTAGGCCAAGGTCTTTGCAGGTACTCACTTAGGGTGAGGTAACGCCCATTCACTGAATAGACCTGTTTAAGAAGTAGCCAGGGCATGGCCTCTTTAATGAGAGGAGATGGGAGGGGAGGGGAGGGGAGAGGAGAGGGGAAAGGAGAAGAAAGGAATTTCTTGAAGGTATGACTGTGTACTTGGACACACTGAATGACAGTAATTTCCCAAAACCCTTAAAGGTGTCTCATATGGGCAAGATGAGAAACCTAACATGATTGCCTTTTTTAACTTCCATTTCCAAAACCTGACAAGCATCTATTTTTATCTCTTCCAGCACATGGTATCAATTATGGTAGCCAATATATTTTATTGAAGTCGAAATTTTTTAAAGAAGCAACTGAGTAAAGAGGAAATTATATTGAATAGAGCTTCAGCTCAACTCATACTTGTAACATGTATAAACTTGAGCAATCCAAAATTTCTCTGAACTTCCATTTCCTCATATGTAAAATTGAGCTTAGACTAAAAGAGATTCTCAACCACCTCTAAATCTATGAACATTTATAAAATGTCTGAAAAATACCTGATACATTAGCTGAATTAATTAAAATGATCACTATGTCCACCAAGAGAATGTAATCTCCTGGAGATTATCTTTACATCTCTAATGCCTAGCACAATAACTGGCATCTTGGTTCAAGTGTTTTGAAACTAACCAGTTACTAACTGGTGGTCTAACAGGATACTACTGTTGGATTTTTTTCAAAATGATTTATATTTCCAAATGTCTCACAACCAATTTTACCTTTCTACCCCAGGCCCTTAGCATGGTCCCTTACATATACTATGTGCCAAGTTGTATTGAATTGATTCCCCAAATAACAGAGTCTATACTACTTTTTATGTCATACTTTATGCCTCAAGTAATTTAGCTCAGACTTTGACTTGGACTATGGTATTGATATTGGTAGATGGTATTTCAATGGTATTGACTAAGATAATTGGCTGAGTCAGACAGGAAATTTAATGATACAGTCCAAAGGAAGCCAAATTAACTAATTGAGAGAATCAGTCAATTAAGCAAAATTTGTATATGTTTATTACCTTCAATTGGATATTCCCCAAGGTCTTATTCCTAAGGTTCTTATCTTCTCTCTTTAAATTTTTATGTAACCCTTGTTCGAACCAAACTCTTTAATGGATCCTTATTGCTTCTAGAATCCAATGGAAGCTCTTTAGCCCTTCACAATTTTAGTGCCCATGACTTTCCACTCTTACTTTATGACATTCTCATCTACATATGCTTCATACTCCCAATTCCAACCACCCTGGCCCCTATAGATGATGTTCTATCTCCTATTTCCTTGCCTTGGCACATAAGTCAGGAATGCACCATGTCCTCACAAGTGGCCCTTAAAAAATCCTTTCTTCAAAGCACAGCTCAGTTGTAGGAGCTCAACTCCTAACTGAAAACTTTTTTATTCTCCAAATTATTTTTCTCTCCCTCTTGAAATTACTATGCATATACTTTCAATTTAATCACTTTAGTTTTGGCTGTATCCTTGAGTAGAATGCATGCTCCTTGCAGTAAGAAAATGTTTTATTTTTGCCTTTGTTTCACAAATACCTACCACAGTGATTTACATATTGCTGTTGTTTAGTTGTTTTTCAATCATGTCTGACTCTTTGTGACCCCATTTGAGGTTTTCTTGGCAAAAATATCAGAATGGTTTGCTATTTCCTTCCCATACTCATTTTACAAATAAGGAAACTGAGGTAAACAGGGTGAAATGACTTCTCTAGGGTCACAAAGCTACTAATTGTCTGAATTTGTATTTACACTTAGGAGAATGAGTCTTCCTGACATCCAGACCCAGCACTCTATCCACTGTGCCAGCTAGTTGCCTTGATTTATGCATAATAGGTACCCAATGAATTTTTCTTGAATTAAATTGTTGAACTGCAAAGACATGTCCTGAGTTTATCCTCTATGGAAAGTTCTTTGACATAAATACAGTATTTCCCCAAAATTTTAGTTTAGCATTTAAAATTTTAGTAAAGAGATTAAGATTTGGGGGATATACAGTGTATCACAAAAAATAATTTCTGCCACCAAAAACACTTGCTACATTAACTCAATTCATTCAAATGATCACACATTTTGAAAAATGTGTCTAAGACTGTTAAGAGTTTGCTGAACATTATTCTCTCTAAAATAAGCTTTGAAAAGTCCTTCTTTGGGGAAATTTCCCCAATTTTCCATTTTTGAAAAAGCTGCTTTGCGTAAGGAAAGCACAAGGCTAAAGAAGCTAAGAAAACACAATACCCCATACACACACACACACACACACACATGCATACATACATACACACACACACACACACTACAAAGGAAGTAAATGGAATTCCAAAGGCCCTAGAGAAGTCACCAAATGCGGTTCAAAATACCTAGGGAGAAACATTGCTACTAAAGAGAAGAAGGAACTTAACAATTCATCTCTTTGGCAACAAGAGAAATGACAAAGGAGAAATCATCACCAATTGCCTCCTCTCCATTCCTTTCTGCTCTAACAATACAACTTACCATTCAGTTATTTTAAGCCCCTTGCAAAATTAGTTTCTATCAAGAGAAAGCAGAGTGCATAATTTAGCGTTTGATTTTTAATGCATCACAGCAAAATGCCAAACATACTTGGACCAGAGAGAGGCATTCTGGAGGACGCCAGTGTATAGGAATGACATTTGGGTAGTTAAACAAGGAAGGATAACCAGGAGGGGAGGGTTGGATTGGATCGGTGTCTATGACCCATCTGGGATCTTCATACAGTGTTATTCAAAGCTCTAGAATGAGGCCTAAGCAATATTATTGCAGTTAACATCACATGGGGGAGAAAAATATGGCTGAGATAATGCAAATATATGAAAAGCTTCACAGGTTTGGTAGCTTATCAATGAGTTTATGTACTTCATGACTTTTGGCAACATCCACTGCTCTTCTTTGGAAAAGAAAGGTGCTTTACATAGGCAAGGGCTTTCCCAAAATGTTCACACAGAGATTGACTTGATAATTAGTAGACTTCAGTCAAGTAAGCCTGTAGTGGCAACCCCCAACTAGGTCTTGGGTATATAAGCACAAAGAATAAGACCAGTCTTCCTCTCAAGGAATTTGCATTGCAATGGAGAAAGCAAGTGTATGTAAAAATATGTACAGGATAAATGTAAAGTCAATAAATATTAGTATATGCAAAGTAGTTAAATATAAGATAGCTTGGAAGGTAAAGCACTATTGGTTGCCTGGATCAGGAGAAATATCATGCAGAACATGATGGCTGAGCTGTCTCTTAAAGAAAGAGAGACTCTATGAGATGAAAGGAGGGAAGGAGGGAGTACATTCCAGGTATAAGTGACAGACAGTACAAAAGCCATGATTGAGTGTTTTATGTAAGATCCAGAAGGATATGGACACTACTTTGAATAACTTTTCATTTATCCATCAGAAGCTAGCAATTCAGTCATTTTCAGTCATGTCTGACTCTTTGTGATCCCATTTGGGCTTTTCTTGGCAAAGATACTGGAGTAGTTGGCCATCCCCTTCTCCAGCTCATTCTACAGATAAGGAAACAGAAGTAGAGTTAAATGACTTGCCCAGTCACATAGCTAGTAAATGTCTGAGGTCAGATTTGAACTCAACAAGGTGTCTTCCCGACTCAAGACCCAGCACTCTATCTATGGTGCCACCAAGCTGTCCCTACACACAGTAGGTATATAATAAATGCTTCAATCATTCAGTCACCACAGTGACTAATTGCCAGTCACTGTGTTCAACAATATGATTACAAAGGCAAGAATGAAACAGTCCATGCTCTCAAGGGGCTAACTTTTTATTAGGGAAAACAATATATACACCATGTAAATACAAATCCTATATAAAATTAACACAAAGTATCATTGCCAAGTAAACTCCAAATGTGTCACAGAGGGTCAGACATGACTGAAACAACTCAGTAACAACAAATTTTACTGTTGACTGGAGAACACTTTATGTAGGAAATAACAGTTAAGCTGATGTTTGAAGGGCGTTAGTAGGTCCAGGATGTCTATATGAGAAAAGAGACTATAGTAGGGTATAGTGGGGCAGACTGGGCAAAGGTACAGAGTTTCCATGGGAAACACTGAGCAAGCCACTTGGGCCACAATGGGAATGAGAGTGAGAGAAATGTAAAACATACCTAGAAAGGTAGATCATGAAAAGCTTTAAATGCCAGACAACAGAGTGTTTACATTGACCTAAAGATAATAAGGAGCTATTGAAGATTCTTGGACCAAGGGAATCAAACATGCTTTAGAAATACTAATTTGGGAGCCTTATGGAGAATGGATTGGAGAAGGGAAATGTTGCTTAGGCAGTCAAGCAACAGGCAGAGTACTTACTATGTGCCAGGCCCTGAGCTAGCACTGAGGATATAAATAAAGGAAAATGCCCAGTCTCTGTCTACACATATAACTATACACAAAAATATATTCAAGTCAAAAGGTGGATCACCTTAGAGGGGAAGCCCTGGCCTTCAGAAAGGGAGGAGAAAGGCAGGAGACAGCTAGACCAAGTAGGAGTCTCTTATAAAAATCAAGGGGAATGATTCTTCATGTAGGAAAATCATTACGGAGTCCAATGTTCAGAAGACAAACTGTTTCAAATTGACTTGGCCAACTGTGCTACCACCAAACATTCTTGGGAAGTTTTGATTCTTCTAAACTCATACACAATCTATGAAAATGCAAGATGTTAATGAGGCTTCACAGTCCTCTTAAGGTTTGGATTTGCTCAAAACTGCCATAAAGTAAAAGACAGTACCAAAAACTGTGACTCTGTCCAGCAAATGGAGATTTTTTTTTAAACCAAGTCTATTAAGTTAGTCACGGAGTGCCTTGATGGCTGATTCCTACTCAATTGATTTCAAAATCTGATCCAAACTGTCACCAGCCAAGTGCCTAAGGAACACTCTTTGTAAGTGCTGAAAGGAGATGTGTAAATAGGTCAAAGGAATGAATTAATTCAATGTCACAAGTCAGACCCTACCTACTACCCAACTTTGGATAATTCATCCTCCCTCTATCACTCCAAGCTTAGCTCACCAAGCTGCCTAAAATGATCCTACTACTCTAGAGCATTTAGCCTCCTCAATGTGTTTCATTATTTCTCTTCATATCATTTATGGTCCAGTCCAATGAACCAATTCACAGATCCCCATGCATTTTATTCCACCCCTCATCTCTGTGCCTCTGTACCCCAATTCCCTATTCCCAGAATGCTCTCCTTTCTCACCCCTACCTCTTGGAATACCTATCTCACTTCAAGACTTAGTTCAAGTAATGACAAGGTTTGTCCTGACCTCACCTCTAGCTATTAGTGTTCTCTCCTGAAATTATTTTATATCTATTTCTTATTCACTTAATGTTATGCTTTCCCCCCAATAGAATATAACTGTTTGATCGCAGAGACAATATAATTTTTTGTGAGTTTGTATCCCCAGGACTGAGCACAATGCCTGGCACATAAGAACCATTTAATCAATATGCATCAAACCAAAGGAAGAGGAGCCTAAAAGAAACATTTACCATCCAGAGGAAAAATGTAATCATAAATGAGATAAAAATTGGCGAAAAGCAATGAGTTCTGCAGAGGAAAGATATTATTTTTTAACAGAGCTCCAGAAGGTCATGGCTTTGCATTTGAAAAAGAGAATCCTAAAAAACAATAATTATCATTCATCCTTGAGTAGTCATTGCATGCTTTCCCTCTCTTTCTAATACGCACATTTGCAATTTCCTCAAAGATAAAGGGAAAAAAGAAATGTAGACAAAAGTTGGTGATATACTTTTCTGTGTGGGACAAGGTTAAAAAAAAAAGATGTAAGCAATTATGAGAGAAAATTAACAGCCTCCAAGGAGAATCATTTTGAGTAAAATTCAAAGACCGTCCCCACAATGTCTTCATCCTTGGTAATTACCCACCAATTTTCCATTTTAATGGCCTAAGCTGATTCTGTTCCTTTTGGCATTCAGACCCTCTATGACAGTGTTCCTACCTTTATTGGATCCTAAAATTCCCCAAATTGAAGTTGAGCAGTATCCAAAAGAAAAATCAGGAATATTTCTGTTCCCTGGAACTTTAGTGAGCCTTCCTTACCATGTTTAATATGTTTTAACTCCAAATTTTTATTCTCTCTCCTAAATCACAAATTTCCATTTCTTTTTCTCTCTGTCTGGGCAACTTCTGAAGTTGCTACAAAAGCATACATTACAGTAAAGTGTATGTCTAGTGGCAGATTTAAATAATAAAAAAAAATTAGTGGGATTTTTCACTTTCTCTTAAAAGGGTAAAAAATTGATGATTTAATGTACTTAAATGGAGTGAAAGTGATTTGAATCTTTGGAAAGAAAGAAGCTGTGTAACTCGGGTACAGAAACTGGCATTTTAATTCTCATCATTTAGTACATGATATTTCTTTATGAAGATGCGCAAATTCTCTGGGAATTAGTCCATCTTTTATATGAGTGTCTCTGTACCAAAGAAGAGCCAGAGGGCAGAAAGCTGTAAAGATTGGCCATGTGAATAGACAGCTATCCGTGGAGCAAGGATCTTGGAGAACATTCAAGAATGCAAACATCAGGAGACTTAGCAGGATATACAATGAGAAACAGAAAATGTCAGAAAGTCTACAGAGTTGGAGCAATGAAATGCCAAGATTTCAAAAAAAAATGGAAAACAGAAATTGAAGAGCTAAAGAGTTTAGCATGCATGGTCCTTAACATCTGTGTGTAAAAGGGATTAAAAAGCAGATGTTTGCTGGAGAAACCATGGAGGCATCTGTACAACAGTGACCAGGATAAACTAGTTTTTTTCTGAAGAAACTTCTGTTGTTCAGCATGGGATGAGGATCCTCTGAGATTTACATTTACAGAGTCCTCTGGTCTCATGATCTTTACCTTGACCATATATGAAAGAACACTTTTCTCAAGGACACTTCTCTCCCTACTTTGTGATACAGTTGTTGTTATCCAGGCTTCCAGTGTATTGTGTGACTATTACCTCAAGTACAGCACACAACATTTTCTATAGAAATATATATAATTTAAGAGAACTGGAACACAGGCATGCAGTGAAAGCTATCCTGCTATAACTAGACATCCTAGAGCTTCATCGTTGTATTGCAAGGCTTTATGAAGTTTTCTTGCTTGATCTTCTTCAAACATACTCAACTTAATAGCCACAATACAAACGTGTTTTTGATGCATCAATGCAGGCATTGGGCATCTCCCTATTTTTGTCTGATGAGTACAAATAGTGTTAGATCATCAAAGAGCCTCATGTACTGGTTGGAACTATTGCCAACAGCTGCTGCCTTTATGCCCTCACAGCTCAGGTGTCCTGCTTTTTTGGCTGTGGTGATATAGAACATAGAAAATGCTAATTTATCCTCCAAAAGAACATAAGCTCCTTAGAGGAAAAGGCTATCATTTCATTCTCTATGCAATTCATACATTGTAGGAGGTGCTTAATATATAATTGTTTGATCAGAGAATAGAACAACTTCCTTTTTTTTTCTTTTTGGAGGTAATCAATGTTATATGACTTGCCTAGGGTCACACAGCTAGCAAGTGTCTGAGACTAGATCTGAACTCAGGTACTGGCTGTGTGACCCTGGGCAAGTCACTAAACTTCTCATTGCTCTAGGTAATTCTCCAAGTCTATAAGTTGTGTAGAAAATGCCTATGTCCATTGTTAGAGGGAGTTTCCTCATCTGGGATTTCCCTATACCAATGAAATCATAAGCCTGATCTCACTTTAAATTTTATATACTATATATATATATATATAATTTCATTTAATCCTTATGAGAAGTAGTATTATAAAGCAGATAGATGTTTTCAAAGGCAAGAAGTCTTGAGTTCAAATTTTACTTCTAGAATATACTGACTGTATGACCCAGGAGAGAACTCTTAACCCTTCAGTGCTCTAGGCAGTAGTCTATGACTTTAAGTTCCAGAAAAAGTGCACATTAGCACAGAGAATTTTCTCTCACCAGTGAGTTTCCTATGTCAGTGAAATCCCTTTCCATAACCGTGACATATGGATAGCCTATATTTACCTCTTTGAGGTCAGATATATAGTTGGTTTTCTCTTTATAATCATAGCATTTAGCACAGTACCTAGAGCATAGTAGACATTTAATAAATACTTCTTAATTGAAATTGGATGATGACTTGTCATCCACTTTTTTTTCCTGCAGTACATAGTTAAATCTTTTGCAAATTGCTATGGATTTCATTGAGGAAGTTTTATAAAGTTCTGGGGCTTGAAGCAAACAATAAAATGTCTTGTATACATAACAACATCGGGGAAAGTTTTTCTTAGATTGGGAATCCTTCTTTTGTTTGAACTTTGAGTATAGAATCTTCTACAACACCAGTGAACACTGATGAAAAGATTGTATCTTTATCATGGTATGTCACTTAATATTAATACTCATTATATACACCAAACCAGGCTAACTCGGCAGTCATGTGTATTAGACTTGTGTTTGATTTTTTTAAGGATAGTCTTCAGGGTTATATTTTGTTCTAGGTTTTCTTAAAATTAATATAGAATAAATATATTAAGATTTTATATTGTGTAGATTTTTCAGTCAGTTGTGCAACTATGAAAAGATCGTCAATTATAGCAAATTGTCTAGTAAAATCTTTCCATTCTCTGCTTAACTATTAAAAATAATTCATCACAAACCACATGAAAGATTAATAAGGGAACATGTGAAGAATATGTGATGTCATCAGCATACACAGACCAGATGCAAGCCATCTAAGACAGTGGCTAAATCCTAAGGAGTTGGGAAGCCAAGAGAGTGCAAATGACTTTCTACCATCAAACAGCTGCAGTTAGAGACAGAATCCAAGCTCAGGTCTTTCTGACTCCAAGCCCAGCACTCCATCTAATATAACAAAGAGCCTCTAAATAGCAATTAAAAAACAATTAGAAATGATTTGCCACTGTCTACATTTAAATAAATGAGTTTCAACTCAGAGTTAAGATGTCTCTCCTTGTAAAAGTCAGTCAGGATTCTTGGTTCATCCATTTCTTACCGTTCCCTTTTCCTCTTACTAGGCTTTTGACTCCAAGTGACAAGTTTTAGATATTTAATATAATGAACTTGTAATGGTAAGGGAATTTGAAGATCTTGCCTACCCCTTAATAAGGACCATGTGATCTGCTTTGAGCTTTGGCCCAGTTCACAGCCTGAGTCACATGAAGCTCATGGTGGGAGGAGTTTGCGGAACATGTGGAGCAGGAAGAGTGGACCAGGAAGAGAGAGTGAAGCAGAGCTGGGAGAGAGCAAGGCAGAACTGAGGCAGAGCAGCTAGCAGGAGTGAGAAAGGGAGTGATTTTGTCTAAGGGAACTTGTTTATAGGGAGGTCTGACAGAGGGAAAGCTTGGGGATGACCATGCTCCCTTTATTGGTAACATATACAAACTTCATTGTTATCATGGTAGTATTGGCTTTCTGGTATCTGAATAAATGTCTTGGTTTCATCTTTGAGGAAGAGAGATTATATTTTGTGAATTTGCCCTGGAAATATGCATGTGTATCCACAGTGGCTACTGTGGGTATTACATTGGCGTTACAGAGCTCCAAATCATTTATGTCACTGAACACTGTTCAACAAATGTATCCAACGTATCTCTGCTACTGTGTGACTCTGGATGACTCACTGTTCCTTTTATTAAATGGGGATGAACTTCTGAAAAATTAATAGAAATAGATAAGGGTTATAAGAGCCAGTATCCAGATTCTTTCTGTAATCATCTGCTTCTATAGTAATTTTTTAAAATGAGAATATCTATAGGAATAAGGAGAATTTGTGATGAAATAGAACAAGTAAATTTTTAAAGATGACCAGTTGTTTGAGTAAACTCAGCTATTCTGAAGTCACCTTCCTAGGTCTCAGAAAAACCAAGGTCTGGGAAATGACCTTGATTTAGAAATGTCAAGGTTAACCACTTCATCCTGGCCCATCACCAGTCATCTTGAATTTTGTCTTACCACTGAGACTGATGACTTTTCACAGCTCTGCCTCACTTAAATCCAATTCATGTGCAAGTCATGCTATGACCTTCATGACATCATTGGTCCTTTTCAGAAATGAAGGATGAACACCAACAATGAAAACAAAATTTGTTTGCTTTGCAGAATCTCACCTCCAACCTGAGATGAACTCATAGGATTATAATTCTATATTCCTATAGAATTATAGGAAATTCAGACAGGATTAGAATGATTTCCATTAGGATGTGTTTGGGACTAATTTCTTCATGGTATAGAGGCAATAGTTTTGAAATCTTTTCTGGGAACCTTGGGATAGTAGTTTACAAGCATGAGAGTGCCAAAGAGAATGTAACAAAAGACCAATGCCAAGAAGACTTGAGTTGAAATGTGGCCTCAGACACTTCCTGGATGACCCTGGATAAATCATGGTAACCACCATCTGCTCTGGTTTCCTATCTGGGGAAAAGGAATTAAAAATAGCACCCATATAACAAGGTTGTTGTAAGGAACCCACGACTTAACAGGTAAAGTGCTTTGCAAATGTTAGAGTGCTATACACATGCTACCTATTATCCTTGTGGTGATGGTTAGAGCAAAGTTCCCTCCTGCTCTGTGAAAGACTGGAACCCTCATAGTCTTTGAGATAGGAGATGGATGACTTCCCATGATGGAGGGAGATTTTCAATCACTCTGTAAGAGTCTATGAGAGAACTGAATGGAAGACAGTAGAAAGACAGAGCTGAGAGGAGAGAGTGAAACAGCCAGTAGCATGCCTAACAGGTCTCTGAAAGCATGTTGAGATGTATTCTTCAAAAATGAGAGCTATGTAGAGCAAGTTGACCTCTCAGGAAACTTCCATTTTAGGAAACAACTCAAATTATACTTTTCAGTTGTGATTGTCCCTTTGAGAACTGAAGAAAGCTCTGAAAGGCTTTCATCTCTCCTACTTCCCCTTCCCATGTCTATTTGTCAATAGGTGCTTCTATGACTTTTCTTGTTTCTTTAGGATGCTTCAATTTCCTGATTTTGCTTCACATAAAATCCATACTAGATCATGACTGCTTGATTTTGCATATCTCTGTGTTTATTGACTTCCAGGAAAGGGAAAATTGGAGGATGCCAGTATCTAGCTAGAAATGTAAATAGGTCAAAAAATTAAAGCTATTTTCATGACTAGGATCTGATTCTAACCCAGGAGCTCCAAAGACAGAAGAATGATAGGATTGTATGGTAATGATTTCTATAAATAACATGTATGTATATGTTCCCTAAAAGAGACAAGAAAGCATTCCATGTAAGTCACATGTTCATTTTTCCCTTAGGCTAGAAAATGAGTTATTACTGTATTCAGATTCAAATCATCACAAAGTAGTTATCAGAGGGTCAGGGTGAAAGTAAGTCATCTAGTGCAAGGAGAAAGACATGGTAAAAGGGGATTCAGCTTCACCCTAATTACTACAAAGAGATTAATTAAGAGGCACTAATAGTCATTGAGGCAGCTAGGTGGTACAGTGACTACTGTAATGAATTTGGATCAGGAAGACTAACCAGCTGTGTGTCCCTGAGCAATTCATTTACCCCATTTGCTTTACTTTCCTCATCTGTAAAATGGGGGTAACAAGAGCACCTACCTCCTCACGTAATTGTGAATATTAAATGAAACAACATTTTGCAAAGTTTAAGTGCTGCATAAATGCCACCAGGTATTATTATTTTTCTTTCAGTTTCACTTTCTACCCTAACCTCCAAAACCTAAGTAGAGATACCTTCTGTTAATAGGATCATAGCATTTTTAGCATATTAAGAACTGAAAGAGACTTTAAAGAATATTTAATAAAAATCCCTCCTTTTACCAATGAGGAAACTGAGTTCCAGAGATATGAAATGATTGATGAAAGGTCACAAAAGTAGTAAATGACAGATTCAGGAATCCAACCCAGGTGCTCAGATTTCAAATGCAAGGTGGTTACCACTGTGCCACAGGAAATTGATTTTAACTTGATTTTCTAAACAAACCAAAAATCAAAGGCATTTTTCCCTCTCCTTACACTCTTTTTTGCAAGGAATACCACATTTTATCAGTTTTTTTTCCTATGAAACTCAATCTGATTTATTTCAAGATAATTCTATATAATCCATTTGCCATCCAGTCTTTCTGCCTACCATGCTTGTAACAGGAGTCATTTTGTCTCTAAAACTGTGGCACATGGTGCTCCCATCTGTCCCAGCCAATATGAGCTCATATCAGGGCCCCAAGTGAGGAATTTCTCAGATTAATTTCTAAGATGCTGACATGGGATCCTTTAGAAAATGATTCAATAAAAGTGAATTGCCCATGACGTTGAATAATGCTTCTCTTAAGGACATCTCCTGGCAGCAAACATAAAAGTCACAGGGCTAGATCCGTGATTCAGAACTCTCCCAGGAAAAACTGGAAGGTCCTAAGGCCACTTGAAGGCATATTTCCATGATGACCATTTGGCAGCTCCTTTAAATGGGCAACCTATCAATGGCCTCTTAATATGAATGAAAATCAAAGATACAGGATGTGGATTAGTTTGGCTTTAAGATGATGAAGATCAAAAAAACGTCTATAACTCAATTCAACAAATATTTGTTAAAATGTCTACTCTTGACCCTGCAATGTAAAAAAAAAAATAAGGGAGATTGGGTTGGATAAAAGATAAATGCCATGATCTTGCTAGTGAATAGCACTGGAGGAAATTATATAAACATGCTGGTTGAATAGATTGCAAATCCATGTTATCCACCATCAACTGGGTCTCCACTGCAGGCAGACAATCCTTTGATGCCTCTTTCATTGATTCCCTATATCTCCCTGTTCCCCAACTCCACATGCACTTAAAAGATGCCAAGGTCAGTCACTGTATCCCAGCTATTGTCAGTTGTCCTGACTTTTCTCTTATCACTGGATTTCATTGACTCCGAAAGACAGATTGAGGTTTATTACTTTGTGCAAATCTGCCTCACTTAAATCCAACTTACGCTCAAGTCAAGACATTACCTCATGATGTGAATCTGAAAACAAAGGATGAACAGTAATAATGTCACCCCACCACCAAAGGTTTTCTGAACATTCTCTTTTAAAACTGCAAGCCTCTAACATCTCCATTCCATTTCCTCACCCCACCTCCTCAGCTGAGGACCTCACCTCTTATCTTACTGAAAACATCTTCCTCTTCCTCTCCAGTCATCTCTTTATCTCTGTCATTTCCCCATCTCTCCTCCTTTTGCTGTCTCTAACATTGAGGATCTTTGTCAAGGTCAACCTTTACATGGGTATCTTCATGCTTTCTTCAATACATTGCATCTTCAGTCATCTCCTCTCTTTCTCTAATTTGCAAGCTCCCTACTGGATCTTTCCATACTGCCTACAAACATATCCAAGTCCATTCCCCTATCCTTGATAAACTAGGTCCTACCATCCACTCAAGTTATTATTCTATACCTCTCCTCATTTTCCAAGTCAAACTCTAAGAACATCTGTTTACACTCACTGTCTCTTCTTCAACCCTCTACAATGTGACTTCTGATTTCATTACTCAATTGAAACTGCTCTCTCCAAAGTTGCCCATAATTTCACAATCTCTTGATTGCCACATCTAATGTTCCTAATGATCAAATGAGATAATCTTTATAAAGTGCTTAATATAATCCCTTACACATAGTAGGTGCTATATAAATACTTATTCCCTTCCCTCTCTCTGTCCTTTTTTATTCCTCATCTGACATATTTGCTTCATTGAATCCTATTGACCCCCTACCCTACCCCATCCTCTTGGATAATCTCTACTCTATGGACTTTCAAGACACCACTGTCCCCTTATTCTCCTTCTACCTATTGACTGTTCTTTCTCAGTCTCTTTTGTTGGATCTCCTCCTACACTCTCTACTCTTCTCTTGATATAATTATTCTCAGGTCCCATGGGGTTTAATGATCATCTCTTTGCCTTTGACGTGATTCACATTTATATGTGCATATGTAGGTAGGTAGATAGACATGCAAGTATGTAAATGTGTATATATCCAACTCCAGTCTCTCCCCTGAACTCCAATTACCCATCAACAATTTTCTATTGAACATATTAAACGAGGTAGCCCAGAGATGTTTCAAACTTAGCAGTTCCAAAATAGAACTCATTGTCTTTTGCCCCAAATTCAACCTTCTTCCAAATTTCCCTATTCCAATTGAAGTCACCACACTTTTTTCAGACTCCCAGGTTCAAAATGTTGGCTTTATTCCCAAACACTCACTTGGCCTCACTCCATGTGTCCAGTCACTTGCCAAATCTCATCACTTCTTTCTCAGCATGAGAATTATGAAGTAATTAATAGCCCTTCCAAAGGGTGTTTCTTCTGACAAAATGAAAAATTAGGTTTATATTTTGTTTTTTGTTCTCCAGGCTAATATAGCTATGAATCAAAGAACAATATTATTTTAATCAATGAACATTTATCAAGCAGCTACTATAATGGGCAGCTGGGTGGAGCAGTGGATAGAGTTCCTGGCCTGGAGTGAAGAAGACTTGAATTCAAATTCTGCCTCAGACACTTGCAAACTGAATGAACCTGGTCAAGTCACTTAACCACTTTTGCATCAGTTTTCTCATATGCAAAATGATCTGGAGAAGGAAATGGCCAACCATTCTAGTACCTTTGCCAAGAAAACCCAAAATGAGATCACAAAGAGTCACACATAACTGAAACAAGAGAACAGCAAGAAAAATGAACCAGGCACTGTGTTAAGCACTGAGGATGTAAAAAGCGGCAAACTATAGTCCCTGCCCTCAAGCAACCAACAATCCAATGGGGGAGATAACAGGCAAACATATATACAAAATAAGCTATATACAACCTAAGAGATAATGAGTAGAGAAATGGCACCAAAAGTAACAGGAGTTGTGGATGATTTCCTATACAAGGTGGGCTTTTAACTGAGAATTAAAGGAAGCCAAAAAGGTCATTAGTTATTAGAGGAGAGGAGGGAGAGCATTCTGGGCATTGGAGAAAGCCAAAGAAAATATTCTGAACCAAAAATATGGAGTATTTTGGTCATGGAACAGTCCCAGAGCAGTGTCACTGGATCAGAGTACAAGTCAAGGAGTAAAGGATGACAAGACTGTAAAAGTATAAGAAGACTAGGTTATGAAGGACTTTGAATGCCAAACATGGCATTTGTATTTGATCCTAAAGACAATAGGAAGCCACTGGAATGTATTGAGTGGGGAGTAACACTGTCTGACCGGAGCTTTAGGAAACTCACTTTAGTGGATAATGGTCTAGAGTAGGGAGCAAATTGAGGTAGACAAACCAATCAGCAGCCTAATGTAATAATCTGGAAGTAAGATGGAGAGGGCCTGCCCTAGAGTGGTGGCAATGTCAGAGAAGGGAGCACATATGAGAGATGCTACAAAGGTAAAATAAACAGGTCTTGGCAGCAAATTAGAAATTGGAGGTGAGAGATATTGAGGAGTACAGGATAACTCCAAAATGAGGAGCCTGAAGAGCTATGAGGATGGGGTTGCCTCCTACAGTAATGGGGAAAGTAAAGAGAAAAGGAAGGTTCAAGGGGGAAGATAGTGAAGGAATTCTATTTTGGATATATTGAGTTTAAGATATCTACTGGACATCCAGTTTGAAATGCCTGGAAAACAATTAGGGATGTGAGACTAGAGGCCAGCAGAAAATTTGGGATAGAATAGGTAGATTTTAGAATCATCAGCATAGAGATGTAATTAACTCCACGGGATCTGATGAGATGACCAAGGGATGTATTATAGAGAAGAAGAAGAATTATAGAGGGTCCAGACCAGAATCCTGAGGGATATTTATGGTGAAAGAGAGTGATCTGGAAGAAGATCCAACAAAGGCAGAGGAGAAGGAGAAGTCAAATAGGTAGGATGAGAACCAGGAGAGAGAGGTGTCCCCAAAACCTAGAGGGAAGAAAGTATCAAGGAGGAGAGAGTGAATAACAGTATGGAAGACTGCAGCGAGATCAAGGAGAATGAAGATTGAGAAGAGGTCTTTGGAATTGGAAGCTAAGAGAGATCATTAGTAACTTTGGAGAGAACAGTTTTGGTGGAATGATAAGGTCTGGAGCCAGGTTGTGAGGGTTTAAAATGAGAGTGAGAGAAGAGAAAATGGAGGCATCTGTTGTTGATTGCCTTTCCTAGCAGTTCTCATAAGGAAATTAAAATGACAAGTGGTGGTGGGACTTGCGTGGACCACACTGATTCCACCTTGTGAGTCAATTCCAAAACTATGTCAGTTCCCTTCGTATTCAATGATGGGTCTAATCCAATTTCCGTCTTGTGAGAAAACTTTATTCAATTGTCAGATTCGGAAGAAAGCCTTATTGCATTGTTTGAACTTAGCCCTGTGTAACTGGGAACGTGGACCACCTTTCTTTGCTGCTTTAAGACACCTAACCAAGGACCTCATTTATGCTGACTAGAATTCCAGTCAGATTCAAAGATTGATGCAAGGAGTTTTCTCACAATTACGTATCTCAAGCAACTCATATCTCTTCTCTGAAAACTGACCCTGTACTGGTTAATCAGTCATTGTTTCCATTTTCCTTTGATTGTTTACAGACGCTTGAGGTAAATGAAATACCTCTTTTTCTGATTTCAGGAAACTGTACCTGTTGACTCTCTCCCTCCCAACTTGGAAAGTCCCTAATCTTTCTTCCAATTAGAAATTAGATTCCCTAATTTTGTACTCTCATTTGTACCCCGTTGATTGTTTATTTTAAATTAGTTAGTCTTATTTGATTAATTGTTTTTAATGCATAAAAATCTGTCTCCCTCTGTATTTGGGGTCTAGTGTCTGATCTCAAAGGCTTTACAATCTAATGAAAATGAAAGAAAACAGAAGGATAGCTTGGTGCCCTTGAGATATTAAAACAAGATAAAGACATCCAGCATGTCAGATGGGTCCTCTGGGGAAGATTTCTGAAAGGACAGATGGGAATCACACATTATGAGAAGCTCAAGTGTGCCTAGAGCAGCACATCCAGGCATCTAAATACATCTATGGTTCAAAGACCTGCATCAGTAGAGGAAATACAAACCTTGGAATTATCAGAATCTGTTTTATCATTAAAGATTCTGATGGAAACCTCATCAACTCACTAAACAAACCAGGAGTCTGAGAACACAGGCATTCCCATGGACACCATTGACTAAATTCCTGATTCCTAACAGATTAATTAGCTTGTTCTTAGGCATCAATAATGAGGCAGGAGTTTTGAAACTAGGTAGTCTTGCCTCTGGAAGCAGCTCACTAGATAGCCAGACTCAAAGCTCTTCTCCTTTCTTGAGGCAGCATGGTATGATGGAAAGACTGCAGGTTTTGAAGTCTGGCAATAAAGGTTTGAATTCTGACATGGTCATTTATCAATTGTGTTATCTTAGAAAACTAATTTCATCTCTCTACCTCAGTTTCCTCAACTATAAAATGAGTATGTAGGACTGGATGTTCTCTAAGATTTCTTTCAGCACTAAACGTATGATGATAGGCTCCTAAATCTCTGTCCTTACCTGTAAATTGAGACAAAATCTCAGGTCCTTTCCATCTCCAGGAATCTACAATTCTGTATATCTCAAGCCAACACTGATACCATTCTTAACTGACACCCTACCCCATTTAATTCATGTCTGTGTATAAACTGACCATAACCTTCTCAGACCTTTCATTTCATAATTGCTAAAAACCACAGGATTACAAAAGTTTTAATAAAAATTTGTATTGAATTTTTGAATCTTAGTATGTTATTGAAGTGGCTCAGTAGATAGAGTGTCATGCCTGGAGTCAGGTAGTTCAAATCTAGTTCAGACACTTCTAAACAAGTCAATCAATGTGTTTGCCTCAGTTCCCTCATCTACATTATGAGATAGAGAAGAAAATGACAAACCATTCCAGTCATTCCAGTATCTTTGCCAAGAGAATCCCAAATGGGTTCACAAAGAGTCAGAAGCAAATGAAAACCAAAGTTTGTTATTCACACTGGATCGTAAATTTAGAGTTAAATGGGAACTTAGAGGTCTTTGAGTCCAATCCTCTCATTTTATCCTCTTTTTTCCTATTTTAATCTAACTTAATCCCTTCATTTTACATAACAGGATATAGGGGCACAGGAAGATGGGTACCTCCTTTGGTCACTGAGCCAAAAATGACTACTATGAACTTTTTGAAATGACTGACCCAACCCTACTTCTAGGAAACTTGAACCTTAGTTCTAAGTCAAGGTTAAGTGGACTCTATCCTAGGAAAAGGGAAGCTCTATCCTAGACTAGCATCTTTACCAATACAGTATCTCAAAGGTCCAGATGGAGAACTCAAAGGCATTCATGTTAGATATTATCTAGTCCAGTTCTGTGACTTTATAGACTATAGGATCATAGATTTTGATCAAGGTTTGCACCCAAGTTCCTCTGGCTTTTTTTCTTTCCACTGCTCCTGTGAGGGATTCTTGAGTGTATTGGCAGCATTCCTCCCTAATTTCTAAGTCTGCCAGTTAAAGCAAAAGGAAACCATAAAGCTAAGGCTATCATTCATCACCAGAGCTGAAAAACATCCCAAGAACCGAGCACTGTACAAACATCAACTGGAAAGAGTGGGAGTTGGGGCAATGACAGCCAGTATGAATCAAGGCAAAGAGAGCAGACGGTTGCAGCAGCTGCATGGATGACAGCCTCACTTAGGAGACAGCATTTCTCTTCCATCTGTAGGTTGTACAGAGGCATTTCACTCTGGCAAAAGAGCTGGTCAGATGGCCCCCAGGTCCTCTCACTGAGCAGATGGCAACGTTTTCACCTTGAATTTGCAGACAAAAGTCTGAACTTCTTTTTCAGCCTTCTCTTCTCATGAGAGGGCAGCAGGATAAAGGCTCCATCTTGTCCTCCTTTTTTTCTTCCTGGTACTCTCCCATATGGCATCTGTGCAAAACCACACATCTGGTGGAAAACAGGAGAATATCACCGGGGTCTTTCCCAGCATCTGGATGTCAGTATCACATGGACCAAAGCCCTTGGACTGGATTGGAAGAGACCTGAAAAGTCATTGAATACAAATCCCTCATTTTATAGAAGAAACTGAAGAACAGAGGTTGGGCAAAGCTATCTGTGCTAGAGGAAAGCTGGTCCCCAGTACATGATGTTCTGAATATCTCAAATGGTGAGTAATAATATTCTTAGAAGTCTAGAGCTAAGACTGGAAAAAGAGCTCTTAAGTGACATAGCCCAGCTCTTTCATTTTATGGATGAGGAAACTGAGGCTATTTAGGTTAATGACTTCCCCAAGGTCACACAGGAAAGATCACAGGCTTGAATTGAACCCCTTGCCTTGACTCCAGAACAAGTGCTCTAGCACTGTACAAAGATATCTCAATGAGAACTCTAATAAAAGCATAAGGTTTAGCTTTTGGAAACCAATATACCAGGGCAGCCAGGTGGTGCAGTGTATAGACTACTGGCCCTAGACTCAGGAAGACCTGAGTTCAAATATGACTTCAGACATTTGACATTTACTTGCTGTGCTGGGCAAGTGAATTAACCCTGATTACTTTGCAAAAAAAATTAATGTATAAATAGTCAATAAATCTGTAACTTTCAAGGAAAAGCAAGAGGTACAAAATTCAGGTCACCAAAAATTTTAAAGTAGGTGGAGTCTGTCTTCCTGCATACTTTTAGTGTTACAATGTTTCTAATAAATGTATCCCTCAAACTCCTTAGCCTGGCATTCAAGGCCTAACACACTTGAGCCTCTATGTACCTTTATAACTTTATCACCTACTATTTGACTATGCAATCATGCTGTGGCCAAACTACTCATTGCTCCCTGCATAGATTATGTATTTGAGTTCCTTTAGGCCTTTGTCCATGCTGTTCCCTCTACCTTGAATGCTACTGACACCCAGCTGCACCATCCCATACCCTATGCATCTTACATGCCACAATTCAACTATCACTTCCTTCTCAAAGCCCTCCATTAAAGTAGTCAATATGACTGTGCAAAGCCCAAGGCTTCCTACTCACATGGAAGAGTTAGGAGAAGGGAAAGCAGAGATGACTGGCTGCTCCCATGGTGAATGTCTCTGACTCATAGTGTCACAGCTTTCCAATTGTAAAGGAATATTGAGACCACTGAATCAACTCGCTCACTTCAGAGCAAAGAGAAGTTGTTACTGGCTCAGGGTCACAAAGCCATTAAGTCAGAATTTGAGCACTCAGCTTGAACTCCAGTGTCTAGTAGGTCATACCAGCTCACCCACTGCATTATGCTACCTCAGATGGAACAGGGATGATTAGAAAATAGAAAAAAAATCTGGAAATTTTAGTAGACCAAAAACTCAACATAAATGAACAGTGTGACAAGGCAGTCCCAAAGTAGACAGTATCTTGAGTTTTGTTAAGCAGGGCATTAAAAAAATAAGAAAGTTATGTTTTTTATGTTTTAAATACTTTACAATAAATTTAAAATAATAGTAAGTTGTACATAATAGATTTGCAGTTTCATGTACAATCATATTTTTTTTCTATTTCAATGTTATGGAAATGGTTGTTTTATTTCTTAAGTTCATTACATTTTTTTTAAAAAGGGCAGTGTTCCAAATGAGGGGGAGATGAGAGCCTTGTAATATGTCCTGGTCTGACACCATCTGGAATAGTGTGCCCAGTACTGGGAGTCATGTTTTAGACTGAAATAAGTCCACAAAGGGGCAACCATGCAGGTGGGGGAACTAGAAATCATGATACAAAAACAGAACCAGGGATATTTAAACCTGAGGAAGAAAAGATCTGAAGGTGACATGATATCTGTCTTCAAATATTTGAAAGGCTGTATTGTAGAAGAGGAATTAACTTGATCCCAGAGAACAGGAGTAGGATCAATAGTTGGCAAATTCAGAGTCAGGCTTAGGCTCTGTGTAAGGTTACATTTCCTAACAGTTAGTACAAAAACAGGATGCTTCAGGAAGTATAGGGTCTCTGTCATTAAAAGTCTCCAAGTGAATGGATAGATGGATGGACGAATGAATAGAAAAGTTATTTAACAGATGTTTGTTATGTGAAAACCCTGTGTTAATCACTGCAGCTTCAAACAGAAAAGTGTATCAGTCCCAGCTCTCAAGGAGTTCACATTCAATTGGAGAGACAGCATATAAAAAAGATTTTATGATGAAAAAGCACAGTTTGAAAATATTGGAGAAGTGATTCTTGGTCAGGCATACATTGGACTAGATGGTCTTGGAAGATTCAGTGACTCTTAAAAAAAATGGAGGGACAAAAGATTTCCCTGTCATAAGGCTTCACAAGTTTCAATGTGGTTCCGTAGGGAATACCCTGAGTGGAATTCAAAAGGGAATAATTCTTTAAAGTCACTGATATGTGTTCATATTTAGGACATGACAATTAGAGCTGGAAGAGATTTCAGAAAACATCAAGTCCAATCCTCTCATTTTACACATGAGGAAACTGAGTCCCAGAGAGGTGAAGCCATTTGCCTAAGATCACATAGATAGTAAGTGGCTAAGACATGATTTGAACCCAGATCTTCTAACTCAAAAATTACTTTTACAAAGTGAAACAGTTTCCGCTTGTTTGCCTCTGTTGCCTCTTTTTTCAAGCTACATTTTCATCATCACTCTACGGTAATGCATTTGTTCCTGAGTGCCATCAAGGACTGGGTCAAAAAGGTATAGTATGTGTGCTCCCATGATGAAAGAAAGAATGGTTTTTGCCATGATTCTGTGTGGAAAAATATTAAAAGGAAAGAAAGCAATCATGATAATACCAACAGCTATAACAACAATTAGTAAATATACACTAAAAAAGGTTTCAAAGTTTCAGCCGATGTTACCTCATTTGGATCGTGACCTTAAAAAAAATACCTATTGGGAATAGTACCATACTTGGAATTAAGAGACCTGGA
>CM053769.1:113827572-113874886 GCA_028658325.1 Potorous gilbertii
AAAAGCTTAACAAATATTGCATCATTTGACACTCGCCACAACCCTTTACGCAAGGTGCAATTATCAGCTCTACTGTATAAATGAAGAGACTGTGGTAGGCAGTTGTATAAAACTGAAAATTATACTAATCAATACTTACACTAATATATTATCGATTTATAATAAATATATATTGTTAAATTATTTATTATGTCCGTAACAATGATTCAAATAGATATTTTAATTGAAAAGAGAGAGAAAAAGAAGATAGTAAGATGAGGGAGAAAAAGAGAGAGGGAGGGAATAGAGAGAGAAAGAGTGAAGGGGAAGGGAGAGAGAAGGAGTCAGTGAAGGAAGAAGCAAGAGAAAGAAAAAGACAGAAAATGAGGAGGGAAGAGGGATGGATATGAAAGAGGAAAGGAGAGGGGAATAAAGAGGAGAGAAGGGGAAGAAAAGGAGATGGAGAGAGACAGAGAGAGACTTAAATACAGGGCTGGGAGAGATTGTTACAATGTTTCTATTTAATCATGATTCAACAATATTTTATATAAAAGCTTGAAAAGCTCTACTTTAGCCCACATTTCTTTCCAAGAATTCAATAAAACAAGACTGGGGAGCACATTGTAGTGCATTTCACTATGGAAATAGTTTTACTTCCCAAACCATTAGTAAATGTCACTTCATGGATTCCAGAAATAATCCTAATCACTTGATCACTTTTGCAAATGAAGAACAAAGACTTATTTTAATATCCTTAATTACCTTTACAGACATTGAAAACAATCCAGGACTGAGTAAATATAGGATGAATTCTACTCCGTAACAAATAATCTTTCCCTTTCCAAATGCTGGTGCATCAAGAGGAAGATGAATGAATGCAGACAGTGTAGCCAAACAAAGGCATCCATTTCTTACTTGTATGTGATTCTCTAGATAGCTTGGAACTTTCAATCCCAGCTCTGCCCACCTCAAAGTTTTTTAAAGCTGGCTTCCTTATAAATAGCCTTAGTGCATTTCATGAAGGCTCTTGGTCAAGATAACATGCCCTACCCTTTTTTCCTCAGACCTTATAGACTATCTTTCTGAGCTTATTAAAATTAAAATAAAGATTGACAGCAATGATAATGAGGCGGCATAGCACAGTGGATAAAGAGCCACCCTTGAAGCCAGGAAGACCATGGATTGAAGTCCTGCATCTGACACATACTCATAGTATGACCCTGGGCAAGTCACTTAACCCCACCCATGCCCCAGTGCCTTTAATTCTCAGATACTTTCCATCTCCTCTGCCTATATCCTCTATATACCTAGTTATTTATATGTTGTTTCCCCCCATTTGAATATAAGCTTCTTGAGGGAAGGATCATGCATTGAACTTTCTTTATATTTTTAGCACTAGGCATAGAACCTAGCACATGGTAAATGCTTCATAGAGATTCTTACTGATTTATCAAAAAGAACTCAGCCTAGCCCGAGTGGTACTTGTTTTACTTGATTCCCAAGCAAGAAGACAAGCAGCTCATCCTTCAGTGCCCAAACTGAATGCCAGACCTTCTCTTCCTGTATAAATTCTCCCCGTTTTTTGTATCTGTGGAATATTTATTTAAATCTCTACCTCCTGATTTCCTGGAAGAAGCAAGCTGAGGTGGGCCCTGTATTGTCATATTCCTGTGGGTGTGAATTTTTCACCTTTAATTGTAATCAATATGTTTTTCCATGATTGGGTCATCCGTCCTGTAGCTGGGCAATTTCCCTTCTCCCTCAAACCCGCTTATCAGCACTCCCAAAGTATCATTGCTGCACTATTGATTTCCCTTTCCTTAATGCAGTAGAATTAAGGTCATATCCTTGCGTTAAGTAAACTCGCTCTCTTGAAGAGAGGCACTGCCAAACATAAATGCTCTCAAGGACATTTTGATGAAATAGTTTGTCGTAATTAGTTTTCCCAGAGGAAAAATGAATAAAAGGATCTCATCAGGTGTTAGGGCTCGGCGGCTTCTCCAACTGATTGAAATTCCATTATTTATTTTGTACATCTGGATAGTAAATGGAAGCATCTTCAACATCAATTTCTCCAGGCAGTCTTCAAACAGGTTTAATAAGAGAATTAGGAGTTTAAATAGGTTTCCAACTGTTAAAAGTAGTTTTCTCATTTCTCACGTTGACACTGCACAAAACCAATTTTTCTTCTTGACCTTCTGGCTCACATTAAGTGTACTTGCACCCTTTAAAAAGAGAACGTGGACCCTCTGTGATGAGGAGTGACATTTTGACAATAGCCTGACCTCCAGTATGAGAGTTGTCTCATCCATCCATCCATCTATCCTTCCATTTATTCATTCAGATGAAGATTTATTAAGTTTCTGATGAGTAAAAAGTGCTCATCTAGACAGTAGGGAAGATTTGAAAAAAAGTAAGATGTGATACAAGGTCACACAAAAGTAGCATTCCAGGATTGACAGTTAAAGAGGAGCATGGAGAACACCCAATCAAGGAGTTCTTAACCTTTTGTTTCATGGTGCCATTGGCAATATCTGAGGAAGTCTACGAACCTCTGTCAAAATAATACTGTTAAATGCCTAAAATTTTAAAAATAGGATTACAAAAGAAACCAATTATATTTTTAAAGTTTTAACTTCATGGAACTCATTGCAACCTCCTCTTTTTTGCAGTAGATACAGAAACTGAGACATAGAGAGGTCTCTCTCCAACCCATTCTCCACAAAGCTGTCAAATAGACATTCCTAAAGTATAATTCTGATCATGCCACTCCCTCATTCAAGAAGATTAAATGTCTCCCTCTCCTCTCCAGGATAAAATAGAAACTCCTCCACTTGGCATTTAAAACCTTTCACTATTTGGCTCCAACCCACCTCTCTAGACATATTTCACATTATTCAGACCGTCTACAATCTAGCCAAATAGACCTGTTCTCTGTCTAACCCCCCCCCCCGCCCCCATACACAACTTTCCATCTCCTAGCTCTTAGCACAGACTGTCCCTCCCATGCCAAAAATTCTTACTTTGGCCCCTTGTTCTTCCCACGTTCCTTGAAAGCTGAGCTCAGGTGCTACCTTGGAGAGCAACTCTTTCCTAATCCTCTTTCTCTCCCTTTCCCAATTCCCAAGCATTACTTATTCTCCATTACCCTAAAATTCCTCTCTGTTCATTTTCCATCTATTTTCTGTCTGCTTGTCCTTATATATGTAGCCTTTCCTGCAATAGAATATCAGCTCTCCGAGGGGAAGAACTGTTTCATTATTGTCTCTTTATCCTCAAAACCTATCACAATGCCAGGAATATAGCAAAAGTTTGCAAAATGTTTGTTGTCAAAATCAGTTAAATAATTTTCTTAAAACCATAGTACTAAGTGGAAGGATTTTTTTTGTAGCCTTGAGGAATGGGGAATGATATACCTTGCTTCTCTTCTACTGATCTCTAGCCAAAACAAGAGCTCTCTGGAAAGTACGCCCCAGGCTCCAAAGAGACATGTCTTCTTTTTCCAAAGCCAGTACTCTGCCTGGTGCACTGGCTTGCTGTCCTTGAAATTACCATCTAGTAGGGGATTAAGGTGTGCACAAATAACTTTAAGATCAAAAAGAACATTGTCATAAGCAAATTATAAATCTATTGCCTTAAGTGTTCAAATGAAGTAGAAATGGGAAGACCCTGACTTTAGAGCAGGTAGGGACCGCAGAAGTCATCTCATCCAAATGCCTCATTTTCAGTGACTTTTCCAAGGTCATAGTAAGTGACAGGGATGGGATGCAAGCCCAAATCTACCAATTCTAATCCAGCATGGGGTGGTATAGTGAGTGGAAAATGTACTCAATTTGAAAACTTAGGACCTGAGTTCAGATCCTACCTCTAATACTTTACTATATGACCTCAAAAAGTCATTTTACCCTAAGTCTCAGTTTCCTCTTCTATAAAATTAAAGGGGTGGACTAGGTGTCATCCAATGTCCTTTCCCACTCTAAATCTGTAATATGGTCACCCTGGTTTCTTTCCTCTCTACCAAACTGTCTCCATCACTTCACACTGAGAAATCAGATAAAATTATTGTTGTTGGAAAAGATTCTTTACATGCCTACTATGTGCACAGCCCTGTTTTATCCCTGTGCACTAGGTCAAAAACTGAACCACAGTCTTTACCATCAAAAAGCTTATGACTTTTGAGGAGATAAACACTCAAGGAATTCAAATGGGTGGGGAGGGAAAGGGGGAGAGAAAGGGGAAGATAGAGACAGAGACAGAAAAACAGGCAGACAAAGAAAAAGAAAAGACATAGCAAAAGGAAGAGAGATAGAGAAAGAAAAATAGAGGCAGACACAGAGAGAGAGAGAGAGAGAGAGAGAGAGAGAGTGTGTGTGTGTGTGTGTGTGTGTGTGTGTGTGTGTGTGTGTGTACAGTGGGCAGAAGCAGTCAAAGAAGGTTTCATGGAAGAAAGTAACCTTGATCAGAGTCTTATGGAGGCAAAATTTGGATTACAGTATGGTAGTCAAAGGTTTAATCTGCAAGAGAAGTAGCAGAGATTAGGGTAAGAAAGGAAAGGTTGGAGATAGACGGGGGAAGGCTGTCCTGTATCAGAGGCACAAATGCTACAGCTGGACCACCAAGTTTAAATAAAGGCTCTGACACTTGCTACCTGTGAGACTTTGAGAAAGTCACCAACTTGTCCATGCCTCAGTTTCCTTATATGCAAAATGAGATTTGGACTAACAGCCTGTGAGGTCCCTTTAAGCTCTAAATATAGAATATTATGATGCACCTCTAAGATTTTAGAAGTCACATTAGTGGATGTGGTTTCTCTTTAGAACTGGATAGTCTTTTATTTTCTTTAAGACCTTTTTTAACTCAAGAAAAAGAAGTGCCAGTAACAAAAAACTCATGGAGCAAAGCTCTAAAGGAGGCTCCTGGACATCAACAGGAAGAAAGCTATCCAGAGGTCCCCAAGAATTCATAACTACTGGAGAACATGGGGAAAATTGAGGTGAAGGAGATAAAGCCATTTCAAGGACAAAAAAACCCAGCCTGCTCCTCCAAGTTTGGACTGGGCAGGGAGGTGCAGATATTTTAGCTTTTCTGTGCATTGTCAGCAGGTTCCCCATTGCTTCTAACTGGAGCTATGTGGGCCAACAAAGTCATCAGATAAATCTATTCCTCTCCGGGGGGAAAGCAAAAATGGGGCAGCCATCTGTTCAGATGGATTGTTTCACAGGTCAAGTCTTTGTAAGTCAGGGACTACTTGGATCTTATCTGGAGGAGGTACCTTGTGATGGACACCAGAGATAAAGGATAGAACCAGAGCAAGAAAGGCTGTGGAGGGGTGGCCTTGAGCAAAGGTCTAAATGAAAGTACTGAGCACATGGAAGTAATCAGCAGAGGATGAGAAGGGAACTGAAAGGGAAGGTTGAAATACACCAGCTAGCCACTTTTCCTCCTTCCTGATTTTAATGAGGTTTGTTCTGACACTGGAAAATTAATTTAATCTTTGAAAAGAGTCATAGAAAGTCATCAGAGGGAAGTTGTACTAAGAGACACTGGAGTATGTTGGAGCAAACATTCTGTTCCAGAGGAGTAAGCCTGTTAGCTATTCCTTAAACAGTACATACCATCTCCTATAATCCCAGAGGCTGCCCTTTGTGCTTAGAATGCACACCTTCCTCTCCTTTGTTCCTTAGAATTCATTAATATTAGTAATTATTAGTTATTATCAGTAACAATAGTATTCTTAGGACCATTGGTTTTAAAGAAAGGTTGGGGCTGTGTTGTGTAAGATGAGGTGACTCTAAAAAGCAAAATTGGGTTGGAAAAGGTTAAAAGGAGAACATATCTCATAAAAACAGGGTGTGAATGTAAAAACTAATACATAGGAAGTAAATGGGGGTGGAGAGCTAGTAATATTGGAACCTAACTCTCATCTGGGTTAAAGAGGAAACAATGTATGTATATGAAGAGCTTTAGGAAGTCTTGCAAACTTCTAGAAAGGTGAGAAAACTGGAGAATAGGGTGGAGGAGGGACTTTTAGAAGGGAGTATTACTTAGGAAGGTAGCGTAAATAGATGAAGGAGGGGCTTTTAGAGAGGAGGGTAAAATAAGGAATAAGAGGTTAAAGGGAGGAGACTGCGATAGGATGAAAAGAAGCTGAGAAGGAGAATAGTGAGTACAAATAAGATGGAGGGAAATTCACAAACCGCAATTATAAATTTGACTGTGAATGGGATGAACTTACCCATGAAACAGAAAAGATATAGCAGAATGGATTGAAGAGTAGAATCCAACAATATGTTGTTTACAAGAAACACGTTTAAAACTGAGAGATAAATAAAGTTAAAACAGAGGGTTGGAGTAGACTTTATTATGCTTCAGCTGACACCAAAAAAAAAAGGCAGGGGTAGCAATCAAGTTATAGCTAAAATAGATATAATTAAAAAGAGATAAATGGGGTAACTACATTTTGATAAAGAGTGAAATGAGCAGAACCAGGAGAACATATACAGTAAGTGCACAGCAATAGCAATATAGTTTTAAGAATGATTTTGAGCAAATAAGTTATTTTGTCTATTATAAATGCTCAAATTAAGTACACAGGACACATGAAGAATGATGCTATCTGCATCCAGAGAAAGAACTGATAAATTGAAGTATATATAGAATGTTTTACATATATATAACTATTTATGTCTAATGGTAGCCATTTGGGGTGAGGGAGGAGAAATTTACATGATACTCTTGTTATATGTTTGCAAGTTGTGCATAGTAGATTTGCAGTTTCGTATATAATCATTTTTATTGCTTGTTTTATTGCATCAGTTAAAAGTTGAATTTTTAAAAAACATAACTTAAATGCCACTTTTTACATGAAACCTTCTCCTCCCTTCTGTGCCTTCCTCTCTCCCATAAATAGTATGCCTCTGGAAATGACTTTGTATTATTTGGGATATATTTTGTGTTTCTATTGTTTCTAATGTTATGTTCCTCCCCATCCGAGTATAAGAAAAGTTCCTCAAGGGCAGAGAATGTTTCAATTTTGTCTGTGTATCTTCTATATCTGGGCACTTAGTAGGTGCTTAGTTTTTGTTGAATTGAACCACATTGACCTGGCTTTGAATCGCAACTCTGCAATTTATTAGCTGTATGTTCTTGGGCAAGTTGCTTTAACTCTTTGAGTCTCAACTTCTTTAGATCATCTCTAATTTCCTTTCCAGTTTGAAATCTGTGATCCATCACCTCAGGAGACCCCAAGACTTGGAACCTGTGACCTTTTGGGGAGAAAATGAAAAGTCATACCTTTATATCCATGAATCCCATAATCTACGCCCAATTCAACGAGATTGCTAAGTCACAGATCCCAGTACCTTGCAGGCAGGTCTTTCAAAATCTTTGCAAAGCACATTCAACACAATTCAGCAAGAATTTATTAAATAGATCTACCATATGCAAGGTACTATGATGACTGTTGTGGCAATAAAAGGAAAAAATGAAAACTAATTACTATGCTCAAGAAGTTTATATTCTCTTCATTATACTACCAAGCCTCATGATCCCAGAGGAAGGGATAGTTCAATTGTCAATGTCAGTTGTACTGAGTCCCATTCCAGAAAGGCAATTTATAAGGTTTACAGTTGTAAGGAAAAGTAGATATTATCTGTTCCAACTCTAGTTTGTGGAAAGGTAACTGAAATGAAGAAAGTTGAAATGTTTTACCCAGGGTTACATAGCTGGTAAACAGCAGAGTCAAGGATGTTCTGGTAAATGTTTAACAAACAGCTCTCCAAAAGTGTGTGTGTGTGTGTGTGTGTGTGTGTGTGTGTGTGTGTGTGTGTGTGTAAAACACTCTTAAGGTTAATCTACATTATTAATATTTTCTACATCACTTTCTTCAGTCTAGACAACCAACAAAACAATGTCAAGCTCCAATTTGCAGATTTCCAAGGTGTAAATGCTCAGACTGAAAATTTAACAATCATCTTTCTAGGGAGACAACTGGAGTTAGCTCTAGGAAAGTGAAATCAGATTTTAAACTTGGATCTTCTCATCTTAAATAGTGTTTTTGTTTATTTTTTCATTGTACCACATCACTTTCCTATTTTTTTTCCATCTCCTATGTCAACTTTATATAAAGCTAAAAATTTCTCTTTGAAAGTTTTATAAACCTTCTCAGTCATCCTCTATTTTTTTCCAGATTTCACAACATTGGAGAGTTAGAAGGGACTTCAGCTGCTACCCTAGGTAATACCCTTGAAACATGTATCAAATCTATTTTGTAATAGAAGAAAGCTGTTTAGAAGCCCATTCCAACTGCACATATAAATCTAGTAAAGTCATCAAGTGGCTGTTCATTCAAATTCCCATCATCTGGAAAAGAGGAAGTTCATCTTCCATTTTACATTTTACTAGGAACTTGGAGAGTATGGTCAAACCTGAGCAATTAACATCCCAATTTATGGATTATCCATCACAGATTATCAATTGTATTTTTTATGTCAAACTAACTTCACCCAAGTACCCAACCCAGTCTGGCAAACTCTGACTCTCTCTTCATGGTTGACAAATAGACATGTTCAGGAGGTTCAAATTGCTTGAAATATTAGTTCATATTTAATAAGATTCATCTAGACCAGATGGTCTTAACTTTGGGTCTTGAAAACAAAAAGGATGGTAAATTCTATGAACCCTTCTCATTTTACAGGTCACATTTTAAATACATTTTAAATGCATAAAATAAAATGCATTAGGATTACAAAGGAAACCAATTCTCTTAAATATGTCTAAGAAAACATATTAAGTTCATGGACTCCAGGTTAAGAACCCCTACCATAGGACTAAAGTATGTTTTTCAATGCGTTACAAAATCAAACAAATTACTTTTGAATGTCAACTAATTTCAAGTATTTGCTTTTATCTATAATATCCATCTTCTGTATACTTATCACAGTATCTGTACTTGGTAGCTACTTAATAAATATGTATTTCCTTTCTTACTTTCGTACCCAATTCAACGGTTACTTTTGCCATGAAATCTTTCCCTTTCTTCAAGAAGTGATACTAGAGATAAAAATTACTACCATATATGCAGACCTTCAGGATTTACAAATCACCTTAAAAACAGTCTCTCATTTTATCTTCACAATAACCTTGGAGGGGTGTAGATGTTATTATAGTCTTTATTTTGCAGTTGAGGAAATAGAGTGATTTTCCTAGAGTCACACAGTAGGTACCTGAGGCAGGATTTGAACTCAGATCATCCTGACTCTAAGTCCAGTGCTCTATCCACTACTACCCAGCTACCTGTAAGAGAGATGGGAAATGGACTTCAAAAGTTGGATTCAATTTAAATCCATAATAAGGAGTAGACTGACAGCACAGAGACTAGAATTAACGTGAAATGTGTGCATGTGCGCATACACACACGTGGGCGTGTGTGTGTGCTCAGTATTGTCCAGGAGTGAAGGAGACAAAAGAAGGAGAGAAAGAAAGGAATATGAAGAAAAGAGAGAGACAGACAAACAGTGACTGAGAGAGAGAGTCGTATTTTCTGAGAATTTCTAGCATAGGGGCTCAGAGTGAACAAAAACAAATTATCCATTCAACTTTCCAGCTTCTCTGAACAAAGGAAAAAATATAAGGCCTGCCTCTCTCTAGGCAAACAGGGAAGCAAGTTTGACTGAAGGAGGTGATATACTAGTCTGGGTATGAAAGGTGGAGCCTTAGGATTACAGGATCATAGATTTAGAAGGGATCATAGATTTGGAAGGGATCTTAGAGGTCAAATCCAAGACCTTCATTTAATAGATGAGGAAACTGAGGCAGAAAGAGATTGGTGGTTTGCCCAGGATCACTCAGCTTCTAAATGTCTGTAACAGGTTTGAACTCAGGATTTGAATACCTTAAAGCTTTTAGCATGAGAGAGGCTCACTGATCTGTCCGTGTAAATCCAGAGTAACAATAAATTCACAAGCTATCCCCTGTGTCATTCACTTGAGGCAATTCATGTCTACTGGAGCTTTGGGGAGATGACCCTCCCAAACCCCAATTCTTCTGGGCATGATAGGTTGCAGAGTATGTGGCAACTTCCCCCATTATTGTCCCAGGGTTACTCCTGAGGGATAAAGAGGAACCTCCCTAAAGCTATTCCTTACAAGCACACCAGAATGTGCTCCTCATATTGGTCACCAGTTATTATCAATTAGCCAGTCATATTTAATTAGTTTTAGAAACAGGAACCTACTATGGTGGTCAAATCAGGACAGTTTATACAAAAACATGGTTTACTTTCCCACTTCTCTCTTCCCATTATCATTGCTCCTTGACCCTACTCTGGCTAGTTTGAAAGGAAACCCAGAGTTTGAGAAGGAGAAGCAACGGGGAAGGGACCATGGGGAAGGAATGACATCGCTTCTATGAGTCCAGCCAGCATATCACCATGTCATCTTCCCACTGCTAGGCAATAATTCTAATATGCTCTCATTTGAGCTTTACTGTTCCCATTGTGAAGATGAGGAAATTGAGTCTTAGGTGCACTGTCTTACCCATGACCACAAGTTACTAAACAGTAGAGACCAGAGTTGAAGCCAGGTCTCTCCTGACTCTGACTTCTTTCCACCAAGCCACCCAGCCTCTATAGGGGTCATTTGATATATAAATATTTCATTGGTGTGGAAAACTCCTGGTGTGGTTTAGGAACTCCCTTCCCTGATGCTGTGGTCCTCAGATTTCCTCCTAATCTATAATGAATGCTTCTAACCTGAGGTTTTCAAGAAGCAATATGAGACCCACTGACTTATCCAGGGTCCCATAGCCAATAGGTATCAGAGGTAGGACCTGAATGGTAATCTTTCTGACTCTGAGGTCAGTCATCTACCTGATACCCCATGATCCCCTGGTGTAAATAAATGTAGACTGGAAATAACATTAGAAGAAGTCTCAACAGATTTGGTTTTTTTTCCCCATTCTAATTAAAGCCCTTTGGTGCTATAAGGAAAGATGCTGTTTAGGAGGAATACATTAATTAACTAACTGCAAACCTCCATTTCACATAGAGCTCTGTCGACACAGGCAGGCAGCTTTCTAAATATATGCACTCCCTAAACTCATAAACTTTTGCTTATCATAATACAATTGATACTTGACATGAGCCAACAGCCAGAGTCACTTAGGATGCTAATTCCAACCTGTTTATTAAAATTGGTTATGAAAATGCAGCGGGCCATAGCTAATTTTTCAGTGTTCTCAGTATAAGTATTTGATTTTATTTCCAAACACCCAAAGGGTCAAATCCCTATTATGTAATAGTATTCAGTAATGAAGAGAATGAAGTCAGTCTTTCAGACAAAGGGGAACCAATAAGGATGGGAAATCTTGTAAATTACTTGATTGGCATTCAGATGGAATAGACTTCCTTAAAAAACAGGGCAGCCAAATCCATCCTCCCTACTATATTAGAGAGTAGATATTTCCCAGCTGTTTGAGTACTCATGTCTCCCATTATAATGTAAGGTAATTGAGGTCAAAAACTGGTTTCACTTTTTCTTTGGGTTTCCAGTTTTAGCATAGTGCCTTGGACATAATAAAGCTTGTTGGTTGGTTGATTAATAGGGACAGTACAAACCATATCCACTGAAAAGTTTTGCCTACCCAAAGCCATAGAATCAAGCTTTTCCTTCCAAAATAGGTTGTTTTGTTGTCTGTCCATCTACACAGCAGTTAAAAGTTACAGTGAAAATAATTAATGATGTCTTCCCACTAAAAGCAAACTCTAGGTACACAATTCAACAGGCTTTGTGCCATGTTTACATAGCCAAGGTTACCCCCAGAAACTCAAAAGAAAAGCACCAGTGAATCAAACATTTTCAGCAGACATAATCATTGAAAGTTAGAGGTAATTCCTTCATTTTACAGATGAGGAGACTGAGACCAGGAGGATGAAATACATATCTGGGAGTCATTTGTATAAAGATATTACTGAATCCAGCGAGCTGATAAGATCTCCTTGTGATATAGTGTTTGATTTGGAGTCAAGAAGACCTGATTCCAAATCCTGCCTTAGACACTTACTAGTTTGTGACCGTAAGTGACAAGTCATTTAGCATCTTTCAGACTCAGTTTCCTCATCTGTAAAATGGGAATAATAGTACAGATTTATGAGAGTCAAATAAGATAACATGTGTAAAGCAATCTGCAAACCTTGAAGCACTATGGTGGTGGTGGTAGTGGTAGTGGTGGAGATGGAGGTGGTGGTAGTGGTTGAAGAAAAGAGAACAGTTCCAGGAAAATCCTGAAGATAAGAAAACAGAGAAGAAAATCCCTATTTCTTGGCTTCCTAGTTCCCTCCCTTTACTCCTCTCACCTCTTCTAAAACCGTGGGTTTGACACTTCTTTACTCTTCTATCTTTTTTCTCTGCCTTTTAGAATCTGTGATTTCCTTCAGAACTCATCTTAAGTGCCAGCCTCTTCATGAAGTCTTTCCTGATGCCCAAAACTGCTAGTGTTATCTTCTTTCAAAAGTATGTTGGGATTCATTTTTAATAATCTTGTAAGGGGGATGGAGGTATACCACTTAAAGTAACCAAAAAAAAACCATCTCTAGTCCAAATACTTCAATAGAGGACATTTCTATAGAATCAACCAAAGACATGAAACTAACGCATGCCCTGTCATACACAAGGGTCTTTAATAAAATGGCAAGCCAGTTAGGAACCCAAGATTTGATTATCTCACAACTTAGAAGAGAGAGGAATTTCAACTCAGACTAATCTAAAAGGAAATCTCATGCTGGTTGAGAGGAACATTATACACAGTTCCAGCCACACTGTGCAGTGACTAATTTTGATAGATTTGGCTCTTCTCAGCAATACAAGGTTCTAAGACAACTCCAAAAGGCTTATAACAGAAAATTCTATCCACATCCAGAGAAAGAATTGCGGAGTCTGAATGCAGATGGAAACATCCAATTTGCTCCCTCTGTTTTTTGTTTTCTTTTGTTTCTTCTTTCTCATGGCTCATTCTATTGGCTATAATTCTTCTTTGTAATATGACCAGTGTGAAAATATATTTAATGTGAATGTACATGTAGAGTCTGTATCACACTGCATGTTGTCTTGGGGAGGGGGAGGAGAGGGAAGGGGAGAAAATTTGGAACTCAAAGCCTTGTGAAACTGAATATAATAAACTAAAACTGAATAAATTAATTTTAAAAATAAAAGGAAACCCCTGGGGAATGAAAGGAAGAGTAGTCACTGTCCCAGCCCTTGACCAGAACATGACATTGCAGACTTCATGTCAGAAAATTCGTTCCTCTCAATGGCATCCTATGCAGGGGCCTTGGGCCAGCATTGCAGTTAGCATCAGGAGATCAGCTCATTTGAAGATATCTAATCATCACTTCTATTGTACTTCTCACTAATTAACACTCATATAACCGCATCTGCTGATAATACGAGCATATTTGAACAGATAAAGGTAACTTAACATGCTCTGAAAATTTAAAAACAATTCATCTCAGGCTTTAATTTTCATCTAGTCTCTACCTCATAAATGTAGGACTGACTGCTTGTCTGTAGTCTACAAGAAGTGATACTGTGGGCAATTTGAAAGGACAACCTTTGTTCTTCAATACTTTTAAAAGACATATTTTAAAGGAGTAGCAAACCACAAAAACATTTCCTCAAATATGTCATTCATTATTCTTTAAAAGTCCATAATACAAGATTTAAAATGTTAAAAATAAAATAGAACCCCAACATAAAATAAGGCTTGAAGAGTAAAAAATAAATTATATAACAAAAATGGAAGAGGAGAAGCCTATTGGTTTCTCCTAACCCTTAGCCATTCCTAACTCTCGTCTAGTTCTCCCTAATTCCAACAAGTTCAATTATTGTATTTTAGCAATTTATATCCTAAACTTAGTTACTGTTCATCCTTCATGTTCGAAGAGGACCAGTGATATCACTTGATATGTCTTGACTGGTGAATGAATTGAATTTGAGTGAGGTGCCGTTACACAATGTCATCAGCCGCACTCTCTCTTCCTAAGTCGGCAAAGTTCAGGGTCAAGACAAACATCAAAACAACTGGCAATGACCTTGGTTGTCATCTTCCAAGTGCTCCACAGTGACTGCTCCCATTGTGTTCATGGCCTTTGGAATGAATTTTTCTATACCCACAGGGGAAGTCTTCACATGCTTGGAATAGACCTCCCCCTCTCTCAATGATAGGTTTGGGACCCATCAGTTCCTCTCCACCTGCTTTGACATATCTACTGAGATGGTTTTACTGGGGTGTGGTCCGGTGCATGCCACAGCTTCTAACTCTAATCAAATGACCTGAGTTCAAATTCAACCTGTATCACTTCCTTGAGCAAATCATTTCACTTCATGAGCCTGTTTCCTCATCTTTAAAATAGATGGCAAGCAATTATGCTGCCAGCTCTAGCTCCTTGACCTCATGGCTCTGGGCGGGTGCATGTCCCCAACCCTGTTCTCCTTTGATGAACCCTTTTAGACCCAAGGGAAAAGATAAAATAGAACTTACGTGCCATCTGCTTGTCCATTTCCTACAGTGGGAAAAGAAGGAAAACAGGGGTTAAAACCTAGAAGCATGAGTGCTGGAAAAGAGCCAGGCTGTTTGAGGGCCAGCAGGTCCCATGCTCTGTCATGCTTGCCACCCAGGCCAAGTGACCTGAGATGTCCACGTGCCTGACACAGACTTTGAAAACATCATTAATGAGATCCCAGAGTGTGTTGTCCTGGGAAAGTACAATGTGAAAAGATGATTAGGAAATGAAAAACCCTAAAAGCTAACAGGTTGGCCAAAAGCGAAAGGAAAGAGGTAGGAATTACAAGAGCCTTGTAACAAATTAATACAATGTAACACAATACAATAAAAAAATACAATGCAACACAACAAAATTCAATAAAATGCAATCTAAAACAACACAATGCAAAGCAACACAAGATAATACAATACAGCACAACATAACATGTTGTATGATACAATGTAATGCAGTCCAGTACAACATAACATAATATAATATGATACAATTCAATACACACATTTATTGAGTACCTACTGGGTGTAGAATACTGTGCTAAGCCATGAGAGAAAATCATAAGTTAGAGAAAACCCTGTACTTGTCTGAGTTTGCAGTCTACTAGAGGAATATAACCCCAGTAAAAACTGTAATATACAAGATCACATGCTTAATCGAGCGCTTGCTAAGGCCAGACACTGTGATAATAGATAGGAAAATAAAGAAAATCAAAAATAGCCCCTGCCTTCAAAGAGATTACGTTCTAATTGCGGTGACAACATGGAAATAATTAGGTTCATACAAGTTATACCCAGACTAGAGGAAAGATAAACCACTGGAAAGTTAGAAAGTACAATAATATTTGTAAAGCATAGGGCATCATAAGCCTAAGACTAGAAGGGACCTCAGAAGCTGGCTGCTCTAACCTCTTTCTTTGACAGATAAAGAAACTGAGAAATGAAAGGCCTGGCCAGGATCTCCCACAGGTAGCTTGATGGTAGAGCCAGGGCTAGGACCCAGACTCCATGACTCCTATTCCTTTGCAGCTTTCCATCTCTGTCTAGCCCACAAGGTGTGAAGGGAGCTGCTCTGTACTCAAAGGGGATATAGCAACCAAAGGCCCTGGTAAGACTGTGCAGCAGGCCTGGTATAATGGAAGACTCCTTCCATTATCTGTCTCATTCTAGATAAACTACAAACTCTCATGCTTCTTTGCAAGCCCTTCCCTAGTTTTCCTTACCTGCCTGCCTTCATGTGACTCCTCTTCTCTGCATTCCATCCCAAATATGTTCTTCTTTGTTCCCCTCTCTCACTCCTCTCTCTCCTTCCCCATGCTTTTGCACATGCTGTGCCCACTGGCCAAGCCCCTGGAATGTTCTCCCTTCTCCCTACCTCTTAGAAGCTCCAGCTCCCTTCAAGGCTCAGAATAAGGGCCATTTTCTATAAAAGGCCTTTAGTGATTCCTCTAACTCTTAGAACTATCCATTCCCCCAAATTTATGTTGTATTTACATTTAGTGTTAATTCTTCTGTGTGCCTATTGTGGCCTCTAATAGAATGCAATCTCCTTGAGAACAAAATCAGTTCCTTTTTATCTTTGTATCTTCCATGCCTGGCCCAGAGGAGCTCAGTCCAGTGGATCAAGTACTGGACTCGGGAAGACCTAGATTCAGTCCCCTGCTATGCCCTAGCTGTGTGACTTCAGCTGCCTCAGTTGTAAAATAAGGATTCAGTGGCTTTGAAGGTCTTTTCCAATTCTAAATTTAGGAGACCTCATTTCTTTGACCTCTGGACAATCATAGGACTTCTCTGATTCTCAATTTCCATCTCTAAAATGGAAATAATAAGGACACCTACCTCACAGGGGTGCTGTGAAGACCACCTGGGAATATTTATGAAGCATTTTACAAATCCCCTAGTATTATATTTTGCTTTTCCACTTATTTTAGGTGATTAATATAATGTTTTTAAAATTGTATTTAAATTGCATTAAATTTTGGATTGACCCTATTTTCCATGTTACAATCAAATTCATTAATCAAATGATAAACTATATAGTCCCTGCTTCCAAAGGACTCAAAACAATTTTTCATAAACAAGCATGACTTTTATCATATTTTACCCTTTTGAAAATAAAAAGTCAATGTTAAAAAAAATGATGAAATCTCCACTCCTTAGTCCAGAATGCAAAGCCCTCTATCACTTGGCTACTGATAATTGTTTATATCAATCTGAACCTGAATAAAGGCCAGAGCCTAAACTAATCAATCAGAAGAAGAGCCTGCACCTAACAGCTTCTTTGTTCTCTGAAGTAAACTCAGAGAATACCTCTTCCTATGTCAACAAGACCAGATGAGGCTGATCTAAGAGCATTTTTCCTCTGTTTATGGTCATTAAGGCTGAGACCCTTAGCCCAAGACACTATCTTGAATAATGGGACTTTTTCTTATCTTAATATTGTTTGGCATATACTATGTATTGGTATGTTAATGGTAAAGAAAACAAATATTCTGAGTCATAATTTCAATTGATGCTGTCAACTCTCTTGTCATATTGTATTTACCATCTATTCAGTTAAGAAAAATTCTTTCTCATAATATGGTTAAACATATATAGAGATCATAAATTTGAGTAACATAGAGACCCTGAGTTGGGATTGTTTTAAAACATATTTAAGGCTGGTCAGTCAGAACTTAGTTTTGGCTCCATGGAGCATGTATCTGCTACCTTTAAGGGAAAAAACAATATGAATTTACTTATTGTCTAGACTGTTTGCCTCCTTTAACCAAACTTTTAGGTTGACACACCTTCAGACTTACTTTCCATTATTCTCCTGGGCAGCCCATCTGCTCCAACTGGATTAGCACTGCCCCCCTTCCAGTCTCTGAATACATCACATGCATTTTTGTCTCAGATAACTTTGGCAATCCTGTTCCCTCCAGCTGGAATGCTCTCTGTCCTCTTCCTCCCTTACTCAAACCCTACCTCTACTTAAAGACTTCATTGAAGTTCCTTCTCCCCCAAAGAACTTTTTCCAACTATTTAATCTTTACCTGAAAAACTCTCAACAGATGAGTCAAAATGGAGAAGTGAAATGAAGAAGATAGGTTTTGTACAGTGGGAAAAGGACTGGTATGGATTCCAAGGATCTAGGTTCTAATTCTAACTCTTGTGACTGGTGTGACCTTCAGAAAGTCATTTCATTCCTCTGGGTTTCACTTTCCTTATCTACAAAATGATAGGGCTAAACAAAATGTTCAATAGAGTTCTCTCCACCTCTAAATTTGTGATTCCCTAATCCTAACTGACTCAGTATAGGGTAGAGGATAAATTTGGAACTAGAAGCCAATGAACCCAATACCCTCATTTTATAGGGAGACAACTGAGGCACAGAGAGGTTCATTGTTTTTCCCAAAACTAATGTCTGAGACAAGATTTGCTCCGAGGTCTTCCTGCTTTCAAGCCCAGTCCATTGGGCCACTCTGCCTCTTTGACTTCATCTTAGGGCTTCTATTTGGCCCTTTTGCTTAAGTCTACCCAGTTTCCAATTTTGGCAGCAGTGCCCGCATTTCCAGATCCAAGGCTGCATCTTACAGTAATGTTTTTTTCTCTCTTTTCTCACCATGTTCCCAAGTTGGAAGCAATGGTCCACAGATTATAAATGGCTTGTCTCCAGTACCACCAGGAATCAATGGTCCTCTTGAAAATATGCTTGCTGCCAAACACTAAACCATTGACAGGGAAATGAGCACTCTTCAGTTCCGTCCAGATGTCTTAGAGAATCAGAGAGTGACAAAATTGGAAGAGTCTCAAGGAATCATCTTGTCTGATCCCATTCTTGCAGAGGAGAGGGAATTAAAGATCATAGAGATAAAGTGACTCACCCAAGGGGATATGACATGTTACTAGTAGAAGAGGGATCTCAACCCTGCCCCCATCCAGATGTGCCTGAATCTTTCTTTTTTTGGAGCAGGTCACGCTTGAGCTCTCCAAAGAGAAGCTGCTTTTGCATGCTGTTCATTACTTAGGAAAGAAAAGCTATTTTTATCCACATCCCCACTAGGAGACTTCCAAGTCCCCAGAAAAATGAATTGTGTCTCTGATGCTCCTCTATCTCTTATCCTCAACACTTTTTTTTTCATTTGTACCACCGGAAGACCAGGTCTCTGATGGCAACAGCCCTGTATGCATAGACTTGCGATAAGACCAGCATCTAGCAGGATTTCCCCTTCCTATGTCATATGGTTTAGGAAACGTTTTTGTTTGGTTTTGTTTTATTGAGGGGGATTTTTCTCCTGTAAAGTAACAAAATTCTGTCCAGTTCTATTTTAACCTAGAGGCCTAAGACTCAAGCTGCTTCTCCCTTGACAAGATTTTTCTACTGGCCTCTGACCATGTGGACATGATTTCCTAGTCCCCCAAAAAGGCCCAGCCATGCGTAATTAGCTCCCTTCAGCCCTGGCAGATATCCTCAGGTCACAGGAGTCATTCTATCATACCCTGGTGCCCAGACTGCTGCCACATTGAGGGGTAGTTACCCTAGCTAAGTGCTAATGCTTACTTGCTGAATACTCATTTGAATAAGAAAACCTTATTTTGTTAACTGTTGAATGTCCAAGAATGTCTCATGTCCTCCCCTGAAACCTAAACTAACAGAGAACCAGCACAAGTCAGACTCACCCATTATAGCACTCATTTAGGACCTGTGAAGATTATAGGGTTTTAGAGCTAGAAAGGACCTTACTGTTATTTGTTTATAATTGTTAGTCATGTTTAGAATGGCAAAGATAATAGAGTGGTTTGCCGTTGCCTTCTCCAGTTCATTTTGCAATGAGGAAACTGTGGTAAATAGGGCTAAGTGAGTTGCACAGCATCCTACAGCTAGTAAGTGATGAGGTTGGATTTGGACTCTGGTCTTCCTGACTCCAGACCCAGTGCTCTATCTACTGAGCCACCTAGCTGCCCTAGAAAAAGCTTAAGAGAGTATCATAGGAACATAGATTTAAAGCTGGAATAGGTCTTACAAATCATCTAACCCACCCACCTCATTTTATGGATGTACAACCATGGTAAAGAGAAACTAAATAACTTGGTCAAAGTCACCCAGCAAGTAACTGGCAGAGCTGGTATTCAAACCACTATCTGCTAACTCCTAATCCAGCACATCTTTTCTCATTTTTTTTTTCACAAGTTCATGATCTATTTATTTTGATTTGAAGTCCCTGAATAATACAAAGGAACTTTAAAGATGTAACTTTTTTGCTGGCTATACTTTTATATTATTTTATTACAATCAGACAAAGAATCCACTGTATAATGCAGAATTTCTATATTCTTGGGTTAGGATTCTTTTTTTATGAAATAACACAAGCATTTCCATAACATAATAGAATAAAAAAAGATGATTGTACATGAAACTGCAAATCTATTATGTACAACTTGCTATGCTTTTTAAATATATAATAGTTATCATGTAAATTTCTTTTTTTCCTTCTCCTTCACTCCACCTTAGAAATCATTACCACGTACTCCTATTTATCAGTTCTTTCTCTGGATATAGATAGCCTCTTCTTTCATATGTTCTTTGTAGTTAATATGGATATTTATAAATAATCAAAGTGACTTAGTCATTGAAAGTTGTTTTCAAAACAACGTTGCTGTGACTGTGTACAAAGTTCTTTTGGTTCAGCTTATTTACTTCTCATGTTTTTCTATTATCAGTGGTCTCACCATTTCTTATAGCACATTTTTTCTGTTTTTCTTTTTCTTGCAATCCCATCCTTTCTTTGAACAGAAAAGAGGCAAGTAAGTGGTTCAATAACTTGAACTTGGAATCATGAAGACCTGTGTTCAGATCCAGACTCAGAAGCTTACTACCTATGTATGCCATCCCAGTACTTAACATAAAGTCAGGCACATTTTTGACACTTAATAAATGTTTATTAACTAAAGATGGTTATTGATTTAACCTCTGTCTGTCTCAGTTTTTATGGCAATTTTTATTTTACTGTGAGAAAACAGGAGTAGGATATAGCCTTAAATGGATTTGTTCTGTGGAATTTGGATTTAGACATAGGGCCACATTTGAGGACCTAGAGGGTCACATGTGACCTCAAGGCCACAAGCTCCCCACCTTTGCCCTGGGGTATGAGGGCCCCAGATTTTAATGCTCTAGAACAGGCCAGTCCATATGCTCTGCATGACCCCATTCCCAGGTACAGAGCATGAGAATCTCAGGCGGTCACAGGTCAAAGGTCATATATTTCAAACTGGAAGAAGCACTAGAAGTAGCTCAGTCCAGTCTCTCTCAAGGACTCCCTTGAGGAGGAGGTTCCCCCATGAAAGAGCTTAAAGCAATGAATGGAAAACCATTTTCTGGGGCTCTTCCAAAGGGCTTTCACAGTCAGCTTGGGCTTGGTCAAGTTTGGGGCTACTTAACCGCTGTTGTGTCATGGCCCCATCAGGCAATCTACTGAAACCTGTGGAGCCCAAGGTTTTTAAATGAACAAAATAAAACACGTAATGTGACAAACGAAACCAAATATATTCAAATGCACGTATCAAAATATGTGTGTGCATATATGTGTATGTGTGTGTGAGAAGTATATATGTATGTGTATATATACACATGCATATACACAAATTCATATGTGTATACATATATGAATGTATACACACATATACATGTGGGCAGCCTGATAGCACAGTAGATACAACACCAGACCTAGAGTAGAAGGACCTGAGTACAAATTCCACTTCAGACACTAGTTGTGAGACCTTGGGCAAGTCAAGTAACTGTTTGCCTCAGTTTCCTCATCTGTAAAATGAGCTGGAGAAGGAAATGGTAAACCGCTCCAATATCTTTACGAAGAAAACCCCAAAGGGGGTCACTGAGAGCCAGACATGACTGAAAGGACTTAACAACATATCCATACATACATACATACATATGTATATATATATGCATATATACATATACACACATGCATATGCATACATATATGTGTGTGTATATATACATATATATTATATTAAATTAAATTCATGGAACCCTGGTTAAGAAGCTGATCTAGATGACTTCTGAGGTTCTTTCCATCACTTAGATTCTGCAAACCTCCCCTCTATATTTAAAAGGGAAAAACAAAGTTCAAATCCCTCCTTTCTGCTGTAAACATCCTTCCCAGCAAGCACTATGTCAAGAGCTATAAAGAAACCTCAAACAATTCTGAGAATAGATGGCTATGTGGCCTGGTGGAACACTCTTTGAACCAGGAATCATGAAACTGAACATTGCCACCCCGACTTTGTCACTAATTAACTGGGTGACCCCATGATTCTAACCCATCTCAGCACCATCATTTCCTTATTCATAAACTGAAGATAGGGCTAAATAACCTCTCCCACCTCCAATATTCTGTGATCTAGAAAGGTAAGTATCTTTCCCTGAGCCTGAGATCCACAGGGAAATCAGCTCACTGCAATTCCCACCATTATCAATAGTGATAATGGCCACTAGGAAGGATGGCATTCTTAATCCTCTCCACCCCCTGGGGATCTATGTGTATATGTGTTTGTGTGTGTGTGTGTGTGTGTGTGTATGTGCGTGTAATTACCACAGAAGGGAATCTGTTGATTTAGAAAATAGCTCTTTGATGGCTTAGCTCAAACCAACTCTCCCATGTGGCTCCAGTCTCACCCAGTGATACATGAACACAATTAGCAATAATGAGGCTTGAGCCATAATCCCAAGACTCAGTCAAAAAAGAGAGAAAGACTTCTTCCACGAGAGCAGAGAGACATGAATGATGCCTCCACTTTGTTTATGCCAACTAGCAGATTGAGCAATGTCTGTCTTGCCCACGCCTCCTTCGAATGTAACTAATTATCTGTTTCATATCCATTCATTTCTCTGCAAACTTTTTCTCTCCTTTTTGTCTCTTCTTTTGCTTTCTTTTTCAATTAATCATCCATGCCATCACACAAGTGGTAGGTCAGGATTTACTCTTAGCTTTCCTCCCACGTTCCCCACACTAGCCAAGCTAGCTCACTTAACCAACTTCCTTACATGTCCATGGATAGGGTTAGGGATACTCATGCCCTGAAAATGACTCTTATCCCAATAGAAAATATGATTATGATGATGATGGTGGTGGTGATGGTGGTGATTATATTTACATAATAAAAATATAAAGTTTACAAAGCATTTTCCTTAAAATTTTCTTATTTGTTCCTCACAACAACCCTGTGAGGTAAGTGCTAGTATTATATCCCCATCCTACAGATGAAATCCAGGCCAAGAGAGAATAAGTGACTTCCCAGTGTGTTCTTGAGTTCATCACTCTATCCACTGGGCCACCTGGCTCAAATATGGAAAAGACTTCCAGGCTGAGATACTGCTGCTCCAGACACAAGGTAAATTTATTGACAGTGTTTTATTTTGGAGTCCTTAAACTCCCTATTGGCTGACTCTGTCTTTTGTTTCAGCCCATCTCAGTCAATCAAGAGTTATATATGAAGTGCTTCGCCTGTAAGAAAGGCAAAAGAAAGCTCCCTCAAGGAGCTCGTATTCTAATGAGAAAAACAACATGTAAATAACTGTACATGTAGGCTATACACAATGTCCCTGCAAGGTGATCTCACTTTTCTGACCTCCTAACTTGGTTTCTGACCCACGGCCCTGCCTAGAGCTTAAGCTTCTGCATTTCACTTCCTCCATTCATCATCACCAAAGGTCCCACTCAACATGACAACGAGGGTGCCAGTAGCTCTATTAGTCAAAATAGAAGCCTGGAAATCTTTGTGGAGGATTTGGAGAGCCAGCTGTATCAAATACAATCAATGAGTAATCAGTTTATTCACTCTGTTCTCTAAAATTAGGAACATGGGGATGAATATTTATGAGCATGCCCAATTAGGGGCACTTACCTGCATCAATTATCTGGTAGTGAGGGCTTCTAGAGAATGTTCATCTGAGCAAAGATGTGCATCTCACCTGTTTCAACAGAGCTGCCACTGCAATATCATAGTTATCAAGTAAGAGCCTAGGGGAAATCAGCCCTGGCTATTTCTGGTTATAGATTTTGGTTCCTTTGATATTTCCTATCAAACACATCAGGAATATTTAGGAAAAGCACCTGAAATCTGCTAGAATCTGTCTAAGCAATGAGTACCCCAACATTAGTAATGTTCAAGCAGGAGATGTATAATTAATTATAGATTTTTATATTGTCAAAATGGAAAGAGGCTTGGAAATTATCTGATAAAATTGTGTCATTTTCCAGATGAGTACATTAAGTAAGGATCAACAAAGGAAAGTAGACTTCTCAGGGTCTTACAGGATACTGAAATGACAAGGAGAGGATTCATGCATCCAGGAAGGTGCTGAACAACATGATTCCTTAGACCCTTTCCAACTTGAAGATTCTTTTTCTTTTCTTTTTTTCTCTTTTCTTCTTTTCCCTTCTCCTTTCTCCCTTCCTTCATCCCCCACTGTTTCTCTCTGTGTGTCTCTGTCTCTGTCCCTCCATCTTTGTTTCTCTTTCTCTATGTCTCACTGTCTCTGTCTTTGTCTCTCTCTCTCTCTTTTTCTCTCTTTCTTTCTCTCTCTCCCCCTCCATCCTTCCAGCCCACATTCTCAAAAAATTCATCATATTAATGTAAAACTTAATGAGGTCAGTCAATTGACTTTAGCCCTACTTTAGCCAGAACTGCCAACCTCAAATAATCCACTGGTCTCAGTCTCCTCAGTAGCAGGGACTACAGGTATGTGCCACTATGCCCAGCCAATTTGAGATTCACTGAGTATCTTAGTTTTACCCCATCTTTGTGAAGCTAACTACATTTTCCACTAAATCTTTTAGTTGCTTAAAACTGGAATATTAATTAAATCATTCCACCTTCTAAATCTGAGAGTTGGAAGGGAGTTCAGAAGTAATCAAACAACAAGCATTTATTGTATACTAGGTACCAAGAAGAAGCAGGTAGGTGAAAGAGTGGAGAGAATGGCAGGTCTGGAGTCAGGAAGGTTGTTCCTCCTCAGTTGAAATCTGGCCTCAGACATTTATTAGCTCTTTGACCCTAGGCAAGTCACTTAACCCCATTTACCTCAATTTCCTCCTTTCCAGCATCTTTGCCAAGAAAACCCCAAATGGGGTCACAAAGAGTCCTACACAAGTGAAAAATGACTCCACAACAACAGGTACCAGGGACTATGTTGAAGACTGAGGATTCGGAAATAAAAATAAACCTACTTCTACCCTTCAGGATTCTATACTCTAGTAAGAGAGGCAACATACATGGATAGATATATTCAAGGTATAAACAAAATAAATTCATGGTAATTATTGTGGGGGTAAAGATACTAACAGTACTGGGAAATCAAGAAAGGAATTATATAGAAGATGAAACTTGAGGTGAACTTTAGAGGAAATAAGATATTCTAAAAGGCAGGAATAAGATAGTAGTGAGCTCTAGGCATGGATGACAGGCAGTGCAAATATATGATGGGAGAAAGGGTATCATATGTAAGGAACAGAAAAAGGGCAGGCCATAGATCTCAGAGTGAATGAAGGAGTATAATGTGGAATGAGGCCAAAAGTTAAGTTGTATGTAAGCTGTGAAGGACTCTAAATGCAGATGAAGAAGAAGAAGACAGAGAAGAAGAAGAAGAAGAAGAAGAAGAAGAAGAAGAAGAAGAGGAGGAGGAGGAGGAGGAGGAGGAGGAGGAGGAGGAGGAGGAGGAGGAGGAGGAAGAGGAAGAGGAAGGAGAAGGAGAAGAAGAAGAAAATTTCTATTTGTTGTAAGAAGCTATAAGAACTGTGAGTGGACATTAGACAAGCACGATTTAATGAATTCATAATCAGACAAAGAGCATTCACCAAGCACTTACAGGTAGGTACAGAAGATAAAAACACACAAATGGAACTGCTCCTGCCCTCAGGGAACTTACATATAAAGAGGTAAAGCTTGGGTTCTATAGGATCCATTCTCCAAAATGTTCAACATGTCCTTAAAGTATCTGATGCAGCTGAGGGAGGTAGTGGGGCGGGGGGAAAATGGGGGGAAGAGGCTAAAGGAGAATTAGGCTTCTTTAGTATCCAAATTTGGTGCCTTACATGCTATATAAAGCTGCAGTTGACAATTCAATTTAATCCAATTCAACCCACATCTATTAAACAACTTCTAGGTGCCATCTAGTGCTATGAGAGGCAATGGGGATAGGATCTTGTTGTTCAATTGTTTCAGTCACATCTGACTCTTTATGACCCCATTTGGGGTTTTCTTGGCAAAGATAGTGGAGTGGTTTGCCATTTCCTTCTCCAGCTAATTTTACAGATGAGGAAACTGAGGCAAACAAGGTTAAGTGAATTGCCCAGGATCTCACAGCTAGCAAATGTCCTGAAGTCAAATTTGAACTTGGGTCTTCCTGATCCCAAATCCTGCTCTATGCCCTGTGACACCTAGTAGCCTCAAGGGATAGGATCACAGGATCATAAAACGACCCAGAGGCATCTAGTCCAACTCCTTCATTGTACAGAAAACTAAGGGAGCTTAAATTACTTTCCTAATTTCACAGGTCAGAGGCAGAAACTGAAAGAGGTCAACCAGACACTGAAGCCATTGCTTCTTCCTCTCTGACTGGAACAAAGCATGTTTTCAATGATTTATATGAGAGGAAAAGAAGATGGACCAGTCATGATACATGAGACATAACAGCAGGGAAGCCAGAGCACGTCCCTGGGGCCCTGTTACTGTTGAAAGAAACTGAAAATCCCCAACACCTTCTCGTGGGATTGGATCCCATCAGGGACACAATGAGCCTGCTTGAGTTGGACTTTTAAGGAGTGCATAGATAAAAGTTGCACAGAATGGGCAGGAATAGAGTTCTGTGATATCACAGATGGATCTGAATATTTGAATATATATGTTTGTATATATCCATGTTGTCTTGCATACTTAAGTGTACTGTTCTTTTGAATTATTATTTTATAATATATAAAAGGTGTTCCAGAAGTCTTGGTACAGTTTTAGACTATGAGAATTTAAAATTGCGCTAAGATTTTGGGACACCCTATATATAACATAAGAAACCTATATGACATATATACATATGTATATGTGTATATACACATACATGTATAGACACATGCTATCTCGTTGGATAGAATCTAGGCTCCTTTGGGGCAGAGATTGTATAATTTTTCATTCTGACTGGCACATAGAAATTTAGTAAATGTTTGCTCTGTGAATAAATGATGGTGACAGAGGAGGGAAGAAAGGCCTACACAAGTAGCTACACTACAAGGTAGCATGTGATGTGGCACAGGGGAATTGGAAAAAATTCCAGAGCAGAGGTGAAAACAAATTTAGATTTGTTCTATGAAGTTTGGATTCAGTTAAGGGCTATACTTGAGGACCTAGAGGATCATCTGTAGCCTTGAGGCCATGGGTTCCCCACCCCCGTCTAGAGGAAATGAAGAGCAGAAGACTTTCACATAGAGAGGTCAAGGGAGGCTTTGGAGAGGAAGTCAAATGTGAGATGAGACCTAAATCAAGGAGGGCCCTTGAAAGATAGAGATGGGAGGGGGAAGGAATGCTATTTTTACAAGCCTGGGGATAAAGTAAGCAAAGTCACAAATAGTAGAGAGGAGGAAAAAAAATGAGATTTGGAAATTCTTCCAATTTGGCTAAAAGAGATAAGGTAGGATGGGGTATGATAAGGGATATCTGAGATGTGAAAGATGAGCAATCTCATCTATTACCCAGATGTTTGGTCTATAAGATACCCTACATCTGCACAAATAATTAGCTGATTTACAGAACATTTCCCCTCCTTCATCTGGACATTTACCTTCAAGTTGGTCACCAGAGGGTCTTTGAAATTATGGTAGGTACATGCAGATATGCAACCTGAAGATTTACAGGGAATCCTGCCATGAAAACCAATACTGCCTCAGGCTGTCTGTGCCTGGGAAGTCATAAAAAGCCTCTTCTTCTCTTCTACAGGTGTAAATCCAAGGATTTATGGTTCATCAGTCAATAATTTGATATGCTAGTGTGAGGCATCGTAGAGCTGTCTGGTTAGATATTGTCCCACCATAAACTTGAGAAACAGTGGTCTGCCTCAGTGAGCCCCAGGGAAGCTCCGAGTTGTGTCAATCATTGCCTTTTATGTGCTTGAGCTATAACTCCCCTACTCAATGCTTCCTCAGTGATAAATGGCTCCCTAAGAGCCAAGGGATCTGTTTCCTCTCTACTATCTACACTTAACCCAAGGAAAATGCCCTCAACCCAATGGAAAGAGGTGAAGAGAATGAAGGCACTCTACCCAGAATTACAGCATTCTATCTCTAGATCTGTAAAGCCATTCAGTCCAACCACAACAATTTCACAGATGTGGAAACTGAGGCCCAGGGAAATTAAAGGATTTGGCCAAAGTTACACAGAGATGAGATTTGAATCCAGCTCCTCTGAAATTGAAACAAGTGGGGGGTTTTGTTTGCTTTTTGCCCCATGTTAGTTCTACCTGTTATCATCACCAACATCCTTCAAGGCTGAGGTCCAGTGTCTCTTAAGAGGCCTATCCCAATCCCCCAAACTGCTAGTATCCTTCCCTCCCCCCTTATTACTTTGTATTTACTCACTATGTTTTTGTACTTACTTACCTGTGCATATGTTGCTCCCCACTCTAACTCACAATAAAAAGACCAGATACTTATCTTTATAACCCTGATGGCTAGTATCAGGCACTGAATGAAAGGATGAACAAATGGAGTTGGAAGCAACTTTAGAGAAACTCAAGTCAGATGCCCTTATTTTATATGGGATCATAGATTTTAAGCTGGAAGAGTTGCTAGAGTTCTTCCGGTCCAACTCTCTAAGTTTTTAAGAGGCTGCAGAGGCCCAGGGAGGTGAATTTACTGAAATGTGGACATGGCTGTTCCAATAAACTGTAAACGCCTGGAGGGTTGGGGCTGTTTCACTCTTGTCTTTGTTTCTGCAGCACCCAGCCCAGTGCCTGACACTAACAGGTACTTGGAACCAGCTTGCCTGCAGTCAGTGGCTGAATTCGAACTACAGCTGTCCCTGTCCAGAGCTCAAGCTACTCTGCCACCCTGCTTCCTTATCATCTAACATTGGACTTGTTTCTTTTGTCCTCCTCCATTTTGACATGAGTGTCACTACCATAAAATGTTTGTCCCAAACCAAGATATAGAGTTTCACTTAACAGGTTAGATTTTTGTAAAATGAACCAGAGTCCTCTTATTTCCTCCAAGACCCTAAACCTATTAATTAGACAGCTACCATTTGTGAAAAGTGCACCTGACTTTGTTAGCCCTGAACCAATAACAAGGCTTTCTTCAGGAAAATTAAGCGCACAAGCTAAGCTCTTAGTAGTTGTTGTTCAGTCATTTCAATCATGTCCAACTCTTCATGACCCCATTTGGGGTTTTTTTGGCAGAGATACTGGAGTAGTTTGCCATTTCTTTCTCCAGCTCATTTTATAGATGAGCAAACTGAGGCAAACAGGGTTAAGTGACTTGCCCAGGGTCACATAACTGGTAAAAATCTGAGGCCAGATTTGAATTGAAGAAGATGAGTCTTCTTGACTCCAAGTCCAGCACTCTACTACTACACTACCTACCTATTAATATATTAAAACACCAATGAACATGACAACACACACACCCACACACACACACACCTTAGAGTTGTCCTTTACGGGTTGTTTTCCCCTTTTGAATGTCATCTCCTTGAAGGCAAGGACTATCTTATGTACTTGTAGTCACATCAGTGCCCAGTACAGTGTCTGGCACATACTAAGAGCCTAATGAATGTCCTATTTGCCTAACTATCTTGATTTATCTGTCTGTCATGGACATACAATTGAGGTGAGAAGAACGTCATGAGCAAATGAGCAGAAGTAGCAACGAGATGGGTACCTTTAGGTAACTATGTGAAGGCTGAGCAGACTCAGAGATTTAATGCTAGGAAGTAATTAGAGCTTAAGTGGAAAGAGCATTGGGGTTGAAGTCAAAGAACCTGGGATTAAACACTATTTGAATTAATCAATGGAAACTCATTTACCAAGCACCTACTTTACTCCAGGCACCATGCTGCTTTGGAGGTGTAAATGCTAAAAAATAGAGAGGCTGGCCTCAAGGGGCTCACATTCTAATGTAGACAGTGAAATGGACCGAGTTAATAAGTCACAAGCAAATGTCAATTAGGAATTTTGAGAGGGTCATTTATTAGCCAGGCTGGCAGCTGCCTCATGTAGAAACCTAGAGATCTTTTAATTGACTGACCCATGGATATATTAGGAGGGCAGTCCCAATCCCTCAGGCCTCCCTTTCCTGCTAGATTTGGAGTACAAGAATTACTTTCAGAGTTGTTCAGAGAATAGATGGAGATGGAATGCAGCCCTCCTAACCTTGCCACAAGAGAGGAAGGGAATAAGCATTTATTAAGCAGCTACTAAATGCCAGAAATTATGCTAGGCACTTTACAAATCTTATCTCATCCCCACAACTTCAGTAAGAGGTTTAGTACTGTTTTTATTCCCATTTGACAGTTAAGGAAACGGAGGCAGACAGTGGTGAAATGACTTTCCTGGGGTCACCTAGATAAAGTATCTGAACTTAGATCTTCCAAGCTCCAGGCATGGTATACTATCTATTGTACCACCTACCTATCTGGAGCTCATGACCACATAGGTAAAGTTGTGCCTGGAATGGAGGCATCTCCAACTTGTCTCATTTGTCCTTTAGCATAGGTCTTGATGAGATCTTGAAAGGTAATCTTCATCACCTTCCTGGGAACCCAAGAAACAGGGTAGTAATCATTGGAGCATTGTGGCAGCAGCAGCCAAAGAAACAAATCAACTAAAAGTGCTAATTGCCTAAGGAAAAGATCAAAAAGAGGAAGATGCTTCATGGTGATCATGCTTAACAGATAGGAAATGTAAAAGGACTAATGACTAGTCTTTACATAGAAACTATGTGCAAATGCAGCCTATGAGGTCTCTCAACTGATTATACTAACAGTGATGTTACTAGATTCTGTTCTAATCATGCTATAATTAATCTAGGTGATTCAGTGGGCAGAACAATGGATAGAGTGCTAGGCAGGGAGTCAGGAAAATCAGAGTTCAAATCTAGCCTCAGACACTTTTCAGTTGTGTAGTTCTGAACAAGTCTTTCAGCTCTGTCTGCCTCAATTTTGTCACTTGTGAAAGGGGATAATAGCACTAGCTCTCCGGATTGTTTTAAGAATAAAATAACATTTGCGAACTACTTTGTTGTTCATCTTTCATTCTCAGAAAGGACCAATGACATCAAGATGGTAGTGTCTTGACTTGCAAGTGAATTTGAATTTAAGTGAGGCAGAGCTACGCAACATCAACAGCCTCACTTTCTCCTCCAGAGTAACATGAGTCCAGAGGCAAGACATCAGTCAGGATGGCTGGAGATAGCCCCAGATGCAGTGAAGAGATCTTAGGCTTTTTAAGCTAAGGTCTTTCCCAGGTCTCAGTTTATCTGAGGCAACACCCATTCAGTGATTAAGTGATTTAAGGCTAGGTAAGAAATGCAGCAAAAAATGGCCTAGTTTGTCTACTCAAGAGAAAAAAATCAATCTGGGACCCTCCAGGTTTCTGGCCAGAACAGAAACAATTACTATTTACACTCACTCTGAGCTATCAAAATCCAAACAATAACAAAGTAAGGCTTGGGTTGGGCTTATTATTGGCCAATCAGTGAGAGCCAAAGTGATTTGGGTTAAAATATGGTCAAGTAGCATCATTTGAAACCTCATGGGCTTTATCAAAGCCTGGTTTTCCACAGGTCTATTTCAAGAAGTCATAAATGAAACTACCTAATGTGCTATAGGAATGCTACCTATGATTTTGATTCTGTATTGCTTATCATGGGCAACTGAGTAGCACAATAGATGGAGTAATAGGCCTCTAATCTGAAAGACTCCTCTTCCTAAGTTCAAATTTAGCTTCAGACACTTCCTAGGTGGGGATGCTAGACCACTGGTGAAAATAAGGATTGCCATATTGTCTCCCAACTTCCTCAAAGCAGAAGAATTTTAGAAGAAATATGTTACAGGTTGGTCCTTCGCAGTGCCTGAGTCTAGCACTAAGATTAAGAGAATTTAAACTTTCCCTCTCTCTCTGACTACTGAATCATATTCCCATAGGTCTTATGCTTAGATTGTTTGCCATAGTTTCCTTATCTGTAAAATGAGTTGGAGAAGGAAATGGTAAACTACTCCAGTATTATTGCCAAGAAAACCCCAAGTGGGGTCATAAAGAGTGGGACGTGACTGAAAATAACTGAAAAGCAACAAATTGCTTACCATTCTCTTTCCTATGTGAGAATAAAACTTCCTATTCTGTATCTGATTCATGTTTGTACTCTAGGAACCTCTTCACTTTATGCTCTTTCTAGGGGAAACCCTTAGACTAATGCCAAAAATGGAATCGTTCCTCTGGAATTTGAGGCATTTCTGGGATGTAGCACTGGTGATTTCATCTCCTCTACAAAGAGATCAGATTCTCTGTAATGAACTTAAGCAAACCATAAGAACAGGCAAAGGAGGACAGGTTGGTGACAGTTATGGCTTCAGTCAAGCAGTGCCTGGCATTGTACTAGCACAAGACAGCTGTGTGATCTTGTGGCAGTTTGGTGACATAGTGGATAGAGTGTTGAACTTCAAATCAAGAAAACCTGAGTTCAAATCCCCTCTCACAAGCTACCTGGCTGTGTACCCGAGCACATCCTTTAACTTCTCTCATTCCCAGTTTCCTCATCTGTAAAATGGAGCACCTACCTCAAAGGGTTGTTGAGAGGGTCAAATGAGATCCCATATGTCAAGCAATTTGTGAAACTTAAAGCTCTATAAAATGATTGCTCTTAGTTTTTCCAACAATAAAAGAAGGGAGGTCCCTTCTATTTTCAAAAATGAGCCTACAATTTCATACATTAGTATAATATACACCATGAGTCTAGTACCTATCACAAACCATTTGGTTAAGCCATTGGTTTTTTCTGACCTGCGTGGTCTTTTCTGTTCAAACTGTTTGTATGAACAGCACAGTCTAAGCATAAGACCTGTGGGAATATGATTCAGTAGTCAGAGAGAGAGGGAAAGTTTAAATTCTCTTAATCTTAATGCTAGACTCAGGCACTGCGAAGGACTTCTGAAATTCTGCTTTGAGGAAGTAGGGAGACAATATGGCAATCCTTATTTTCACCAGTGGTCAAAACCAACTAAACAGTAAGTCTCAACTAAAATCCAACTTTATAGGAAGCCTTCCCATCCTTCTCACTTCCAATACCTTCCATATGGTAGTTATCTAATATTTATCCTGTATATAGAATATATATATATATTTGTATGTTATTTTCCCCATTAGGTTGTAAATTCCTTGAGGGTAGGGACTCCTTTTTGTCTGATGTTTAGTACAGTGCCTAGTACATAGTAGGTCTTCATAAATATTTACTGATTGATTACATTTATAATTTATGGTTTACAAAGTTCTATCTGCACAAAAACTCTGTTCCATAGATAAGCATGCTAAGATCCTCATTTTATGGCAGAGGAAATAAAGTAATTCATTTGTTTTCACCAAGATACAAAGTAGAGTAATCCCATCTTTAATCTCAGTCATGGAATTGTGGAATTCAGAGGTGAACAGGGTCCAAAAGGCCGTCAAAGTCAACCCCTTCTTAAATGAAGAAGTCCTACACAAGAACCCAGGTCATCTATCAGTGATGTCAAGGCTTCCAATGAGTGAGAACATCCTGTTTCCAAGGAAGCCCATTACAGAGATGGGTCTCAAAAGCAGCAAGATTGAAATTCAAATGTTACCTTGGACATACAGCTGCTGCATGACCCTGGGGAAGTCACATGACCTCACTCTGCTCTAGGCAGCTCTCTAAGAATATAAGTTGAAGAAAAGATGACAGCCTATGTAGATAATAATCACAACATGCCTGAATATTTGCAAATCAACTTACAAATATCTTTTAATTCATACAATGACCTTGGGGGCTAAGTGCTAATATTTACAGTTGAGGAAGATGAAGGAGGCAGAGGTTAATTGACTTGTCCAGGGCCACAAAGTTAGCAAGTCTGAAGTAGGATTTGAATTCAGTTCTTCTTGGCTTCAAATCCAACATTCTAGCCTCAATGCCACTTAGTAGGAATTTTCTCATCTAGCAATTTCTTGTATGTAATGGTCTTTGCTCCAGGGCAGCTAGGTGGCTCAATGAATAGAGCAGGATCTGAAGTCAGGAGGACCTAAGTTCAAAAGCAGTCTCAGACACTTATTAGTCGTGTGACTATGGGCTGTGACTGCCCATGTTTTGCCTCACTTTTCTCAACTGTAAAATGAGATAGAAAAGGAAATGGCAAACCATTCCAGTGGCTTTGCTAAGAAAATCCTAAATTGGGTCTCAAAGAGTCGCTGTGACTGACTTGGTCAGACATGACTGAAACAATTAAACATCAACAATATAGTCTGGCAGGTGGAGAGAACAATAACAGCTTGGGGTGGCAGTGTGGGTAGAGGTGAGGAGGAGGGCAGGATCATCAAGGACAGAGGCATCCACAATGCTAGCTTGCTTCAAGCACAATGCTACTCTGGACAGCATTTTCTAAACCTTGTCTCTCACCAGTTTTTTCCACCCTTCCTACCCCGCAATCTTTCTTTCCACAGATCTAGGCTTGAGAAAAAACACACTCCAAATTATGCAGACTGTTTGATGGGGTCTCTGAACCATGGCCATTCATTGATGGGATAGACATTTTTAATTAAGCTCCATGTGCAATTATAACTTTGCTGGTTATTAACAGTGATGAGAAAAAATTACACAGCTGTGATCGCTGGCAGGGCCATTAGACTGACTTCTGGATGTCATAACATTTGTTGAATGGAGGTGTTTCCTTTTATGTACAAAGGCCAGTGGAGGGGAGTTTGTCATTGTTATTAATTTAAGATTGTTTGATCTGTCACTCAGTATTGAATCCAATTAAAGGGTGGGGTACAATATCAGGCCTAGCTAGGAAGGACCATTTAGCTATAAGAATCAAATCCTAACCAGACTTCAAAAATCTCTTCAAAGAAATGGGTCCCATTAGAAACCATAAAAGACAAGGAACACAGGACAAAGATAAAACCCCATTTTTTGCCCTCAAGAAAAATGATGTTTGTGCAGCTTGGGTCATTAGAGATGAAATGCTTCCTATGCAAATTAAGAGGACCATTTATTTCTTTTAATGAAACTGAGAGGCTCTTAGGGGACTGTCACACATGCCTGTGAATGATCCTTAAACATCTCTGTAGCTGTTCTCTCTCAATGGAATGAATTAATTGAAAATAATTACTTTTCTGACAGAATTTCAGGGACAAAGGTGAAAATATTTACTTCTACTCTGTTGTGAATGCAGATGAAATGAAGTCTCACCCTGCAACCCATGCTCTGTGTACCTCTCTGAGAGAGGTTCACTTGGCCTCTGCTCAATCTTACCTACAAAAGACATTTCCAGTTCTCTCTAGCTACTTGTGCTCTCCCCTCTAAGATTACCATCCACCGACTTTGTATATATTTTGTAGGTCCTAATTATTCACACATTAAACAACAAACTCCTTAAGAAGAGGGTGTGCTTTTTGCATTCTTTGTATCTCCAGCACTTAGCGCAGTGCCTGACAAATTCTTTTGATGTGGCTGTTATTATTTAGTCATTCAAGACTCTACTGGAGTTTTCTCGGTAAAGAAGCTGGAGTGGTTTTCCATTTCCTTTTCCAGACAGTTTTACAGATGAGAAAACTGTGAGCAAACAGGGTTAAGTAACTTACCTAGGGTCACATAGCTAATGTCTGAGGCCAAATTTGAATTCAGGTGTTCCTAGCTCCAGGCCCAATGCTCCAATCACTTTACCACCTAGTTGCTCAAATAATAAGAAATATTTGTTGACTGAGTTGCAGAAGAGAGAATTTTCCTTTGGAATTCTTAGGTATCTGGTTCAATTCTGGCTGAAGGGGGTGATCTGTACATGTAAAATACACTGTAAAACAATGAGATATGGTGGAATTAAGTTAACCAATTAAAAACATTCATTAAAAATCTACTATTTTCCAGGCACTGTAGTAAACACTGGGAATACACAGACAAAAGCTAAAATAGTTGCTGCTCTCAGAGAGTTTATATTCTATTGACAGAGATGGCATGCACATCTATAGGAAGGAATATAGAAGACAGACACAAAATAGATACAAAATAAACTTAGAAAGGAAGAAAATATGATCTAAGGGTCCTGGGGAAGTTCTTCATTTGAACTGAGCCTTGAAGACAACCAAGTCTAAGAGGTATGGTGGATACTAAGGGCAAAGACATGGAGATGGAAAATGGAGCATCAGCAAGAAGACCAGTATGGCCAAATTGTAAAGTGTAGAAACTACAGGAAAAGGTTGGAAAGATAAAAGGGGGGCAGGGCAGGTTGTTAAGAGCTTTAAATGTCAAACAGATATTTGACTCTAAAGGTAATGGAGAGCCACCATGGTTTATTGAATGTTTATGTTGAGGGAGAGGAAATTGACAGGGTCAGATCTTTGATATTGGAAAATAACTTTGGCAGTCATGAAGAAGATAGATTGTTGCGGGGAGAAACTTGAGGCAGGGAGGCCAATTGATCATACAATAATATCAAGCGTTTATACAGCACATCAAGGTTTGCAAAGTTCCTTGCATGTGGTATTTCATTTGATCCTTACAAAAGCTCTTTGAGGTAGGTATTATTATTCTCTCCATTTAACAGCAAAAGAAATTGAGTAACAAAAAACTTAAGTGACTTGCCCAGTCACATGGCCAGTAAGTGAGTGTCCAAGGCAAAAGTCTTCCTGATTCCAAGCCCAAAACTCTGTCCATTGTACCATCTAGCTGTCTATTAGGAACCTACTGTAATATACAAGCAAGAGGTCAATGTGGACTTAAACTGAAATGGTAGCTTTGTGAATGGAACAAAGGGAAAGTATATAAAATATTCCACAGGGATAGAAACGATGAAATTTGACAACATATGAGCTATGTGTGATGGGAAGAGTAAGAAAGTTTACCAGATTTGGAAAGAAAAGACAAGGATTCAAATCTCATTTCCACCATTTGCCAGCTGCTTGACTTTGAGCAGCTAGTATAGTAGAATGAGCTTTGGATTTAGTATCAAAGGAACTGGGTTCAAATCCTGGCTCTTACACTTGACAGCTATGAGATCTTAAATGAAGAAGGTGACTTCTCTGATGCTCCTCATCTTTATCTGCAAAATAAAGGAACTTGGGCTAGGCAACCTCAAGGGTTCCTTCAAACTTCAAATCTTTATGCCTATAATAAGTCATTTCCCTTCTCAATCTTTGACTTACCTTATCTGTAGAAGGAAGGAGTTGAATTAAATGGGCTTAAAAGACCTTTCTGACCCTAAAATACAATGATTAGAAGCTTTTTCTGACAATGTTGAGATCATGTTTGAATGCTTAGATCTGGAATTCAGTATTTTTTAAAAATTCAACTTAATAGAAATTACTTTATTTTTATGTTTTTATTTTTAAAATTTATTTCTTTTTAAATCTATTCATGTATTTATTTTTATTTTATTTTTAAATTTATAGAATAAAGCACATATTTCCATAACACAGTATAATTAAAAAAGATGATTGCACAAAATTGTAAATCTATTATGTGAGGGATTGCTATTCCTTTTAAATATATACTAAAATTATCATGTAAATTTCTTTTTGGAATTTTTTCTTCTTTCAGTATTTTAAGGATCTGTGATTTCATGAAGGTGGATAGTTCCTCTGCTGATGTATATCAGAGCCCATCAAAGACTGAGAAGTCTTTCAGAGCCACTAGAGTCAAAAGATTCATCACTTAGTGGCCATCCTGGTGAGGCAATTCACTGAGTTTAGCCAGACTGGTCATTAGACAATAGACAAATAACCTGACAGCTCATTTTCTAAGTCCTTCCCTCATGGAAAGCCTTCCAGATCTAATAGCTCATTGGCAAAATCTCTAACTCTTCACAATAAGGCAACAACAACAATTCCATTATCAATAGCTCCCCATTAGACTGTAAGTTCCTTGAGGGGAGCAGCTATCTTTCATCTTTTTCCTTTTTTTGTAACCACAGGTCTTAGCACAATGCCTGGCTCTTAGTGAATAGTTAAAAAATGTTTGTTTTCTGGTTGTTGACTGAGAGGTTTTTATAGCACTTTGAGGTTCGCAAGGGCAGCTAGGTGGCTGGATAAAGCAATTTGCTTGGAGCAAGAAAAACTCATCTTCATGTCTTCAAATTCCACCTTAGTTATTTGTTAGCTATATGAACCTGTGCAAGTCACTTCACCCTGTTTAGCCTCAGCTTCCTCAGCTATAAAATGAGCTAAAGAAGGAAATGGCAAGCCACTCCAATATCTTTGCCAAGAAAACCCCAAAAAGATCACAGTCAGATATAACTGAAATAACTCAATAACAACAAAGGTTTGCAAAGCACTTTTTATAAATTGTTATACTTGTTTTGCTAGTGAGTCAAGGACAAATTTTAGATTGGTAGGCTTGGTGAGGTAGAAGGATTTTAGTGCAAAAAGGGGGTTGGAATGTGAGCAGGTAGAAAACTAATTTCTCTTAGGAAAAGTAGCCCAGGAGTGAAGATGGCAGAATAAAGGCAGGGACTTTCCTGAGATCTCCCCTGAATCCCTCAAAATACCTTTAAATAATGACTGCACAAATTCTAGAGTGTTAGAACACACAAAAAGATGGAATGAAACAATTTTCCAGCCTAAGGCAACTTGGAATGTTGGCAGGAAAGGTCTGTTGAATCAGGTTGAGAGAGGAGCACAGTCTAGCACAGTCTGTGCCAGCATAGACCACCCCCGGAAATCATGAGCAGGCTTCAGAGTGACTGAATCAGTGGCAGCAGTAGTGATTTCTAGACCTCTCAGCCCACAGATGGTAAAGGCATCAGAAAATGGGTAAGAAAGCAATTTCAGGGGTCTCTTTGCTGGCACCAGGGGTAGGACTCTGTCACATTGCATATACTTGGATCTAGGTTACAATTTTGCGTCTTAGCCCTAAAGCAAGGAGGAGCTCTAGCACAGCCAAACTTGCACTTACAGGGGACCAGAGACCCTCATCACGATTCCAGGACAGAAAAGAGTGCTTGCGGTAACTGAAAAATTGGTGCACAGTACAGAAGAGTAGTAAATACACCTCTCTTTAGATCACACTACCTTGGGAGAGTCAAAAACTCACAGGTCCCCATGATTACATCTGAAAATTGCTGCACAAACTCCTGAAACTTGAGAAACTTGCCCCCCCACTTCATTTGGAAGCCAAGGCCCACTTTAGCATAGAGTTAAAAGTAAAAAAATGAACTAGAAATGAGCAAAAAGAGAAAAAGATTCTGACCAAAGACAAAAAGATCAAAACACACAATCACAAGAAGAAAATGAAGTAAAAATTCCTGCATCCAAAGCCTCAAAGAAAAATATGAATTGGTCTCAGGCCATCAAAGAACACAAAAAGGATTTTAAAAATCAAGTAAGAGGAAAATTTGGGAAAAGAAATAACAGCTATGCAAGAAAATCATGAAAAAAGACTCAACAGCTAGATAAAGGAGGCCCCCCAAAAAAAGTAATAAAGAAAATAACACCTTAAAAAACAGAACAAGTCAAATGGTAAAAGAAGTCTAAAAATCCAGTGAGAGAAAGAATGCCTTGAAAAGCAGAATTGTTCAAATGGAAAAAAGCTATACAAAAATTCACTGAAGAGAAGAGCTCTTTTAAAAAGTAGAATTGGCCAAATGGAAAAGGAGATACAAAAGTTCACCAAAGAAAATAATTCCTTAAAAGTAAGAATTGGGCAAGTGAAAGCTAATGACTTTATAAGACATCAAGAAGCAATCAAACAAAATCAAAAGACTGGAAAAAAAATAGAAGAAAAAGTGAAATATCTCATTGCCTGTATAACTTAATTTTCAGTTGCATGCTAAAACAATTTTTAACATTCATTCTTAAATTTCATATTATCTCCCTCCTTCCCTACCCACCCTCATTGAGAAAATAAGCAATTCAATATAGTTCATGCATGGGTAACAATGAAAAGCATTTCCATAATAGTTATGTTGTAAAAGACTAACCTAACATCCCTCTGTCCCATCATGTCCTTTATTTATTCCATTCTCTCCCTCGAACTATCATCCCACTGTGTAGTGGTTGCTTCTGATTATTCCATTCCCCAATTTGCTGTCCCTTTTACTATCTTTTCTCTCCTATCCCCTTCCCCCTTACCTTACTGTAGGGTAAAATAGATTTCTATATCCAGTTAAGTGTGTATTATTCCCTCCTTAATTCAAATCCAATTAGAGTAATGTTCAGTTATTTCCTTTCATCTCCCCTCTCTTCCCCTCCATTGTAGAAGCTCTTTCTTCCCTCTTGTATGTGAGATGATTTGCTACATCCTACCTCTCCCTTTATCTTACTCCTAGTACATTTCATTCAACAATGAATTTTATTTTTTAGGTATTCTCTCTTCATATTCAGCTCACCCTGTGTCCTCTATGTATGCATATGTATATACATACACTCATGTACATATACATACCTATACATATATAATATACATATACATATACATACCCATACACACCTACATATAGACATACATATGCATGTGTGTGGGTATGTGTGTGTGTATCCCTCCAACTACCCCAATACTGAAAATTATCTCATTAGTTACAAATAACATCTTTCCATGTAGGAATGTAAACAGTTCAACTTTAGTGAGTATCTTAAGGCTTCTCTTTCCTATTTACCTTTTCATGTTTCTCTTGATTCTTGTATTTGAAAGTCAAATTTTCTATTCAGCTCTGGTCTTTGCAACAAGAATGCTTGGAAGTTCTCTATTTCACTGAGATTCCATTTTTTCCCCTGAAGTATTATACTCACTTTTGCTGGGTAGGTGAGTCTTGGTTTTACTCCTATCTCATTTGACTTCCGAAATATCATATTCCAAGCCCTTTGATCCCTTAGTGTAGAAGTTGCTAAATCCTGTATTACCCTGATTGTATTTCCACAATATTTGAATTGTTTCTTTCTGGCTGCTTGCAATGTTTTCTCCTTGACCTTGGAACTCTGGAATTTGGCTACAATATTCCTAGGAGTTTTCCTTTGGGGATCTCTTTCAGGAGGTGATCAGTGAATTCTTTGCATTTCTATTTTACCCTCTGGTTCTAGAATATCAGGGCAGTTTTCCTTGAAAATTTCTTAGAAGATGATATCTTGCTTCTTTTTAGTATCATGATTTTCAGGTAGATCAATAATTTTTAAATTATCTCTCCTGGATCTATTTTCCAGGTCAGTTGTTTTTTTTTCCAATGAGATATTTCACATTGTCTTCTATTTTTTCATTCTTTTGGTTTTGTTTTATAATTTCTTGGTTTCTCATAAAGTCATTAGCGTCTACTACTCAATTCTAATTTTGAAAGAACTATTTTCTTCAGTAAGCTTTTGAACCTCCTTTTTCATTTGACTAATTCTGTTTTTAGGTCATTCTTCTTATCATTGGATTTTTGGACCTCTTTTGCCATTTGAGTTAGTCAATTTTTAAAGGTGTTATTTTCCTCACCATTTTTGGGTGTCTTTTGGCATGCTGTTGACTCAATTTTCATGATTTTCTTTCATCATTCTTATTTCTCTCCCCAATTTTTCCTCCACCTCTCTTATTTGATTTTCAAAATCATTTTTGAGCTCTTCCATGGCCTGAAACCATTGCATAGTTTTTTGGAGGTTTTGGATGTAGAAGCCTTAACTTTTATGGCTTCGTCTGATAGCTTTGTTCTTCCTCATCTGAAAGGATAGAAGAAAATACATTTTCACCAAGAAAGTAACCTTCTATAGTCTTATTTTTCCCCTATTTGGGGGCATTTTCCCAGCCAGTTACTTGGCTTTTGAGTCCTTTGTCAAGTGGAGGGTATACTCTAGTGACCTGTAAGTTCTCAGTTCCTCCAAGATGGCACAATCAAGGGAGAGAAGTTTACTCCTCTCCTGGCCTATTCTCTGATCTGTGAGCAACTATAAGCATTCTTATCTGCCCAGGATACGCGAGTAGTGTTCTTCTTCACAGTCACCACCAGTTCTACCCTGCCGGTGTTCCTCCTCACCCCAGGACCACCACTCAGGACTGAGACCCAGATCTGCTGCTTGATTCCCCCCGAGTCTCTAGGCCTAAGGCTCTAAAAGTGGATGCTGCTGCCATCGTGGCTACTGTTATTCTGAGGCAAGCTGGGGCCAAACCATGCTCCCCTCTCACCCAGATGAAAGAATTCTCACTGACCTTTGAAGCTGTCTTTGGTATTTGTGGATTGAGAAATTTGGGATTTTGCTCCAGTTTTGTCTGCTCTGCATGACCCAGGCTGGGCTGGGCTCTGCTCTGAGTCCAGTGCAATAGACCTTTCCTCTCATCCTTCCAGGCTTTCTTAGGCTGAAAATCTCTTTCACTCTATTGTTTTGTGGCTTCTGCTGTTGTAGAATTTGTTTAAAGTCCTTTTTTACAGGTAGTTTGTGGGCAATGGAGAGAAAGCTAGAGCAGGTCCATTTTTCTACTCCACCATCTTGGTTCTGTCCCCTCTGATTATTCTTTAACAACATGATTAATGTGGAAATATAGTTAATATGATTGTACATCTATAATCTATGTCATATTGCTTACCATTTGAGAAGGGAGAATAAAAGGGGAGGTAGAAAAATTTGGAACTCAAAAGCTTACAAAAATGAATTTATATGCAATTGGAAACTATTAAGTGCAAAAAAAAGAAGAAAAATTGATGAGCAGGATACTCTCAGGAAAACATGAAAAGACTTACATGAACTGATGCAGTGAAATGAGCAGAACCAGGAGAACATTGTTCACAGTAACAGGAATATTTTATGATGATATACTATGAATAACTTAGCTATGCTCAGCAATGTAATGATCCAAGACAATTCTATAGGATGATGGAAGGTACTGTCCATCTCCAGAGAAAGACCTGGTAGAATCTGAATGTAGATCAAATACACTTTTTCTTTACTTTATTTTTCTTAGGGTTGTTTTTGTCTATTTTCTTTCACATAATAACTTACATGGAAATGTATTTTGTATGACTATACATGTTTAATCCATGCCAAATTTCTTGCCTTCTCAATGAAGGGAAGGAGGGGGGATAGAGAGAGAGAATTTGGAACTCGTTCGAAGAAAAAAAATTTTAAATCATTTTTACTGTAATTGAGGACCAATTTTTTTTTAAGTAAGCCATTTCTACTTGTCCTGATTTAATAGCCACTACAGGATGCACAAAAGAGTCAATTACACCTGGACTGTAAAAAAGCAAAAGGTCTTTAAGTACGAAGTTTTCACTCACCCAAGATGGTGATTCAGGGCTCTAAATGAAACACCTTTGGACCAGAGAAGGAGTATTATGAGAATCAAATAAGATAATAGACATAATTCATTTTGTAAACCCTAAAATTCTATGTAACTGCTAGTTATCAATATTAGTATTCGTAGTCATTTTTTTTTATGTTAGTGTTATTAACCTCCTGTCATTAGGCCTCCAGTCTAGTGATGACTTCATTTCTTGAGCCTTCTCCTGCACTCCTGCTAGGACCAAGGAATGTTTATAGAGCAATAAAGTGGTATGTTAATAAATGTTTAACTCGGCTTTGGGAAGGTAACAAGAGCCTACATTAGTAACATTTTCTTAAATCTAGAACACCAACCAAGCAAGAAACTAAGCCCTGGTTTGTAGCCAGTTTTGGGGGTGTAAATGCTCTCACTGAAATTTACCAATATCTCTCCAAAGTTGGTAAGAGCTTACCCCAGCACACTCCTGGAAAAGAATATAGGGACCCTCAGATAGAATAGTCTTCAAGCCAAGGAGAAAAGCATCAGCAACTGTTCTTTGGAAAAATTATCCTTAGATCAAGTTCTCCACTGTCTTCTGATTGATGTGGGATGCCTGGCACCCCACTACTTTCCAACCTGGACAACTTCCCCAGAAACCTGAAGATCATGCATTTCATAGGAGAGGGGTTGTTCCTCACACAGGTGAATCCAATTAGTTTCCCATCTCTGATGTCACCAGTAGGGTGACCCAAGGTGCTGGTCAAAGGAAGTCAGGGCAAATCCAATAGGAGAGAATAAGCTGGGGGATGGAAGAGGGTGCCCATAGTGGAAGCATGGAAGTTTCCAGAAAAAGGCAATATAAGGAGGTGTTAAACAGGAGAAAGGGAAAAAGAAGAAAGCTTTTGACAAATAAATCTTATGACTGTTAGGCCCATACCATACAAGTTTGGAGATACTAAGGCACTGCCCATTAGCATTCTATTTTAATTTCATTCATCAGATATCCAAAAAATAAGTCTCACCTCTACCTATGATATCTGATGTTCACAGAAGTTAATATTTTTTAAGAGCCTGGGAAGCTATAAATGGTCACTGACCCATCCTCCTCCTTTCTCATCCCTGTAAAATCTTTATTGGAATGGTTTATGCATGTGTCAAGAATATCCTTAGTGAGGATATGAGAGAGGAATAGATAGTATTGTGCAGATCGCTCTCCAACTTAGATCAAATCATAGTCATATAATTGGCTAGAGGTAGAATAAATATAAGGTACTCCCGTGTCTATTGTTTGAGACAAAAACAAAACTCTGATTCAGGGGAGTAAAACACAATGTTAAAGGGTTTCCTCCAACAAGATATCTCCCCCTAATACTGCTGAACCTGGCAGTCAATAAGAGGTTTAGCTGAATTAAGCGGGGAGGGGGAAAACAAACATTTATTTAGCACCTACTCTGTGCCAGGCACTACACTAAACATTTTACGAGTATTATCTCATCTGACTCTCACAACACAGTGAAATAGATGCTTTTATTATTCTTGTTTTATAGTTGAGGAAATAAGGCAGTGAAGTTAGATGATTTATCAGTTGTTAGATTCTGAGGCTGGATTTGAACTCGAGTGTTCCTGGCTTCAAGCTCAGAATTCTTACCAATGTGCTGCTTAGCTGCCCTTGAATACACCCAAAGCAATGTATACTACTCAGAACAAAGGTGAGAGTTGTACTGGACTCTGTTCTGCTTGGAGCATATCTGGGTCTGGACAATATATTTTGGGAGGATACTGCTGAGTTAGAGCACATCTAAAAAACTTTGACCATGATAGGCAAATAGATAGTAGATGTGAATAGAAAGAGTTGGAATAGATGGAGACAGATAGACAGACTGATGGATCATAGGTAGGTAGGTAGATAGGTGGGTAGGTAGGTAGGTAGGTATGTGGATAGATGGATGGATGAATGGATGGTTGGTTGGTTGGTTGGTTGTTGTCCTTCATCTCTGAAGAGGACCAAAATGACATCACCATGATAAAGTGAAATTTCAGTGTGTCCAACTGTGGCTGATCAGATCAATAACAGCTCAGAGTGTTCTACCACAGGATGGGCACAGATACTCCTTGGGAATATTTGGGGTGGATATCCCAAATTTGCGCATCCTGCATTTACTTTGTGCTGTCTTAATTCTGCTTTGCTCAAAGAGCACAGTAGTAAATGTTAAGAAGTTAGGAGAAGCTCTGTTTTCCAGAGCTCAGCAAGCAGGTGTGCCCTGAGTTTGGCATGACAACAGTCCTTTGCATTCACCCTTCTGAATGATCTCGGTCCCAACAAAAGGCCAGAATTACTTCACCCCAGCATCAGGAAGTCTCTGAGCTTGGACAAACACCTATGACACCTGTGTCCCAGTCATGAAGTCCTGCTATGAATCAAACATGTCACATTGCTATATTGTCCTCTGTGTTAAGGCTATAGATCAGTGCGGAGTCATTTGTGTGACTATTGAGATCTTCCCACATTTCCCAGTAGGTGGTGTGGCTCCAGCACTTGTCCTTGTTTGTAAGCCATTTTCCTCACTTTGAAATTGAACTTCTGATTCCTGACTCTCCTGTTTCTAGCCTGCTTTGTTTAGCTACAACCACCCACAGATGGAGGCCCATTCTGGTCCAGTTGAAAGGAAGTAAGGCAGAACCTCAAGAGTTTACTTTCTAATGAAGAAAGTAAATGTACATTGTGAAGTTAGAGAGTGGAGGACAAGGGGAATACAAGTGTGGTGGCATGGATGGAGATGACCTAGAAGTTTGACATATGCCTAGAATGATTGAGTTGAGTCCAGAACTGACCTATCAGAGACAGAGTGGCTCCAGAAGCAAAGTCCCTTCTTAGGAGGGCAGACAGTGCTGATGATTGCTTAAGTGGAGTCAATTGTAGTCTACATGATTGGAGATGTCATGGAAGTGACCAGGATGGGGAGACTGGAGACCATGCTATATAGGAGGATCATTTGAAGGCCCTAGGAATATTTGCATGGAGAATACTTAAGAAGATAGGATGGTTGTCTTGAAGATGAAAGACTATATGGAAAGGTTGTATGGAAAAGGTAAGTGACTCATGAATATTCACCTGGCTGGCAAGTGGCAGAGCCTGAGTTCTAAACTGATTCTTTGGTTCCAATTCTAGCATTCACATCACCGCACCATACCTGCCCTAAATTCCTTAACCTACTGGAGGCTCCATTTTCTCACTTGTAAAAAAAGTGGGGGGAGAGTGGGAATCACACCCAAAAAATCATAGATTTGGAAGCTAAAAGGAATCTAAAAAAGAATTCATGAAACTCAAAGCCTTCAATTTATGGTTGGAGAAGCTTGGATTAGAGAAATTCACAATCCTCTTAGATTTAGAGCAGTCAGAGGACTTGCCCAAGGTATGTGAATATGTGACAGAGCTAGAATTATCTAGTACTATCCACTGCACCATATTGGCCCCAAACTTGAGCCCTTCCTGGCCCTCAGAGTTGGTTTAAGATTCTTTGAGAAAATAGATGTGAATATGCTTTAAGATAAATCAAAGATCTCTCTAGATATGATGTATTAAAGAATGTCCTTCTCTGTGGATATGGTGCTAGAAGGAACCTCAGATAGTCCAACCTCTTTGACTGAGCCCCAATGATGAGAAAAAATGATGAGATCCCAAGAGGTTGAATAAGTTACCTAAGGCTACACAGTAATGTGTCAGAGGTGGGATTTGAATCCAAATTCTCTGACTCTAGGACCAGTGTTCTTCGACTAGACCAATGTACAAGGATCAGAATTACACAGGATGAGAAAGTAGGTAGGGATGACATTTACCTGAACCACTGGTGAAGAGATATAACCACTCCCAACAAAAAGATCAAAGAACCATTGTGGTACTGAACATCTAATGTGGCTGCACAGGGAACCATCAGTATTCACTGGCAGTCAACTGTGAGCAGGCCTATGATACCTTCTTTAAAGCACATGCATATGCGCACACACACACACACACACACACACACACACACACACACCGCCACTCCTCCTTGGCCAATACTATCACACTAAAGATGAGGAAAGTTATAATCAACTGAAGATGTCCCAAAAGCAAATGTCAAAATCATTCCCTGACAAGTCTTCAAACCAGTCTCCTGAGCAAGGCAGCAGCTGACAAAATTAGACACAGACCATATATGCAACTTGAGGAGCAGGCCTATAACATCTGACATGTGGCACCCATCATCCCTAGCAGCCAACACTGCCTCCAAATGTTAGATGGATTACTTAATAAGCATGAAACAGTGAGAGAAGAAAGGTGAAGACTTCCTACATTCACAGCTGGGGTAAGATGGAACCCA
>CM053769.1:113875386-113910241 GCA_028658325.1 Potorous gilbertii
CAACTATGAGTATATTAAGATTGTGCTAAGCACCAAAGATAGAAAAAGAGAGAAAAGACAGTTCCTCCTCAGGGAGATCACAATCTCATAGCAACAAGTAAATATTTACAAACCAGTCAGATACAGGATAAATAGGAAAAAATGAACAAAAGGGAAGACACTAGAATTAAGAGACACATGTGAAATCAAATGGATTGTTCTTACCACTCAATCTCCTCTTTCTGACAGAAATACTACAGATTCTCTCTGTAGCAGCCCCATCCATACAGTCCTGTCACAATATCAAAATGTCCTTGGCCTCTCTAAGTAACTGTATGACCCTTGAGAAATAACCTTGTCACTCAACCTCAGTTTTCTCCTTTGGAAAATAGGAATGTTAATAGCGTTATCCTCACAAGGTTGCTGTAAGGATCAAATATTACATATGTGTGTGTAATATGTATATATATGTATATATGTGTGTATTCATATATATGTAAATGTGTATGTATGTATGTGTGTATATACTTTACATATATACATATATATATATATATATATATATACAGAGAGAGAGAAAGAGAACTTTACAAATGGTAAAAGTCGTATACAAAATGCTAGACATTATTGCCAATTATTATTAATAATTCAGTCATTTTATAATTAATAATTATTATTAAATTACTAACCTGCCACCGAGTCCTATCAATTCCGTCGCACCCTCTCTTACAATCACCCCTTCCTTCTCCTCCCATTCATGACACCCAACTAAAAATCCTCCCTACCATATGCCTGGAAAATAGTCTCCCTATGGGTCTGTCTTCTCTTCTTCTCTCTACACTCCAATTCATTCTTTATAAAACTTTCAAGTAATCTTTCCTTTGCATAGACTTGATCACATTTCTCCACTACTTAATTGTCTTCAGTGGTTCTCAATTGCCTGCAAGTCAATTTCTAACTCCTTTTCTGGCATTCAATACCTTCTCCACTATGGCATCACCCTATCTTTCCAGTCTTCTCTCCTATTGCTCCTTTCTATTCAGTCCTTGCCCCAGCCAGACTGGACTCTTCTCCTCCCTATTCTATGCCCTATACTCACATAACTATTCCAATGTCCAATGCTCACACTATTCTTTCCATCTAGAACTCCTCTGCATTCTTTCAGGTTCAACCCTAATACTACCTCCTTCAAGAAGATTTCTTTGAAGTTCCCTGTTTAGAACAACCTTCCCTCTCAAACCTCAAATGCACTTTTTCATTCTCTAATGTACTTAAGATGTAAAATGATGTCTTACAGATGTATCTCTTCTTGTGACATCCCTCCACCTAGATTTTAATGATGATAAGGACCACTAAGCTAAAGGGTTAAGTAGAGAGAGTGTTGACTTTGGAACCAAGAAGATAAAGGTTCAAATCCTCCCCCAGACATTTCCTAGCTGTGCCATCCTGGGCAAGCATTTAACCTCTCACAGCCTCAGTTTCTTCATCTGTAAAATGAAGAAAATAGCATCTATTTCACAAGATTTTGAGAGGATCAAATGAGCTGCTACATGTAAAGCTCTTTGCAAATGTTAAAGAGTTATGGTTGTTCAACTGATTTTAGTCGTGTCACACTCCATGGATTTTCTTGGCAGAGATACTAGAGTGGTTTGCCATTTCCTTCTCCACATCATTTTACAGAAGAAGATTGGGGCAAACAGGGTTAAATGACTTGCCTAGGGTCACGCTGCATACAAGTTTCTGAGGCCAGATTTGAACACAGGAAGATGAGTCTTCCTGACTCTAGGTCCAGCACTCTAGCTACCATACCATCTAAGTGCCCCTTAAAGAGTTACAGAAATGCCACTATTATTATGTTTTTACTATTAATCTTTTTATCTCCCCCAGAACAGTACTCTGCACACAATAAGAATTTAATGAATATTTGTTGAATGAATGAATGAATGGTTATGGGTGTTTTAAATTATCAAGACATCTGCTAGAAGTCTCAGGATGATAAAATCTGAGTATATAATAAATTTTTAACTTGCCTTCCTAACAATTTCATCTCTCAAGAGTTAGAGAAAGCAATGAGATGAACTGCTTCTCTGGACTTAACAGCGACAAGAAAGAATTGATGGGTAAAGTGAAAATGATGGGGAACTAGGGAGAAAGTAATCATGTCACCCTAGATTTTGTGAGTAGCAAAGGGAATGATGAGCAAAAGGCAGACACATATCCTCAGCTTTAAGGGAAATAAGTTTCAAAAAGTTCAGAGAAATAATCCCTGTGATCTCTGTAGCCAGAGACCTTCAAAGGAAAGGTAGCTGAAGAAGTGTGAGAAATTCTCCAAAAGGGGAATTTTGACAATAACACCATAAATAGTCCAATGAGGAAGAAAACATAGAAGCATCTACTAGGTAGCAGCACAGGGTGAGAATGAGTTGGCCTTGTCCTCAGTGACCTTGTATTGTCAAGGGACGTTTGTCAAAGGTTGAAGGAGAAGAAACAAGCACAAGACACATAAAAAAGTATCTTGGAAGTAAAAGAAACATGTCAGGAATGTTTAAAGTTGAGGCTCAGAAAAATCTGCTAACCATCAAAAGGTCTTAACTTTTTGGTAACAAGAGGAACCAAGGAGAGATAAGCCCACTACTGGTGGTACATGAGGTCACCTTAAAGGATGACCGGGAGAAAGTCAAACTATTCACCTTCTATTTTGTTTCTGTCTTCCCTGTCAAGGAAAGTGACCTTCGGATAGGAAAAGTTAGAATAAAAGTGCCTTAAGAGAGAGTTGAAGCCCAAGATCAGGGAGGACAGAAGTGTCTTAAGTGGATTCAAGATTGGTTCTCTGAGAGCAATCATATTTTTTCATAGGGTAAGAATATAACTTGCTCAGATACTCAGTGAACCATTATGTGTGGTCAGTAAGCTTTAATGAACTGTGGAGAAGGGAGGAAGTGACAGAAGCCTAGAGAGGAGCAAAGACTCCTAATTTTCAGAAAAGTGTATTTAGGAAACTCTAGACAATGCATTTGACATTTATGGATCATAGTTATGGAGCTGGAAGGGACCTCAGAGACCACCTACTCTAGCCCCCTTGTTTTGCAAATGAGGACAGTAGCTTATTATTAGGCAGATTGTTTATGAACAATTAGAAAGGAAAATCATAGTCGCCCAGAAACAATATTGGTTAATTTAGAACAAATCATGCCAAATTAGCATTATTTACTTTTCTGGAGGTGTAAACTGGTATAATGGGGAAAGTCTACTGTTAGTAACAAAAACATGAGTGAAAAAGCTTAGCTGAGTCCATGCACCAGGTAAGAACATCAAGAGGTTAGCAGCTGTTAGCAATGAGAAGAGACAGAAGGGAGGGGTACAAAGCAGGCAGTGCATTTCAGGTAAGTATCAAAGGCTCCACTTGCATCTACTGGGCCAATATCAATTACTGAAGCAGTTACCCTGTTTTCAGTGCCTGCTCACCCTGGTCTGATCAGCTGCTCTATTCCAGAGGGACATTCCTTACAAGAAAGAATCATTGAGATTAACCATGGATTTCAGTGAAATATGTAAAAAGCTTCTCATGATGTCTGTGCATAGGATGGAGATCAGATGAAGACTAGCTGATAAATACATTGAGGTAGATCGTAAGCTGATGAAACATCTAAATCTCACATTTATCGTAGTCAACTTGGGAGAAAGTCACTAAGGCAGCGTTGCAGGATGCTATCCTTATCCCTATTATGCTCAATATTTTTCTATATGTCTTGAATAAAGACATAGATGTCCTGATGGACAAATAAAGAATGTATCAAGTGCTTATGATGTACCAGACACTGGACTAAGCAGGGAGAACACAAATGTAAACAAATCAGATAGTCTCTACCTTCGAGTACTTTATATTCTAATGCAAGGAGACAGTATATAATGGGGACCTGGACAGTGAAGAAAGGAAGGGAGAGAGGGAATGAAATGAGCATGACTGGAGACCCTGATGAAATGGTGGTATGGGCTAGGGCAGGGGTGGGGAATCTGCAGCCTTGAGGCCACTTGTAGACATCTAGGTCTTCAAGTGAGGCCCTTTGATGAATCCGAAGTTCATGGAGTTCCCCATACCTGGACTAGGGATTCACCAATCAGGAGAGTGAGTTTCAGGACAGAAGCATCTGTAGGGTATGAAGACTGCTAATAAAATGAGGAAATTGAGGAATCTGGAGAGAGAGTTGAACAAGGAGTGAGGTGAGTATGGTTGGGGGTCCCTCATAAAATGGTTTTCTGAATGAGGGACTCAAATGTCACATACAAGGAGCAGCATATGGGTTAGCTTGACTAGAATAAAGATTCCAGGAAGAAGAAGAATAGGAAATCCATCTAGAAAGATAGAATGGATCTAGGTTCCAAAGAGCTTTGAAAGTCAAAGAGGGGTTTTCATTTTATCTTGGAAGTAATAGGGAGACATTGAAGATTTTTGAGTAGTAGGATGTCAGACCTAGCTATAGGAACAACAGGTGATAAAAACAAGTTGAGCCATCAGAAGAGTATCTGAAGGGGTTGAATGTGCCTTCATAGGGCAAGAGAACATGTTATTATATGAGTCTATATATAAAATGAGTAAAGACTAAGGAATTAACTTCACCTGCCTAGTACCTTGAAATTTACATACAGCATGTACTTAATAAACAGTTTACATGGAATAAAATTGAATTGTCTCATCATGAATAGGTAGAATGCTCAGATACAGATGTATCTGTCACCTTCCAGAGGTAAGACATACATACATTATTCATAGGTGAGTCTCTATTGATGTAGATTCATCACCTTACATAGGTAGCTTCAGTAAGTACAGACTGTGCATAGCCAAGCTAGCTATCTAACTTCAGGTTTGTTCATGTGAATAAGAAAGCTCTATAGGTATAGTTCTAATGCTGTGCAAAGAGATAAGTTGTCTGGAAAGAGTTGGATCACCATACAGAGGCCAATTGTATACTTAGACTATCCGAGTGTAAATGTTTCAGGGTTCATGGGCAGGCTACATGTGGGGAGGAATAACACTATGCAAGGGTCATCTTTTGGGATATAGCTGTATTGCCATGTCTTCAAAGGCTATATAGTGTAGCATATATCATTATGCACCAGAGAGAGCTCTGAGCATAGATGTCACATACAAATTCATGTATTGCAGAGGTGGGCTCTGTGGCTGTGAAAGTAATAACATGCAAATAGATTCAGAGAGCAAAGGAATCAGATCCATCCCTGGCAGTCTAGTGTATAGTAGCCAGCACAATCTGGGTACATTTCCAACCATTCTCATTCTCCAAGCTCCCTTTCATCAACTTTTCCAAATGTTCCTCCATTTCATTAAAATCTCTTGGCTAAATATTCATGGAGAGCAAGGATGGAAGACAAGATTGAATGAAAAGAATTAACCTGTTAATTAGCTTTCCCTCATTCAATAGACTCACCCAATTAGTTTCATGGATTTTCCTTTTAAAGGGGAATGAAGATACCCACAAACACCCCAAAATATCCAGTACATCTCTTATCTTGATTAACAAAAATCCAACTCAGACTGCTGCAGAGCGAGAAAAAAGAAGTCTTAAAAGAATGATCACTTTGTTTAAAGACTATTTGTACTTGTAGAAATATCTATGCAAAGGCAAAGAGGTGCTGCTTGTCTTGAAGAGGTAAGATAACGCCATCATACTGTTCAGGTTATCCATGAATCATGAGCCAGGTACCCTCCCACAACATGAGATCCAAACAGAGTTAGTCAAAGGGCCAAGACAGAATGTTTTTGAGGTTGGGAGGCTAAGTTCATTGGCAGTGGTCTACAAAGATAATTCAGATGACCTGTCTTCTAGGAACTTACAATCTAGTTGAGGAGACAACACATGCACACATAGAGGCAAAATTAAACAATGAAACACCGTACAAGAGATGTCAAAAGGCAATCAATTGAGCAATAAACATTTAAGTACCTACTATGTATTTTCTAGCCACAGAAATGCAAAGAATGAAACTGCTCCTACTCCTAAAGAGTTTGCACTTTGATGGAGGACACAAAAGAATATACATAGATATGAAAAAATGAATGAATGCAAAAAGATTTTATTAAGAACTTGCAAAGTTCAAACCACTGTGCTTAAACACTGAGGATACAAATAGAAAAGTTAGACAGCCTCTACACTCAAGGGATTTATATTCTAATGGAGGGAGACAATTTTAGCTGCAAGTCAAATGGAAAGATCTCATGGTCCTTAGGGTTCAGGAGCAAAGGAGCAAAAATATTGTGTCATCTTTAGTGTCATTTACATGATAAAATTATATCAGCTTTTGATGTTGAACTATTTGACAGTGCCAAGGACTTTGGTATCAAGAATTTGTTTTTCTGTGTCTTCAGTAGTCATTGCTATTGCAGTCACATAAGCAGTTGCTCATCAGAATAAACATGGATAGAAGAGTGTGGCACTCTTCTCTGTCTCTTTTTCTGGGATGGAGCTGACTTGCTCACCCCCAATCCACTCTTCAGCTGGCAGATTGGGCTTGTTTTCCAGAAAATGAATGCTCTATGATGACCTCAACATTATTCTCTTATTCATGATCTATGTTCCAAGAGCATGGGAGTAGTTGTCAGAGATTTCCTTGAAACCAATCAGCTCCAACTAAAGGATCAAGAGGGCTCATAGTTCTGGAATTCATGACCCAGACACAGTCACTTCCTCTCAATATCTACTGTTGAGTCATCAGTCAATAAGAGGATGGCTTATCATTCCAAAGCCTGAATATGTTCATCTTGAAATAGATCCTCATTCCCCTTACATCAGAAAAGAAAAAATTCAGGAGGAATATCCCCCCCAAAACTGGATCAGATTCTCAAAGGCAAGATATGTGCTTTGGAGGTCATGTGCTCTACAACTCACCTTTTCTTCTGGGATCAGAGCAAGGGTAACTGCTCCTTTATTCCTTATCAAAAAACTATGTGTCAAGGAAGATGACCTGGATGCTGTCATTTCCCTTTTCAAGATCTACTATTGAGTAATCAGCACTCCTGCTCAGTAACCAATAAGAGGGTTGCATATCATCCCCAAAGCATTAGCAACCTAGAACTTTGTCACTTCCAAAGCTCAGCTAGCATGAATGGTCCATAAGAGTCAAGGAAGGGCAGCTCTAGTCAATCCCTGGTTGAATGAGGTCTGGGTCAGGTTTTGAAGGAGCTTAACAGCTAAACAGAGGAGTTTATATTTTATCCCAAATGTTATAGAGACTCAAATGAATTGAGCAGAAAATTGATATCAGATCTATGCTTAAGGAAAATCATTTTGCTGAGGTTTAGGGATGCTTAAGACCCCAAATACCAACACACTAAGTCCTGCCCAAATGAATTCAACTCAAACCTTCTTTCAGCCAAAGAAAAAAAGCTTATTTGAGATCCACCATATTGGGTAGACTCTTAAGGAATCTGACAAATGCTTTGAAGGAGGATGAACATGGCATCAAGGTCAACTACCATACTGATGATAAGTTCTTCAATTCAAATTTCAAGGCAAAAGTGGAGGGTTGGTGCATGATTTTCTGTTTGCAGATGATTGTGTACTCAATGCAACCTCTGAAGCTGGGATGCAACAAAGTATGGATCAATTCTCTGCTACCTGTGCTAATTTTGGCCTAATAACACCAAGAAAACACAGAAGCTCCATCAGCCACCACTGCACCACCCATATGTAGAACCATTGGTTACAACAAATGGAGAAGTTTTGAATGCTGTGGATAAGTTCACTTACCTTGGTAGTATACTTTCCAGGGATGTACATATTAACAATGAGGTTGATGCACACATTGCCAGAGCTAGCTCAGTGTTTGGGAGACTCTGAAGAAAAGTTTGGGAGAGAAAGAGGTATTAGACTGACTACCAAACTGAAGGTCTACAGAGCCATTTTGCTGACCTCATTGTTATATGCTTGTGAAACATGTACAGTCTACCAACACGATACCAGGAAACTGAATCACTTCCTTTTGAACTGTCTTAGGAAGATTCTGAGGAACACCTGACAGGATAAGGTACCAGACGCTGAAGTCCTCAAGCTGAACTGCCAAGTATTCAAACTATGCTTCAGAGAGTGCAACTCGATGGGCTGGCCATGTTGCTCGAATGCAAAACGTGCACTTGCCAAAAAGACGATTTTATGGACAATTTGCATGGGACAGGTGATCACATGGTGGTCAGAAGAAACGATAAAAGGACACTCTCAACATCTCTCTCAAGAACTTTGAATTTGACCATGCAACGTGAGAGACACTGGCACAGGACGTCTCAGCATGGAGTGACCACATCAGAAAGGGTGCTGTGCTCTTTGAGCAAAGGAGAATTGAGACAGCACAAAGTAAATGCAGGATGCACAAATTTGGGATATCTACCCCAAATATTCACACAGACTATCTGCCCAATCTGAGGTACAGCATTCCAAGCTCATATTGGTCTGATGAGTCACAGTTGGACACACTGAAACTTCACTTTATCATGGTGATGTTATTTTTGTCCTCTTGGAAGACGAAGGACAACAACCAAGGAATCTGAGCATTTATGATATTTGTATTGGCAAACAGGCTGGAAAGAATCTGAACTAGACTGAATCTAAGCATTTTCTTGGAGGCAAGATGGATCTTATATACAGAAAGATTGTGGGAGAGACCTAGTGTTGGCCAAGTAGTCTGTGTAACTAGAGGAGGGTTTTAGGGAGGGTCTTGATGGGAGTGGTTAGTAGCTGAGGTGACTAGAGGTCAGACTCCAGGAACCAAAGAAACGAGATTTTGATAGGATCAAGGGTGGGAAGTATCTGAAGGCCACTGGGAGATAACAGACAATAGAAGGCTAGGCTAGGTTAAGGGTAACAAATTTGGACCTGAAAAGCCAAATCAGGTGGAAAGATCCCAGGAGAGTTCAAGGTGTTTTCCAGGTTCTTTGGACACATGAAACTCAAATCTTTGGGTGAGAGGTGAAGGTCTTGACTTGGGCCTGTACCTGTCAATTTTGGTAGCTTTGTGCAGGATTTAGACTACAGTAAGAAGAAAATTGAGACAAGATCAATTAAAAGACTGGTAATATGATGGCTGTGCGAGGAGAAAAGATCAGACAAGAAAGATGCTGTGAAGGTAGAAAGGGGAGATTTGGAAATAGTGTGAAAATAATGATAAAATGTTTAAGATTTATAGAGTGCTTTACAAACATCTCATTTTAGCCTTATCACAACCCAGTGAGGTAGATACTATTATTATTTCTATTTTACACAAGAGGAAACTGAAATTTCTTCAGGAAAAAGAAAGGATAAGGAAAAGTGATTCTGTGACTTGCCTCTCATATGTCAATGACAAAGAGACACTGGAACAGCCATTCTGATCCTTCTCCGGGCCCTTTCTTCTTTCCTGAAAGATCATCCAGCATTATAAAGAGACAAGCCCAAATTTAAGACTAGTCTTCTCTCTGGGCCTCAGTTTCCTCATCTGTCAAAGTAGGGAGTTAGATCAGATGATCTCAAAAGTGCCTTCCAACTTTATGCTTTTATGATCTTGGCAGAGGGGAGACATCCCTGGAGGGCTAATTAGGGCTCTTTCCCAGAAACCTAAGGGACAAAAATAACTGACATTTATAAAGCTACTTTAAGGTCAGCAAAGCACTTGACAGACATAATCTCATTTCAACCATGGAAAGTAGGTTACACAGATCCTATTGTATCCATTTCACAGATGTGGGAAATGAAACCTGGAGGGGCTAAGTGACTTGTTTAAGGTCACACAGCTGGTGACAGAGGCACCTTTTTTTAAAAAGTCCTATTTCCCACAAATCTCAGCAGAGATTTTTGGAGGCAAAGCCTCAGCAAACAAGTTACATAAGTGATTCACATCGACATTACTGGTTACCCCATTAAGGGTTCTACCCCCAAATTTATAACCTTATTCACCTTTTTCCTCTAAGGTAAAAAAACAGTCATCATTATAAATCATTTTTTATGCCTTGGTTTCACTGAGATACCTAAGACACTGGCAAGGTGACAGGAGTGGAGGGTCGGTTAGTTCATTTAACCTGGGAAAGGAGTTCAAAAGTGTCACATGGTAGAATTGGGAGTGCAGGATTTTAGGCACCATCTTAAGGACTCACCACTCATACCAAGTCTATACCACTGTCCTCCCCACAGCAACAACTCTGCCCAGGACCAGCTGCTCTCCCTGCCCCACCCAAGCTGGTACCTACAGGTTCTCAATGCATCCTGGAGGAACCAGGAGTGACTACTGTGCCATTCGCTAACACTATCTTTTAAGACATGGGTTAGGGTTTTAAATGTCCACAATCGATATTATGGGGAACATAAGCTTCAATCCTTGGGGACTGAGCTGCTTCCCTCTCCCTCAAAGCGATGACACTTGAACATCAGTGGAAGCCCCCTCACCCACGACTTCACCATGATAAAGACCTAAAAGGAGAATCCCAAGGCCTTTGGACACTCAGTGTGAATTTCTCCCCAGCTTTGTCCCCTCACCAATCTTCTCATGGCTGGCCTCCCAGTCTCTCCCAAGGATCCATCTCACCCCAGGTGAGATTCCTTCTGTTTCCTGTTCTGTTACCATCACTTCAGTTCTGAAGATCCTGCCTCTCAGTTAAAGTTGCATTTCTTTGTGCTAAACATCCCTAGTTCCTTCTAATAACTCTTCATAAGGTATAATTTCCAGTCTCCGCTACATCCTGGTCACATTCCTCCAGACTTACTCCAATTTGCCAATGTCTTGCTTAAAATAGCAGGCCAGAAATGAGCACAATATTTCAGATGTAGTCTAGCCAGCTGAGCACATTAGGTGCATTTCCTCCCTTGCTCTAGATGGTCTGTACATTTTTGTGAGCAGAGCCAAAGGCAGGAGATGGTTTTATTAATCCTATCACACTGGCAACTCATAAAACCTCCAAGTCTTCATCATATGATCTACTCCCTAACCATGTTCACACACCAACACGTGTGTGCACACACATCCCTTCTTTAATCCTACTATTTACTTTGTATCCTCAATGAAGGAATTTCTATGATTAACTCCTATTAAATTTCAGCATTTGGTTTTATACACCATTCAGATAAAAGACATAATTTTATCACAACCCTTGCCTGATTTTTCTAGCTGAATAGGATCTCCAAAAACATGGGATCCCTTGTCTAATGGCTTAGTCTTTTTTTTTCATTTTTTTATTTAAAGTTTTGAGTTCCAAAATCTGTCCTTCTCTCCACCCTTCTTAAAACAATAAAAAATCAGATATAGGTTATATGTGTGCAATTATATAAAACATTTCCATATTAGTCATTTTGTATAAGAAGACTCAAATAAAAGAAAAAAAGTGAAAATAGCATGCTTCAGTCTGTATTCTATTAAAATAATTTCTTTTTCTGAAAACAGTCCTTTGGGATCATCTTAGATCATTGTATTGATGAAAATAGCTAAGTTATTCATAGTTCTTTGTCAAATAATACTGCTGTTACTGTGTAGAATGTCCTCCTGGTTCTGTTAGCTTCACTATGCATCAGTTCATGTAAGTCCAGGTTTTTCTGACATCATCCTGCTTGTCATTTTTGACAGTATAATAATTCCCATTACAATCATATAGTACAGCTTGTTTAGCCATTTCTCAATTGATGGGCATCCCTTTGATTCCCAACCAACTCTGAGGTATCACGTAATTGGCTAATATGACAAAAACAGAAAATGTTGAATGTTGAAGAGGATGTAGGAAAATGGGGACATTAATACACTGTTGATTGAGTTGTGAACTGATCCAACCATTCAGAAGAACTATTTAGAATTATGCCCCAATGTCTATAAAACTGTATATACACTTTGATCGAGCAATACTGCTACTAGGTCTATATGCCAAAGTCATCCAAAAAAAGTGGGGAGAACCTATTTGCACAAAGTATGTATTAGCTTAGTCTGAAAAAACTCATGAAATAATGGACTGGAAAAAAAGATTTTACATATGTGTGCATATGTGTGTGTGTTGTGTGTGTGTAGAGACACATGGGGAGAGAAAGAGAGAGAGACAGACAGACAGACAGAAAGACAGACAGAGAGAACAACATTACAAAGAACAATTTTAAAACACTTCAGAATTTTGCCCAATCAAATAATAGACCAAATGCCAGACAACTGAAAATGAAACAAGCTAAACACCTCCTGCTATAGAAACAATGGACTTAAAATGATCAATGAGACATACATGTTTCAATGTATGGGAATTTGTTTTGCTGGACTATGCATATATGTTACAAGGTTTTCACTTTTAGTATTTTTCATTATTCAGCAGCAGGCAAGGGAAAGTGAGTGCAGATAATTAAAAGAAGGAGAGAAGGAAGAAGAGAAGGAAAAAAGAAAGGAGTAGGAAAAGGAGGAAAAGGGAAAAAGGACAGTGAATGAAAAGCTATCTTTACCCTCATAGACTGGTAATCAATGTGTAACATAAAATCTTAAAGAGTTTTCAAGAGGTCCTGAAAGGTTCTATCTGAGTCTTGAGTTGAACTCGTCTTTCTGACTACATGGCCATCCCTTCCTCCCATTTTGCTATATATGCCATATTTTACCTCTTACCACAAATACGGATATATATTTATATTCTACTGGACATTGACTTAGTCAGTAATAAGTATAGAGAATTCCTCATGGGGAAATTCCCTCCATGGGTACAGATCAACAATTTATGGATATTTTTGTAAATTCAGAGAGTTACCTAAAGTAATGCAGGCTTAAGTGAAATACTCATGGTCATACAACTAGTATATGTCAGATGCAGAATTCAAATCTTGGTCTTCCTGAGCATAAGGCCAACATTCTATTCTCTGACCATGGCAGCCTCTCGTATGCGTTGTATGGTTAGTTGCCCCTTCATGTGTATATTGTTATTTCTGAATAGATTTTAATCTTCCAGAGAACAGAGATCATGTTTTATACTTATTTATATCCCCTACAGTGCCTGACATGTAATAGTCACTCAATAAATACTTTAATTATGGATACATATATTTTCCCCTTTCTTCAATATAGTTCACTGGGATTTTATTGAATCAATATAAATAATGGACAAAAAGTCACCTTGGCACTGAGAAGCAATGTACAAATGTAAGCTATTATTAATGATGTATATATATGTCATAATTATTATTCTAATAGTGAAATGAAAGCAGTTATTCATAAGTGTTTCATTTAATTGAAAAAATCAAGAAAAATACACTTTCATTGAGTGAGTCTCCATGAAATGTGATTGGTTAAGAAACAGCAGGGCATGGTGGGAACAGAATGAGATTTAAAGTTGGGGGCCTGTTATTAAATAATGGCTTAATTCCTGTTACGTGGTTCTGGGTATATTACTTTCCGGTGAACCTCAGTTTCCTCATCTGTGAAATACTGGGATTTGACCAGAATGTTTATGATCCTTTTCATCTATTTTTTTCTTTCATACATATAAATTAATTTGAAGTGTGCCCAGACCACGGAAGATCTAGGTACTCACATGAGGGATACCCACTTCTGGGAAAAGACATCCTGTAGTAGTCTACCATGTTGTTGGGAGCAACCTTTTTCCAATGACTGTGTAGCTAGAACTGTCTGGATCCTTAAATCTGAAGCATGGTCGTTCTTTCTTTCCAGTGGCATCCAGTGATGAAGGTCTTGTTCACCAGCCGAAGAAGCATCATTCAGTAACCTGGTCTGAGAAGGGTCATCTAAGGCCCTAGTGGGCCTGAGAAATGGGCTTAAGGTTCTTACCTTGTTTCATTTTCCTTTTCACTTCTAGATGTAGGGAAGGGAGTCCTGGGTTTAGAAATTCAAGCCATGGGAATCTTGGAGCCCAAGATTTCAGACCAGAAGTTGAAACCAATTCAGTAGAGTATCCCTGAGAAGCCAGGGTCCAATAATTCAAGCTCCAGGGGAAATTTCCTGAAATCAGTATGTAGCAAGCTGAAGACAAGCATATGATCAAGGTACCAGATTCTCCACATGGTGGCTTCCTCTCTTTCTTCCAGGACTTTTCCCTGGTGAGAATCAAAGACCAAGATCTCTCCTTTCCCAAGTTCTTACCAGCTCCACTACTCCTTCGGGCACAGAGTATTGAGGAATCAATCTCCACCAAAGAGTAGATTCTTCTGAAGATGAGCTTGAGCCCCTAGTTACATAAGGAAGCACAGAGCAATAGAACAGGTTTCTGAGGCACTTTCCCTCTCACCTCTACACCTTATAATCTACCATTTCCTTCATAACTCAGCTTTAATATCAGATGTCAATCAATCAATTATTTGTTAAGCACAACAATGTTTGTGATTGATGTTACCTGTAGGATGTTTGGCAATTAATTTACTTTAAATGTTTATAGGAACATAAATTTAGAGCTGAAAATTTTAGAAGCCATCAAGTCCATCTCTTTTATGTTACAGAGGAGTAGACTGAAGTCCTGAGAAGATGAATGACTTGCCCAAGGTCATAGCTCATAACTGTTTAACATGGAATTCAATGACTCTAAGTTCAGTGTTCTACCCAGCACACCATAATGTCTTGCTTGTCTCATCTGGGCCTCCCACTTATCACCCACATGATGAGGAATTAGACTTAGATGAGTTAGAAATTCCATTTTTCCAACTCTATATTTATGATCCTAATAGACATGAGCCCATGATCCAATTCATACATGACCAGGCAATGTTATAGGGATAAGTGAAGTAGTTTACTATAGAGAAAAGCCTGTATGTTTGAACCTCAGCACTTACTACCTGTGTGATCTTAAGCAAGTCACAACCTTTCTAGACCTCTGTTATGAGAAGTGGTAGACTTTATGATCTCAAAGTTTCTTCTTAGCTGTGACCTAGTACATTGGATATAGACCAGAAGACACTTGGTCTTTCACAAACCCAATCATAGAAAAAGAGGGGTATTTAACTGTTAAAAATACAGTCACATCTAATGATCTCTTCCTAAGGTACTAATTAATCCTTTGAGGGAATTAGAAAGGAACAGGGTAGATTGAAGAGTAGTGATGGGCAATGACTCTGGATGACATTTCAACTCCAATCCTAATGTGTTTCAATACAGTAGAAGATGCAAAGATCTAGAGAAAGAGGAGCTGTTATAAGCCACATAAAGCTGCGAAAATGGAAGTGCAGGCAAAGGCAGTCACCACAAAGGCAACCATAATCCACAAAGGATTCTGAGAGCAATAGAGTGAGGGGTAAAAAGAAAAGGTTGAAAAACACTGAAAACTACAACACACTCTTAAAGACTACTATAACCCTAGTTGCTTCTATCTCAACCTATGTATAATTCACTGATACAGCAAACTCCCTCCAAAAGTGAAGTTCAAAAACTCATTTACAACTTGTTGTTGAAAATGCAGCAAACAATAATAAAAAGAGTGTTGAATTCAGATAACTTACAGAATCTGGATTCAAATTCCATTTCTCCCTCTTGGAAAAGTCATTTAACCACTCTTTGCCTTGGTTGCTTCATCTGTAAAATGAAGTTGTTGTACTAGATGACCTCCACAGTCTTTAAATTTGGTTGGCTTTGAATGTGTTGTCTTCCATGAAATCCAGCAACTTCTCTCCCTTCATCCAAACCCAGAAATCATTGTCCTCCTTACCACCTAATAAATTTCACTTTGAGTTCACCTTTCTGCTTTCTGCTAGAAAGTCCTAGTAAGTCAGATCACTCCTAGAAGTGGGTGGCCAGTAGCAGCTGGAAAGATGTAGGGCCGGAATCATTCTGATAACCCCCACACCCAGAATTCCTCCTTCATTCCCTGCCACCCTCTTCCTGGGCTATAAAGTGCCACCTTCCTCAGGTCCACATGCCTTTGCAAGTTTCTTTGACATTATCACTCACTGCTGCTCACCAGACAGTGCTCCTTTGTTGCTGGCTGTTAAAATGGAAACCTTTTTTTATGGTGTATCTAAGCCAGAGGTGACACAATTAAATGAAACTATTTGTCATATAAAATTTAGATCAGCAGGAATTAAACGTCAAAGAAGTCAAGATTGACAGCCTCCACTGAGTCATAAAGATTCTAAATTAGTCTTGAGAAGGGTGTCCTTTCCTGGGCCCTAATAAACTCTCCTGTACCCAGAGCTACTTCCTTAAAAGTGCCAGGGGAAGATCATGTACCTGGAGGTTGAGTTCCCTTGGTACTAAGGGAAGGCTGGGCATAGGGGTAGTTAAAATTTTAAAAATCTTCCTTACCAACATAGTCACTTATCTGGGTAGTCTAAAGGGAGAAATTTGGGTCAGAAAAGCACTTTCAGAAGATCAGAGATCTAGGTTTGAATGAAACCTTACAAGTCATCTGACCCCATCCCCTCATTTTCCAGATGAGGAAACTGAGATCCAGAGAAGTTAAAGGACTTTTCCAAGGTTACACAGACAGTAAATGTCAACGGCAAAATATACACCCAGATCCTCTGACTTCAAATCCATTGTTTTCTACTCGGCCACTCTGCTTGCCTCCCTTCCTCTCTCCCTCCTTTGTTCCTCATCTCGGTCTCTTGAAGGCCCAACTTCCTTCAAGGTTCAATTCAAATGTCACCTCCTATAGGAAACATAGCTAGATTACCCCAGTAGTTGGAGTTTTTCCCACTCTCATTCCATAAAATTTCCTTTGAATTCATAAAGGAGGTAGTCCCTGATCAAATTGGCAATTTTCCTAAATAACTGAATACTAAGACAAAAGAGTTACCTAAATTATCCAGTAACAGAATGTAAAAGGATTTTTAAAAACCCAGATAACATCAGATGCCATCAGATGAAGGTCACTTATGGGCCACAGGAAGCAACTAGCAATTGACTAATTGAAGATAGTTATATTTCTTGGGAGCATTTAGAAGTAAGCTGGCCCCACTCTGAAACAGTCTGACGATCAGTTCAAGCAGTGAACTTGAGCCAGCCTTGGAACCACATCTGAGGTCTTGAAGATTTATTCTTCACCTATTCCCCTGTACCTCTTACAGAGAGAAAAATGGAGGAAGAAATTTCTCTCTCCCACCCTGTCCCCATTGGCAAGGCCATCTTGAAGCAGAAGCTTCTGGGCACAAGGGGCATGTGCTTGAATGCAACCTAGGAGGAGAATCCAAGGTCACAGTTTGCTGAGCCCCAACCTCTTGTATAGAGAGTATTAAAGAGAGAGTTTGGTGACTGGAGTTGGAATTTCATGGGGTAGGACTATGAACTGAAACTTTGAGGGGGTAGAACTAAAAGAGTTTCTTGGGGTTTTAGGGTGAGGATTCACATTCTTTCTAAAAGAGTATAGCAGTGTCCTAATCATGAACTTCATGTTGAGCCACAGGAGGCACAAACCTATCAACCAACAGAGTAAAACTGTTTTCAGAAACCAAGCACAATGAGCCCAGATGAGCTATAAGCTGAGTCCCAACATGTCTTACCACATAAACACTAGTGTTGACCCTGGAGCTTCAAAAGCATGACTTTCCTCTGTTCTACCCACATTGGTACTATACGGTATGGTTTCGGCTCTGTGGACTTAGGGGAGATGAAGTTTTGCCATGAAGAGTTCCCCAAACTGACGTAATTATATGTCCGAACCAAAACAAATTAACAAATGAAAGTGCTGATTGATTCCTTGAAGGGTGAGAAATTGACATAATTCAACAAATATATATCAAGTGCAAAATTTAAAAAGGAAATTGTTCTTGCTTTCAAGAAGCTTGTGTTCCCTGGGGGAGGAGGGGTACAGAATATGGAATATTCCAAGATGAGAAAAGGAGTCATCCAGGATGGTTTCCCATAAGATTTATCTTCTGAGTTGACCCTTGAAGAATCCTAGGGATTTTGAACCACACAGATAATTACAATAAAAAAATTCCTTGAATGAGAAAAAGAAAAACAAGCTGGAGTAGGTGAAATAGCTTAGATAGGAAGAAAAGAAATTATATGGTAGAAAGAGATCAGAACAAAAGAAGGAGAATGTCTTCTATAAGAACCCTTCACACAGAGCATTCAGGGTTATTTGCGTAGGATGCACAGGGTGTTCAGATTTATGCCAAACAGACAAGGAGTACTCAATCACTATTCTGCATGATTAGTGCTATTTTGAAATTAAATTAAGTGTGACACCTCAGTAAGAAAAAAAAAGGGGACACAAGATAGTTTATTGAGAAGAGCACCCATTGGGAGCCAGAAGACCTAGATTCTTGCCCTAGTTGGGTCTTTAGTCATGTGGATTATCTTGAACTAGTCACTAAAGGGAATGCTCCTCTGAGCTTTTCATTCTGTGACATTGCAAGTCACAGAATCTCACAGTTTGGGAGGGATGTCAGAATTCACCTGATCCAAGTAGTTAAGTGACCATGAACTCCCTCTTTTGCTGTTTGTCCTTCCTTTTCAAAGAGGACCAGTGACATCCTGGGGTGATGTCTTAGCTTGTGCATGAATTGGATTTAAGTGAGGCAGAACCCCCTGGACAACACGACAAGTCATCAGCCAGCATTTGCTTAAACACTTCTAGAAAGCAGGATGCACCCTACCTCTGGGGCCAGCCTATTCCTCTTTAGGAGAACTCTCTCATTGTTAAAACGTTTCCGTACATCAAGCCTGGATCTGCCATGCTGAAATTTCCACCCATGGCCCACAGTAGTGGTAACAGTAATGGACATGGACCCATGAGGGTCTCAGTTCGAATCCTGCCTTGGAAACTTCCCAGCTCTCTGATGTCAAACTTAAAAGCAGCTCTTTGTCATTTCTACTCATTGTTCCTCATTCTACTCTGAGAATAAAAAGGATAAATTGAATACTTCTTCCACATGATAGTCCTTCAAGGATTTGGCAGTAGCATCATAGAGGTGTCAGGAGCCTGAGAAGTTATCTAGCCCAAATCCTTTACATAATAGATAAAAAGATTAAAGCCCAAAGAGGTGTAGAGACTTGTCCCAAGTCACATAGGCAGTTAAATGACACAGGAGAGAAAACCCAAGGCCCAAAATCAGAAAGATCTGGATACAAATCCAGCCTCAGTCTCTTACTAGCTGTCTGACTCAAGGCAACTCACTTAACCTCTGTCTGCCTCAGTTTCCTGGACTATAAAATGAGAATGATAACAGCACCTACCTCCCAGAGGCTGTTGTGAGATCAAATGCAATATTTGTGAAGTGTTTAGCACAGTGCCTGGCACACAGTAGGCACTTAATAAATGTTTTTTGTTCTTAAACATCAGAGATGACATTCAAAGCCACATCCCTTCACTCCTGAGCCAATGGTTTCCCCCGGACACCCATCATCCTGGTAAATGCCTCTGGACTGTACTTCCTAAAATGTGATGCCCAGAATTGAAGACACAACTCTATATATTCTCTGACTCGAGCAGAATAGAGGAGGCTCATTGCCTCCTTCTTCCTGGACTCTGTCTCTCAATGCAGTCCTAAGATGTGCAATGCTTGCTGTCTATTGCTATCATTCAAGACCACGCTTATTGTGGCCTTTCAACCAAACTTCCCTGATTTCTACACATTTCCCATTAAAATCCCTGGGTGTCCAACAAAGCCCCATGGTCCTGAGCCATCTTGTATAGTCTTGAGCGTCTTCAGAGCATTTTCTATTGTTCTTTCTCCTCTACAAGGCTTGTCCTGATACTACCAATATATTTCCTTGACATTACTTTTCTTTGAATATACAGTTATCCCTTCCATATCATGACTTTCCCCATCATGGTTTCAACATATCCCAGGTCAGCAAAAGAAATTAAATTGGAATTTTGGGGGGAGTTTTGCTGAAGCTGCAGATGACACACAAAAAATTTAGAAACTCAGAAATTCATCAAATATATATGTGTATATGTGTGTATGGTATATAATATCAACATGTTTTATCTTTTAATACCGTAATAATTCAGATTTCTTCTGTGGTGAAAAGGGAAGGCCAAAAAGTTTTACAGAAATTTTCCAGATTTTGTGGGTGCCTCCCTTCTAACCCGGCAATATGGAAGGGATGACTGTACTTGGCATTTACTCACCTTTTCCATTTTGTATCCTACTTACTCTCAACCTACCCCAACCCTCAGTAGACTGTATATCCCTTGAGGACAGGGACAATTTTGATTTTTTTTCCCTTTATGCCCCCACACCTAACTTGGGACTTTGCTTATCCTTGTGATTCAGTCATGTCCCACTCTTCATGACCCCATGGATCATTACACACCAGTCATGTCTATGGGGTACAAAAACTGTGGTTAGAGAATGTGTGTGTGTATTAGACTCAGCTGATAGGTTGGTTTTCTTGAAATTTTTTCTCTTCTCTTTTTATTCTTATAAAGGATGTAGGGGGGGGGAACCTGTGGCCTCAAGGTCACATGTAGCCTTCTAGGTAACTCAAGTATAGCCTTTGACTAAATCCAAACTTCACAGAACAATAAATAACAAATATTATTAAATATTAAATTGAATATAAATTAAATATAATTAAAATATGAATAATTAATAAAAAATAAAAGAATTTGTTCTGTAAAACTTGGACTCAGTCAAAAGGCCACACCCAAAGACCTAAGGGGCCATATGCTGCCTCAAGGCCATAGGTTCCTCACCCTTAGGTAGTCCATGGAAGAGTGTAGAAATCTATTTGGCAGCATAAGAAATCAAGAAAAATGCAATTGGTTGAAATGAATTCAATTGTATAGCACTTGAAGGTATCATCATCAAAACTGAAATCAATACAGTGCCATTAAGTTTGCAAAGTACTTTATATATGGAACCCAGTTTGGGCACATACCCAGATGACCTAAGATGAAGGATCCAGCTAGGGAGGCACCAGAGACCTTCTTGGGAGAGAAGTCATTCTTCATTTCCCTACACATGGATTAGAGCAATTTTTGCCCAAAGAATGGGAAGTCCCAATGGGCTACATCTTTAAAACCAGACTGGGATAACCTCAGTCTCTCTCCATCCAGGGATAAAGTTCTTGCTTACTTGTAGCCTGGACACAATGCCATAAGCTGGGTGGCCCCTCTTCTTCTAAGCCCTAAGCTGGGGTGCCCTGGAGAAAGTCTGGGGCTTTTGTTTGGTTAATTTTTCCTTTTCAATTTGCAGTGTATATGGAGTTGCATGGGGAAGTTCCCTTGAAAAGGCAAACTCTATCCATGGTGAGTCAGGATCCCAGGCTGGACATTGTTGTCATACCATCAGGGAAACCCTAAGAAGACAGAGGTAGGGGGTGGGAGTGGGGTCCAAGAGGTTGGATTTGGAATTTGGCAGGACTTAGATAACATAGGAACTGAGTTAAGCTATAAACCTTATCTTCTCCCTTCTCCAAGGATTGAGGTAGCATAGGGAGGTATTTGCTCCGTTGTGTCGGAATTTTCATAAACTCATTAGAGGTCTTCTTGGCAGAGATGCTAGAGAAGTTTGCCACTTCCTTCTCCAGCTCATTTCACAGATCAGGATCCTGAAACAAACAGGTTTAAGTGACTTGCCCAGGGTTACACAGATAGTAAGTGACTGAGGTCAGATTTGAAATCAGTCTTTCAGACTTCAGGCTTGGTCCTCCATCCACTGCACCACCTAGTTGTCATGGGGATATATGCCTTCCCAAGTGATGGCAATGGGAGGAGGGGAGATATGTTTGTTCAAGTCTTTGAAGTACATATTCTTTTGTATTAAGAAAAATGACTAATCTGACTATTAAGTGGTTAAATGGAATTGGAATCTGAAACTGAGGTAACACAATCTGTGAAGATTTGAGCCAATGACACAGACTAGACACCTCTGAATCTCCTTAACAGTACCAGAGAACCCTCATTAAATATAACATTCCTGGCCTTCAAGCAGGGGGGCTAGAGTAGCTATTGTTACATACTAATTTTCTCACAACAGTTAGATAATTAAGCACTAAAATAATGATATTGTTATCACCATTTTATAGATGAGGAAACCAAGGTTCATAGAGGTAATATGATGGCCAAGTATTCCTGACTCCAGATCCAGAAACCTATTCACAATTCTTCACTGGCATACACAAGATATACACAAACCTGTGAAACATTTCCTGAAAATAATATTATACTCATCTTATATAGGAAAAAAAATTGAGAATTAGAGTAGTTAAGTGACCTGCTCATGGTCACTCAACTATTTGGTGGCAGAACTAAAATCCAAGTTTTCCGATCATAAGACTTGGTCAACACTTGGTTCATACTAAACAGCCTCTACGAGGGAATATTGAAAGCCTATCTAGTGTCACACTGTGCGTAGTATGTGAGGAGATTAGATTAGATGATTTCTGAGGTCCCTTCCAGTTCTAATCTGTGATGATGATCCTATTACCTGTGTGACCAGTGTGCTAGCCACTTGACTTCTCTGGTGCTCAATTTATTTATCTGTAAAACGAATGGAGAAGAAGGTTGGACTAGAGGATCTCTAATATCCCTTCCAGATGTGTACAACAAGGCTGCAAGTCCTTTGAGGTCCATATAGTGCCAGTGCAATATTCACAGCACCCACAGTGGCCATGAATATCCCTGCACAATTCAGAATCACAAAATACAACAGACTTTCCACATGAAAGACAGACCAAAACCTTTATTCAGATACCAGAAAGCTAAATCCATCGTAGCAACAAAGAAATTCATCATAGTAACTAAGAAATTTATGCTAGTTTATGGATAGTCTCTGACTTCCTCTCAGCTCTGTTCCAGCTCTATCCCTTTCTGCTTCTCCTATTCAGCAAGCTCCTTCCACCATAGACTTATGTGACTCAAGCTTCCATATGACCTGATAGGTCACATGGGCCTATTAATGAATGGGAAAGATCTTCCCATTTAAATTACCATTACGGTCCAACACCATGAACTCCCAATACCCTGTATAAGATCAGGAGTAGAATACTCATCTAGAGAGTAAGGAGATATTTATTAAGTATGTGTTGATTGAGTGTTGTATCTTAAAATTCTTTTGAAATTCATGGACTGCTTTCTGTATTGAAATTGAAACAAAGTAAGTAGCCACTGGGAAATGCCTAGACCAATTGGAATATGAATGTACAGATAGAGATAGAGACCAGATCTGTGATGTTCTTAGCAAAGGGGACTCCCAAGTGAGGAAACTCTCTCTACCAATGCAGACCAGCACCTTCTCCTCAATTTCTCCCCAAGTCTTAGAGAATGACCTAAAGTGCAGAAAGGTTAAGTGTCTTGTTCATAGTCATTCAATCAGTATGTGATTTTGTTTTTGTCCAATAGTATCCAATTCTTCTTGACCCCATTCATAGTTTTCTTGGCAGAGATACTAGAGTTCTTTGCCATTTCCTTCTCCAGTTCATTTTACAGATGAGGAAACTGAGGCAAACAGGGATAAGTGACTTTCCCAGGGCACACAACTACTAAATGTCTGAGACCAAATTTAAACTCAGGACTTCCAGCCAGGAATTCTATCCACTGCTCCACCTGGCTATATTTTGAGGGGTAGAAATTAAACCCAGAGATCATATTCCTATAGACTACACTAGGCTGCTTCTCATATGAATATAATAGGTTGTCATTGCATGCTACAAAATGACATGAGGAATTCATATAAATGTGAGATGATGTAGATAACAGATTCAGAGTAAAGTTAGAAGAACCAGAGAAATAGCATACACCTTGATGACAATTATGTGAATGAAAAGATCACTAAAAGAAAGCTCATCTGAGTTATGATCACAACGAATAAACAGATAATTAAATATCTCTCCCTCCCTTCACTATAAAGGTGGGCGCCTACCGTGGCAGAATGTTAAATATGTTATCAGATGTAATCACTGCATAGGTGATTGCAAGTATTTATGGAGCACTGTGCCTTCTCAATCAATCAATAAACATTTATAAAGCACCTACTGCATACCAGGCACGGTGCTAAAGTCAGTTCTGGAACAACTCTTACTTCTCACAGATGTGGAAATTGAGGCTCCAATAACTTAAGTAAATTGCTCAAGGTCACACAAGCAGGCACACAAGAGAGGCAGATTTTGAACTCGGGTCCTCTGACTCCAGAACCAGGAATCTACTAGCAGGCATTATGCTAGGCACTCAGAATACAAGAGGCAAGAGAAAGAAATATGAGGGAAAGGGATGAATCAAGAAATGACTGTGATGTCCAAATAAAAGGCATCAATAGAAGGAGTTAGGTGGTGCAGTGAGTAGAGCCCTGGAGTCAGCAGGACCTGAGTTCAAATGCAGCCTCTAGCACTTGACACACTTACTACCTGTGCAACCTTGGGTAAGTCACTTAACCCTAATTGCCTTGCCTTGCCCCCTCCAAAAAACATTAAATAAATACATGCCATTTTTTAAATTCCCAGGTTTGAAGGAGCGGAGGTCAGTTAGGTAAGGGCTGCGGGGGGTTACATGATATAGCACCCACAGAGTGAAACAGGAGCGAGTCACCTGTACTCCCCTGCCCTCTATATACAGACAGACACACGGAGGCATAATTGCAGTACCTTGGATCAGTCACTGAATCCTGTCCCTGACTGTCCCTGAGGCTTGCACCAAATCCTGATGTCTCCGGCTCTATGAAGGTGCTTCTGCCAGACTCCTCACCATTTTGTAATGATAGAAATTTTTAAAATGCAGCAAAAAGAACTACATTAAGCCCTTTGTTGCTGACAAGAGCATGATTGGTGTGTGTGAAGGCTTGCCTCTGGCTCCCTTTTCATTAATTACACATCAATGCCACAGCTGACTCCCTGGCACCGGGTCCAGATGAAAACACCATGAGAAAGCACAGGGAAGGGGACAACATCTTTGCATCCTGGCAGGTCTGACCCTGGTGGCTCGCAGCATCCTATGGGGCAGTGGCAACCACAAAAACAAACTCCGGGGCACAGAATGTGCTGACCTTCACAGAGAGAAGAAAAGAAGCCCCACTCCCAAAGAAGGAATTTGCTGATTCTGGGGATTGGAGGAAAGTGAGTATCACAGAATCATAGACTCAGAGGGACCTTAAAGGCCCATCAGGTCTAATCCCCTAATTTACACATTAGGAAATTAAGGCATAGAAAAGCTAAGTGATGTGCCCAAGGACAAACAACTAGTAGTATCTGAGGCAGGATTTAATCTTGGGTCTTCCTCACCCCCTGGTCCATTGCCCTACCCATTCTACTACCTAGGTGCCTCCTGGCACATTAGTAACTGGAAAGCCAACCAGGGGGAGTAGGATAGCTCAATTCAACAAACACTTACCAAACACATGTAGGCCATTATGCTAGGTACCAGGGAATATCTAAGGATAAATAAAGCACAGACCCTTCCCTCAAGGGGGAAATAGAAAAGGATATAAGGCAAACATCTAACTATAATACAAAATAATGAAAAGAAAATTAGAGATCACATGGGCCTAAGCCCCTTCATTTTTATAGTTTGAAGAAACCACTGCCTAGAGAAGGAAAATAGCTCACTCATATTCATACAGATAGCTAATGGATTGGATGAACTATAGTGGAGAATCTCCCTACTGTCAGAAGTGAAAGGTGATACTGACCATCCAGATATTCTTAGGACAATAGCTAAGACTTATACTAATCCTTGGATCTTAGATCCAAAACTGGAAAGGACCTCAGAGGCATTATTCCTTTCCTCATTTTACAGATGAGGAAAATGAAGCCCAGTTGACTTGCCCAGGGTCATACCAGCAATGTCATGAGTAAGTCTGGAACTCAGGTCCTCTGACTCCAGAGCTAAGGTCCTTTCCACTGTGCTACACTGACTCCAGTTAGGTGATCCATCCCATGTAGTGCTCAGTAAATACTAAGTTTTGAAAGTCTGTCTAAGATCTAATCCACTCAAACTAATTCTCATGAGTCCTGCCTCATGAATTGTTCTCAAAAAACCCAAACTACTTTACTATCAATTACATGATATCATGTGGTAGTAATGAAAATAGTACAAAGAAAGATAAAATTAGGAAATGCATATGGTTCAGTATAGAGAGAGCTGCCCTCAAAGTGCGGAAGATGTGGGTTTGAGTTTTGCCTCTGACATTTACTGGATTATGTGACCCTGAGGAAGTTACATAAACTTTCAGTGTTCTCGGCATCTAAGACTATAAAAGTTGAAAAGAAGGTTGCAGATTGAATTTATAGAGGGAATTCCCTCAACCATTTTGTTATTCAGTCATTTCCATTGTATCTGACTGTTTGTGACCCCATCTGAGGTTTTCTTGGCAAAGATACTAGAGTGGTTTGCCATTTCCCTCTCTAGCTCATTTTACAAATGAGAAAACGGAGGCAAACAGGGTTAAGTGACTTGCCCAGGGTCACACAACTAGGAAGTGTCTGAGGCCAGATTTGAACTCAGGAGGATAAATCTTCCTGATTCCAGGCCCAGCATTCTACCCACTGCACCCACTCCAGCTACCCCTCAACAATAGAGTTCCCTACACCAAAGAAATCAACAATCTAGTCCCTATCCCTTTCTTAAAATCAGGAAAACACATTAACATCACACATTAGAAAATTTCATTACCCAAAGTACAGCTTCCTCACACTGTGGTCCCCAGCAGAGAAGCTACTGTAATTTCTGCATTCCCACTTCTACAAATCAATTCTAGAGTATACCTTTCCAGCAAGAGAAAATAAAAGAGCACAAAGATGTGTCCTGTATAAAGATGCTAAAATCCCAGTGCTTGGATGAATGCAGTCTCTATTACAGAAAATGGCCCTGGGACATCCTGGGAAACTCAGTCCATGATGCTGCCAATCGGGGACTGTGGTTACTCCATGCAGTTGATTCTAATGGCTGCATTCTCTGCTTCCAGTGGGGTTCCCTCTCAGCTCCATGTTACTGCTGCTGCAGTTACTGGCCACAGTGATCCCAATCTGGACTGGAAATAGTTACCGTAACAATTCTTTTCTTTGTTCTCCTCCTTCCCCTCATACTCAAAGGGTCATCCTTATACTTAATGATCCAGAAACATTTGCCCAGGACAGAGAGTGTTTCTATTCCATTATCATTGGAGAGGCACAGAGGAATATTAAAGGAAATCTTTTCTCAAGATTTATTGATCATCTGCTGTGGATAATGCTTTGGATTGGAACTGTAGGGGTTATCACAAAGGTATGAACAAAACAGCATCCTTTCCATCTTCTCCATGATTTCGCTTCTCAGTTATATATTTCTTGTAACACATTCCCCAAGCCTAATGAGTAGCTAAGAATCACTCACCTGAAGTAACTAAAGTAAGGCCCTTTGAAGCTTATCATGGAGAACCAAGAGGCCCATCCTGGCATCACTTCCTAGGGAGAAGGAGGTAGCTTGGTCAAGGACTTCAAATACTTTGCTGCTCAGTCATTTTTCAGTCAGGTTAGAATTTTCATGACCCCATTTGAGGCTTTCTTGGCAAAGACACTGGAATGGTCTGCCATTTTCTTCTTCAATTCATTTTACAAATGAGGAAACTGAGGCAAGCAAGTTAAAGTAACTTACCCAGGGTCACATTCCTAGTAAATGTGTGAGGTGGATTTGAATTCAAGTCTTCCTAACTCCAGGTTCAGTGTTCTATCCACTATAGCACCACTTAGCTGCCCTGCTCTAGTATTATGTATGACATGTTAAGAATATACATTAAGAATTACATAGAGCCTGCTGCTTTTTTAAGAAAAGAAATGTTCAAATAGAGAAAGGTCAACACATGGCAACAATCAACAGGAAAAGATTCCAGTGAAGTCATTTCCCTAAAAATAGATGAAATTGGTCAGAGGGAAGGGGACTATGAGGGGGGAGGGTTGGGAGGTGAGGGAATATGCAGGACAGATTTTTAAGTTTAGCATGCATTATTAACCATTTCTCCATTACTTTCTTAAGTCTAGACAATCAACAAAACAATAACTCAAGTCCTGGTATGGAATTTTTGCCAATTTCTGAGGGGTAAATGCTGATAATTTAACAATGGGGTCTAGGAGCCTGGTTCCAGATGACTCTAGCATGCCCCTAAATTTAAGCAAACTAACTGAATGGAAGCCTGCTCAAGGATTTTATTCCTGTTGGTATTTGCAGACACTCCTCAAGTCAAATTTGCTAATCCTCTGTCCAATTTATTCTCTCAAAATCCAATACTCTCACAGCTTTCAAAATGTGTTAATTGTCTTATCAGATAAACCAACCCTTATTTCATGTTTCTCAAAGACAGATTGAGGAAAGATAACAACTGAAAAATCATTGGACTGCCTGGAGGCCAGGATCAAAAAATACAAAAGAAAGATGCTAGACATGTTTCAAGAAATCATAACAAGATGGAAAGGGTAGGGATGGGGAAGAGGATGACTACTGAATCTCATTCTCTTCTCAACTACTTACTCTACACACAGTTAAAGAAGAAATACATTTTATTCAACAAGGAAACAGAAGGGAAAGAGGAAAAGAAAGGAGACTAAGAAGAAGGGTAGACTCGTCTTGCACACAATAAATATTTAATTAAGCAACTACTATGTGCCAAGCACTATGCTAAGTACTTGGGATATAAAGAAAGACAAAAGATAATCCCTGTCTTGGCAGAGCACATAAAATAATGGGGAATACAAAATGCAAATGACTGTATAAACAAGGCATATATAGGACAAATAGGAAATAATAGAAAGAAGGCAGTAGAATTAATTAAAATCAGGAAAGTTTTCCATCAGAAAGTGGGTTAACCCTTAACCTAATCCTAATTAAAAATGAGAAAGGGATAAATCCTAAGTGAAACAAACTCCAATTAAAAATGTTCAACAATAATCATAACTCTTTTTAAGGTGGCAAAGAATTGGAAACTGAGGTGATACGTATGAATTGGGGAAGGGCTGAACTTATGGTATAAAAATGTGATAGAATGCTATTGCTCTGTAAGAAATGATGGAGAGATTTCCAGTTCCAGGAGGCAAGAAGGCAGAGTGATCAGTAATTGCTATTTTCCCCCCCTTGATGACCTTGATGAGCCCAGAGAATATATCCCCAGGAAAAACCCTGGAACAGTGAGAGCAGCCAAAGGGGTAAACAGACTCTCACCTGTGAGGCTAGAAACATTGCCAAAGAGGTTTCTTCTTGCAGTTCAGGATCACAGCTGTCCCAGACAGCCCCACCTCAACAAATTGGGAGAAGATTCTGAACCCCAGGGGGATGAAGCCAGCAAGTGCCAATACCAGGACCTCAGGAGTGCCTCAGCACCCCAGTGGAATCAGGAAGACACTAGCACAGACAGCTGAATTCAGCTATGCTCTAGATCAGCACAGGAGCCTCCAGCATCCAGATCACCTCTCCCCAACATTTAATGAGCTAGTTACAGGGTAACTGCAGGGAAAACCCAAAATGACCTCACCTGGCTCCTGCTTTTAAACACCAGTCAGCTCAACCCCAGATAAGCAGCAGTATTTTAATTTCTAGCTGAAAGAACCAGAGGCCACAATACACAAAGCCTCAAGTATTAAGCACAACAACTGTGGGACAAAGCTCCCTGTGACACAGATGCAGAGATCTAATTTAAAATTCAGGAAAAGGGTTATTGTCATGAGTAAAAAGTAAAGCAAAAAAGAAAAGACCATAGAATTTTCCTATGAAGACAAGAATCAAAACACAAATATCAAAGAGGTCAGCATTGAGACTGTACTCCCATGTGAAACTTCAGAAAGGAACTACTCTGAAAAACAAAGAGCCTTCTTGGAAGAGCTCAAGAAGGATTTTAAAACTCAAATTAGAGAAACAGAAGAAAAACTGGATGATGATTTTAAAAATATGAAAAAAGAATTCACTGAAGAGAACAACTGCTTAAAAAGGAAAGTTGGACAAATGGAAAAGGAAGCACAAAACCTAACTAGTGAAAATAACTCTTTAAAAGGAACAACTGGACAGATGGAAAAGGAGATGCAAAAGTTAACTTAGAAAACAATTTGATAAAAAATAGAATTGGGCAAGTAGAAGTTAATGAATCTGTGAGTCATCAAGAATCAGTCAAACAAAATCTAAAGAATGAAAGGATAGTAGAAAATGTAAAATATCTAATTGGAAAAACAAATGACATGGAAAATAGATCCAGGAGAGAAAATCTAAGGATTATTGGTCCACTGGAAAGCCATGATGAAATAAAGAACCTGGACAATATCATCCAAGAAATCATCAAGGAAAATTGTCCAGAAGTCCTAGACTCAGAAGGCAAATAGTCATTGAAAGAATCCACCATTCACCTCCTGAAAGGGACCCCAAACTAAAAACATCAAAGAATATCATTGCCAAATTCCAAGACTATTAAGTGGAGAAGATACTGCAAGCAACCAGAAAGAAACAATCTAAATATCAAGGAGTTACAGTCAGGATTACAGAGGACCTTCCAGCTTCTACATTAAAAGACTGAAGGAATTAGAATATAACATTCCATAAGGCAAAGAGCTGGGACTACAAGTGAGGATTAATTACTCAGCAAAGTTGAGCACAATATTTCAGGCAAGGAGATGGACATTCAATGAAATACAGGATTTGCAGACCTTTCAGATGAAAAGGCCAGAACTCGATAGAAAATTTGATCTTCAAATGCAGGTCTCAAGAGAAGTACAAAAAGGTAAACAGAGGGGAAAATAACTTGGTACACAATATGAGTAAACTGTTTACATCCCTATAAGGGAAGATGATACTTGTTGATCTTGAGAATTGTATATTTATTATGAAATGTAAAAGGGATGTACATAGATAGAGAGAGTGCTATAAATTAAATGATGTGATGATAATGAATGTGATTTAAGGGTGTGAAGGGATTGTAATGGTAGATGTGAAAAGGAGGATGCAGAAAAAAATAAATTCCATCACAGGAAGAGGCACAAAAATATATTACAGTATAGGAAAATAGAGGAGGGAGATGAGCATTGTTTGAGAGATACTCTCATTTGATTGGATTCAAGGAGTTTACAACAAAGTCAGTCAAGTATAGAAATACAATTAGTTCTATAGGCAGTAGGAGGAAAAGAGAGAAAGAAAAGGGAAGAGAGGCTAAAGGGAGGGAAGAAGTAGTAAGGGAAAAGGGGATTACAAGGGAGGGAGGCTGAAAGAAGGGAGGGAAGACTGAGGGAGACAGTGGTCAAAAATTAAAACTCTGTTGTGGAGGAGAAGGGAAAACTAAAAGCATAAATGGGGGAAAGTGAGTGGAGGGAAAGACACAGATAGTAATCATAACTGTGAATGTGAATGGAATGAACTCTCCCATAAAACAGAAATGGAAAGCAGAATGGATTAAAAACCATAATCTAACAATATGTTGTTTACAAGAAACATATATGAAATGGGAGCATACATGCAAGGTAAAGGTAAAAGATTGGAGCAGAATATTTTGTGCTTTAGCTGATGTAAAAAAGGAGTAAAAAAGTATTCTCAGACAAAGCAAAAGCAGAAATTGATCTAATCAAAAGAGATAAGGAAGGAAACTATATCCTGCTAAAAGGCACCATAGAAAATGAAGCAATTTCATTATTAAACATATATGCTCCAAGTGGTATAGCATCCAAATTCTTAGAGGAGAAGTTAAGGGAGTTACAGGAAAAAACATACAGCAAAACTATACTAGTGGGGGACTTCAAATTCCTCTTATCTGAACTTGATAAAACTAACCTAAAAATAAACAAGAAAGAGTTAAGGAGGTGAATAAAACTCTGGATAAGGTAGATAGGATAGATTTCTGGAGAAAACTGAATGGGAAAGGAAGGGAAAATACCTTCTTCTCAGCAGTACATGACACATATACAAAAATTGACTATATTATAAAAACCTCACAATTCAGGGCAGAAAGGCAGAGATACATCCTTCTCAGAACACAATGCAATAAAACTTAAATGTAATCAAAAGTCATGGAAATATAAACCAAAAACTAATTGGAAATTCAACAATCTAATCCTAAAGAATGAGTGGGCTAAACAACAAACTATAGAAACAATCAACAACTTCATTCAAGAAAATGACAATAATGAGACAACTTACCAAATTTTGTAGGATATTGTGAAAGCAGTTCTTAGGGGAAGTTTTATATCTTTGAAAGCCTACATGAATAAAATAGAGAAAGAGGAGATCAATGAATTGGGAATGTAGCTGAAAAAGCTCAAAAAAGATCAAATTGAAATTCTCCAACTAAAAACCAAATTAGAATACTGAAAACCAAAGGAGAGATTAATAAAATAGAAATTAAGAAAACTATTGAACTAACAAATAAAACTAGGAGTTAATTTTATGAAAAAATCAATAAAATGGATAAACCTTTGGTCAATTTGATTTAAAAAAAGGAAAGAAGAAAACCAGATTACCAATATTAAAAATGAAAAGGGTGAACTCACCTCCAATGAGGAGGAAATTAAAACAATAATAAGAAATTGCTTTACTCAACTGTATGCCCATAAATTTGACAATCTAAATGAGATGGATGATTATTTTTAAAGATATAAATTGCCCAGATTAGCAAAAGACGAAATTGAATACTTAAATAACCCCATCTCAGAAAAAAAAAATGTACAAACCATCAATGAACTCCCTAGGAAGAAATCTCCAGGGCCTGATGGATTCACAGGTGAATTCTATCAAACACTTAAAGAACAGTTAATTCCAATAATATAGAGACTATATGAGAAAATTGGGGAAGAAGGAGTCCTTCCAAATTCTTTTTATGATACAAATATGGTTTTCATACCTAAACCAGAAAGAGTCAAAACAGAGAAAGATTATAGACAAATTTTTCTAATGAATATAGATGCGAAAATCTTAAATAAGAATTTAGCAGAAAAACTACAGCAATGTATCATGAGAATAATACATTATTATCACATAGGATTTATACCAGGAATGCAGGGCTGGTTCAAATATTAGGAAAACTATTAACATTATTGATTATATGAACAACAAAACAGAAATAAAATGATTATCTCAATAGATGCAGAAAAAGCTTTTGACAAAATACAACACTCTTCCTATTGAAAACACTGGAGAATATAGGAATAAAGGGAACTTTCCATAAAATAATAAGCAGTATCTACCTAAAACCTTTAGCAAGCATTATATGCAATGGAGATAAGCTAGATGCATTTCCAATAAGATCAGGGGTGAAACAAGGATGTCCATTATTACCAGTATTATTCAATATGGTACTAGAAATGTTAGCTGTAGCAATAAGAGAAGAAAAAGAAATTGAAGGACTAAGAACAGGCAAAGAAGAAACTAAGTTATCATTTTTCACAGATGATATGATGATATACTTAGAGAATCCCAGAGAATCAAGTAAAAAACCACTTGAAATAATAAACAACTTAAACTCACACAAATCTTCTGTGTTTCTATCTATTACTAGCAAACCCCAAAAGCAAGAGATAGAAAGAGAAATACCATTTAAAGCTACAGTAAATACTATAAAATATTTGGGAGTCTGCCTGCCAAACAAACCCAGGGTCTATATGAACACAATTACAAGACACTTTTCACACAAATAAAGTCAGATCTAAGTAAGTGGAAAAACATCAGTTGCTCATGGATGGGCTGAACCAATATAATAAAAATGACAATTCTACCTAAATTAATTTTATTCAGTGCCATACCAATTAAACTATCAGATAATTATTTTGTAGAGCTAGAAAAAATAATATTAAATTCATCTGGAAGAACAAAAAGTCCAGAATATCAAGGTAACTAATGAAAAGAAATACTAGGAAAGGCAGCCTAGCTCTACCAGATCTCAGATTGTATTATAAAGCAGCAATAACCTCTTGGTACTGGCTAAGAAACAGAAAGGTATACCAGTGGAATAGGTTAGGTATCCAAGACAAAGTAGTCAATGAATATAGCAATCTACTGTTTGATAAACCCAAGGACCTCAGCTTCTAGGATAAGAACTCACTGTCTGACAAAAAATGCTGGGAAAACTGGATAACACTGCAGTGGAAACTAGGCATAGATCAATGCCTGACATCGTACACAAGAATGAAGTCCAAATGGGTGCATGATCTAGGTATAAAGATTGATACTATAAACAAATTAGTGGAGTAAGGAATAGTGTATTTATCACATTTATGGAGAAGGGAAGAATTTTTGACCGAACAGGAGACAGAAAACATTATGAAGTACAAAATGGATAATTTTGATTACAATAAACTAAAAATTTTTGCACAAACAAACCCAATGCAACCAAGATTAGGAGGGAAGTAGAAAACTGGGAAAGAATTTTTGCAATTAGTGTCTGTGATAAAGGTCATAGAGAACTGAGTAAAATGTACAAGACTACAAGTCATTCCCCAACTGATAAATGGTCAAAGGATATGAACAGGCAATTTTCAGAGAAGAAATCAAAGCTACCTAGTCATATGAAAAAATGCTCTAAATCACAATTGATTAGAGACATGTAAATCAAAACAACTCTGAGATACCACATCACACCTATCAGACTGGCTAACATACAAAACAGGATGATGATAAATGTGGGAGAAGATGTAGGAAAGTTGGAACACTAATTCATTGTTGGTGGAGCTATGAACTGATCCAACCACTCTGGAGAGAAATTTGGAACTATGCCCAAAGGACTACAAAAATGTGCATACCCTTTGACCCAACAGTACCACCTCTAGGATTATATTCCCAAGAGATCATAAAAATGAGAAAGGGTCCCACGTGTACAAAAATATTTAAAGCAGTACTCTTTGTGGTGGCCAGAAACTGGAAATCAAGGAGATTCCCATCAATTGGGGAATGGCTGAATAAATTGTGGCATATGGGGCGGAGCCAAGATGGCGGAGTAGAAAGACTCACCTATGCTAGGTCCGAACCCACAGCCCATAGATTTCCTGTAAAAAGAACTCCTGACAAATTGTGGAGCAGTGGAAGCCGCGCAGAAACACAGTGAGGGAGATTTCCGTTGCAGAGAGCCCT
>CM053769.1:113910741-113972978 GCA_028658325.1 Potorous gilbertii
GGGAGGGGACAAATGGGGAGAAAATTTTGGAACCCAAAATCTTGTGAAAATGAATGTAAAAAGTTAAATAAATGTATTTTAAAAAAATAATAATAATAAAAAAAATAAATTGTGGCATATGAATGCAATGGAATACTATTGTGCTATAAGAAATTATGAACAGGCAGACTTCAGAGGGGCCTGGAATGACTTATATGAACTGATGCTGAGCAAAAGGAGAAGAACCAGGAGAACTTTGTACACAGCAACAACCACAGTGTGAGAGGATTTTTTCTGGTAGGGTTAGAACTTCATGGCAATGCAAGGACTTAAAAAATTTCTAATAGTCTCTTAAGGCAAAATGCCTTTCACATCCAGAGAAAGAACTATGGAATTTGATTACCAAATCTAGCAGATCATTTTCTTTTGTATTACATTATGGTTTGTTTTATGATTTCTCTCATTCATTTTAATTCTTCTATGCAACATGGCTAAGGTGAAAATGTATTTAATAGGAATGTATATGTAGAACCTATATAAAATTGTATGCTCTGTCAAGGAGGGAGAGGGGAGGGAGGGGAAGGAAAGGAAGGGAGGGGGAAAAAATCTAAGTTATATGGAAGTGATTGTAGAACACTAAAAACAAATAAAACAAAGAAAAAACATTAAAGAAAAGAAATGATGCAGAGGATGGTTTCAGAGGAACCAGGGGAGAGTGTTTACATGTGGAAATTACTTCCTGGAATTTCTCAGAAAGTTTATAGGTGTTTTTTTCCAAATCTCAAATCTCAAGATAAATGAGTCAAGATAGCATTAAAAGGCATTTTAATTCTCCTTCAAGAATTAAAAATTAACAAGCAACACAAAGATGCTAATGGTTCAAAGGAATCCAGGATAGTTAAGTCAAAAGAAAGAGCAGAAAGGCTGATGCATGGAGTTAAAGTTTAAAATTGACATTTCTGGGAACCAGGACAAAAGTATACAGGAGAAAAATGTCACAACTACATCCATCTTGCTTGCAACTGTTGCCACTTTACAAAGGTATGTTTGTGGCCCTATCTACTGATAATGGTGAGTCATTCTTTCAAATATAATATATTTTAATTCATTTATATGCACAATATTCTTTACACCAAATCCTATGAGTGATGTTCCAAGTAATATGAATAATGTTCCAAGTAAAACAAATCCTTGAAATGGAAATTTTAATATCTGATTTCTGTGGTGTTGTTACCCTAGTTAGGCGATGTTAATTCTCCAAATATTAGCCAATAATGTTCACTGGCATTTTATTCAGTGTTTTAACATTCACTATAAACTAGAGACTCTTTTATATACTACTCAACTTAATGTTTCTTACAAATAAAAATTTTAGATACCCATAATAATGTGCAAAAAAGTATGAAGAATATTGGAAGTATTTTATGACAAATCAAGGTAATTAAAGTTTGTTGTATGAGAAGTAATTTATTTGGACTCCTACTGTATTCCAATCAGTATTAGTCAGATAAGTTCTTAACATGAACCTCCAACTTTAACATAATATTCACTACCTGTTTCCCAATTTATAAGGCTCACTTGTACAACCACAAGATTGCTGACAAAGATATCTTCTCCATCCTATTTTACTCAAATTCCATGTAAAAGTCCAGCATTTGTGGGATGCCTTGATACTTTGAAAAGTCCCCCTCTTGCCTAACATTGGCTGGTGACCATTTTATGACCATCCTATGACCACATAGTCAGTAGAGATGCCCTATACTTCATCCAACCACTGACCATCCTGCTAATATGTCATCTTTGGTGCTCAAGAGCAAAGTCTAGGGATGGAGTCAATATAGCACAGAGAAGATAGGTACTTGCTTGAGGATCTCCAAACCCCTCCAAAGACCTTTAAATAATGACCTAAAACAGAATCCACAAAAGGAAAGGATGAAATAATTTTCTAGTCCAAGACAACTTAAAAACTTGGCAGGAAAGATCTGTTACATTGAGGAGAGAATAAAATACAGTCTAGGGCAATTAGGCTCCAGCAAACCAGAAATGGGCCTTGGGAGTAAATGAATCAGCAGCTGCTGATTCTCTCAGTTCACAGATAGTAAGGGGGTCAAACAACTGGTCAGAAGGAGATTACAGAGGTATCTCTACTTGTACAAAATCTCCCTGAAGAAAAGAATTCCTTAAAAATTAGAATTGAACAAGTGGAAGTTAATGACTCTATGAGACATCAAGAAACAATCAAACAAAACCAAAGGAATGAAAACCAAAAAGATAGTGTGAAATATCTCATTAGAAAAATAACTGATCTGGAAAATAGATCCCTAAGAGATAATTTTTTAAGTTATTAGACTGACTGAATACCATATTCAACAAAAGAACATAGAAACCATCTTTCAAGAAATTAAGGAAAATTGCCCTGATATTCTAGAAACAGGATAAAAGAGAAATTGAAAGAATCTACTGATCACATCCTGGAAGAGATTTCAAAATGAAAACTCCCAGAAATACTATAGCCAAATTTCAGAGCTTCTAGGTCAAGGAGAAAACACGGCAATCAGTCAGAAAGAAACAATTCAAGTATCATGGAGTCACAGTAAGGATAATACAAGATTTAGCAGCTTCTACATTAAAGGATGAGAGAGAGCTTGGAATATGATATTCTGGAGGACAAAGGAGCTACTATTGCAACCAAGAATCACCTACTCAGCAAAATTGAGTATAATACTTCCAAGGAGGGGGAATGGATTTTAAATGAAATAGAGGACTTTCAAACATTTTTAATGAAAAGACCAGAGCTGAAAAGAAAATTTGACTTCCAAATACAAGATTGAAGAGAAGCATAAAAAAATGTTAACAGGAAAGGGAATTAATAAGGGACTTAATAAGGTCAAACTGTTTACATTCCTACATTAGAAGATGATACTTATAACTCATAAAAACATTATCATCATTAGGGCAGTTAGAAGAAGTATATATTGACTGAGGGCACAGGTGTGAGTTGAATGTCATGGGATGATATTTTTAAAAATAAAATTAAGGGGTGAGAAAGAAGAATGTACTGGGAGAAAAGGAAAGGGAGAGTTAGAATGCAGTAAATTATCTCACATAAAAGAGGCAAGAAAGAGTTATTACACTGGAGAAATGCTCAAAACTTACTCTTATTAGAATTGGTTGAAAGAGGGAATAACACACACAATTGGGTATAGAAATCTATCTTACCCTAATAGAAAAGTAGAAGAGAGAAAGGATAAGAGAAAGGAAAGGATGGTATTCATGGAAGAGAAGATGAATTGGGGGAGACAATACTCAGAAGCAAAACACTTTTGAGAAGGGACAGGGTGAAAAGAAAGAGCAAATAGAATAAACTGGGGGTGCTGGAAATGGGGTGGCAGGAAATAGAAATCACAACTGTGAAAAATTTTGAAGCAAATTTTTCTGGTAAAGGCCTGATCTCTCAAATACATAGAGAAATGAGTCAAATTTGTAAAAAAAAAAATGCAACAAAACAAAACACCAAAAAAAAACCATTCCCTAATTGTCAAATGATCAGAAAATATGAACAGTCAGTTTTCAGATGAAGTAATCAAAGTTATCTATAGTCATATGGGGGTGAATGCTATAAAACACTATTGATTGGAGAAATGTAAATTAAAACAATACTGAGGTACTACCTCATACTTATTAGATTGGCTAATAAGATATAAAAGCAGACAATAAACGGTGGAGGAAATGTGGGAAAATTGAGACACTAAAATACTGTTGGTGGAATTGTGAACTGATTCAATAATTATGTAGAGTGATTTGGAACTATGTGCAAATACTTATAGTGCCTCTTTTCTTGTGGCAAAGAATTAGAAATTGAGGGGATGTCCATCAATTGGGGAGTGGCAGAATAGTTTGTGGTATATAATTGTAATAGAATACTATTGTGACGTGAAATGATGAGCTAGATGCTCTTAGAAAAACCTGGAGAGACTTACGTGAATTGATGCAAAGTGAAATGAGTAGAACCAAGAGAACATTGTACACAGTAACAGCAATGTACTAAGGTGACAAGCTGTGAATGACTTAGCTATTCTCAGCAATATAATGATGCAAGACAACTCTGAGGGACTTATCATGAAAAATCCTGTCCATCCCCAGAGAAAGAACTGCTGAAGTCTGAATATAGATTGAAGCATACTTTTTTTTGCATCCTTTACTTTTCTTGAGGTTTTATTTTGGTTTATGTTTTCTTTTACAACATGTCAAATATGGAAATATGTTTTTATGGTTACATATGCATAATTTATATCAAACTGCTTGCCTTCTCAATAAAGGACATGGGGAGGGAAGGAGAGAATTTGAAACTCAGTTTTTAAAAATGAACGTTGAAAATTGTTTTTAAATGCAATTGAGGAAAAATGAAATGTTAAATTTTTAAAAATAACAAGTTCTATGAACCAGTTTTGGTATTTTGCCATGCCTTATTTGCATATTTGAATATCAAATCCTATTTAAAAAAAAACAAGGTACTGGAAGAAAAAGGTATCTTAGATAATGATGAAGATCTGAGATCCACTTCATTAGAGGGGTCCATGGACCCTTTAATAAAGTGCCATTTGTTCAAAATTCTGTCTCAATCTCTTTTATTGTAAGTTGGACAATTATATCTCCACATTAATGGCATCCTAAAATGGGAGTGAGATGCATGAATCTCAGCCTCTTTTTAGGCTGACTCCTGCAGTAGTCCCATAAAGGAAGTGCCCACTGGGTCTCCCACAGACATCAGCCCTGGGAAGTTGGACACCCCTCACTGTCTGTGCCCAAATTTTCTGAGCTTGAAGTAAGTCTCTTCAAGATTGGTGAGTCTACTGTGATTTGACCTAAATTTATTTCTTTAAGAAGGGTCCTTGATTGGGCTAAGAAACATTGTTTGGAATTGTGAATAATCTGTCTAAATTTATAAGTACTCAAATGCTATTTTTATAAAAATTATATGGCAATAATTTTAACTTTTTACACATAGTCTACTGTGTTTTCCCTCTGTTTATTTTCATTTTGATGAATTTTGCTACACATTCACTTCAAAAGACCTTTAGGCCCTAGTTGACTTGTTTTAGGACCTTAGATGTTAAGACCAGAAATTAAGAATCAGGAGTATTGGAGAATTTGCCAAAACAAATCCCTGAATATTACAATGTTAGCTGGAGGAAAAGAATTTCCATATAAGTGGAACTCAGATGGATAGAAGATTGATTCATAATCCAAAGGGTGGCCATCTCAACTGTGAATTCAGTGGGGAATTTCTTAGATTGAATAAGCCAAAAGGTGGGTAGCTCAGGTGCCCCCCAATTCTCTCATGAGAATTGCTCCAAGGAGTGACACTCTTGGTTGGGATGCCCCAGTAAAGATGTGGTCAGGAGTAAGAGGATAAATATATCCTACAGGATCCCCATTGGACCAAGGGTAGACTCCCTGTCAAGGGATGACTAATGAAGGAGCTATTAAGTTGTATAAATTATTTTAGAACAAATAAACATTTTATAAGATGAAATGATGAGAAAATTTAAAATATAAAAGAATGTTTACCAGTTTAAAGTCTTCAAAGTCATAAAACAAACAATGATTTTGAATTTCTACTAAATGATATCTTACAATAGGTTAGGTTAAAAAATAAATGGAATTAATTTTTGTGTGATTTGAAAGAAAATTGAAAAAAGTTGTACCCTGAACCCTTCATAAAAATATAACCTCCATCAGGCAGTTTTAAGTCATGCAGTTCCTATTAACTCTATATGAAGTCAAAATTGTGTTTTAACAAAAATAGAAACTTATTATACTATAAATAAAGGCATCATTCTAATTCAAATCATTGCCAACTTTACATTAAAGCAGAAGCATATTGATTGTATTGATCCCTGAAATTTGAGATCTTGGCAGCTTTTGTGGAAGTTGAGATTTTTAAATTATTGAACTATATTTCGTTTAGGTGAATTCAAAGTTAAATTAGTATAATGAGAATTTCTGTTCATTTGTGACCATTTAGGAAATTAATTCCTCTTTTGATGGCAGACAAACATAAAATTCCTAACAGAGACACTATAATTTTGGAAAATATCAAAACTTTGTAAAAAGAAGAGGCAATTAAGAATCCAGATCATTCACAGTCAACAAGTACCAAAATGGAAGTTGTCTTTGAGAAAACTGTTCTGTGTTTCATTAAGAGTGAATAATCAAGAAAAGAGTAACAGTCATTTACTATTGTGAGAATAGGAGAAAACCTTCTGGGGTACCAACATCTGTGACATTCCTGTGCCATAGCTAGATTTTGGCCAATTGCCAGAATGCTTTTCTTTTCTTTTTTTTTTTTTAGCGAAAAAGAGGTTAACTTTGAGGAGACAGATGATTTCTTCCCCAAAGCCATTCTGTTTACTGAAACTTGTGACACCCTACAATAAGGAACTAGTGCTGAGGTGTTCTTTTCTATTTATTTTTTCGTTCATTCATTCATTCATTTGTTTGTTTTAGTTTATAACACTTAGTTTTACAAGTTTTTGAGTTCCAATTTTCTCCCCTTCTCCCCTCTTCCCCTTCCCTCCTCCCCAAGACAGCATGCAATTTGATATAGGTTTTCTCTCTCTCTCTCTCTCTCTCTCTCTCTCTCTGAATATTCATATATATATATATATATATATATATACATATACATTCACATTAAACATATTTTCACATTAGTCATGTAGCAAAGAAAAATTAAAAGCAATTGGACTACAAGAAAGAATGCTTTCATCTGCGTTCAGACTCTGTAATTCCTTCTCTGGACATAGATAGCATTTTTCATGAGTCTTTTGGAGTTGTCTTAAAACCTTACATTGCTGAGAAAAGGTAAGACTTATAAGAGTCCAAGTGAGTTGTTCTTGAGTGTTTTTGCCCATCATTTATTTAAAAAATTATGTGATTGTAAATAATTCAAATTGCCCAACGATCCTTAAAAATTGGTATGAACTGTGCATTTATAACCACCAGAGGAACAAAAGGGGGTTAATTAGAGGAATTAAGTAGATAGAAAAGAGTAGTATTGCATAAGGAAATAAGAAAAGTTAAGAATGCTTAGAAGAGTAAAGAAAGTTGCAGTCTGCACAGACAGAGTAAATTCAGTGTTTAAAAGTAAAGAGTTTTGGAGTTTTGAAAAGGAGATTCCAGAGAAGATCTTAATCCCACTGAAATTAAAAAGATTTACAATTTTTTAAAGCAATGCTCTGATATTTGCTGTATGTCTTCCTTCCCCAATCAATATAAAACTATAAAATAAGTTTTCAAAAAATGCATGTTAATTAACTGATTGATAGGAAAGGGATTGTTTCCTTGCTCTGGTTTAAATAGTTATGCTAACAGACTAGTAATTTAGAAAATTGTAAGGAATTGGTTTGGCTCTTCGAATAACTCAAAGAAGCAGTATTGGTAAATTGGGAGTGTCACCATGAATTGTTTTGAATATAAGCCAACTAAAAATAACGGAAGGTTGTGCAAAATTCAGTTTAGTTATTGCCACTAGTCGTTATTGATCAAAATTGATTGGGTTGAAAATAGTGTATATGGTAGTAAATTAGAGAATCTAATCAGTCACTATATGTACCAAGGGGGTAATAAATATTGACACCTATCTCCCATTGTTGTTGAGAGAAACACACTGTTGTGAAGTGCTTCACACAGTTTCTGACTTTTGTAAAGGATGTTCACTATATTATGCAGATCTTATAGAAATACAATTTTTTAAAAATGCTTTCCCACTCATAGATACTTTGTCTAATTGGCATGAAATGTTAACAAAATTGAGAAATTATAGCCTAAACATTTTAAGGTTTTACTAAAAATAGGTTTAAGCAACTTACAAGACATAGAAAATCATGGTATGTCATGGGAACTATACAAACGATTACTGTTAGCATGAAAATGCCAGGAGTGATAAGTTAAATGACTTTCTATGAATTAATACGTTTGAAAGGTAGTTAATTAAATTATTTTCACTTGATTGGTGATATTTTAAATACAAAAAAGACAAGAGAAGCAGTTAAAGCAAGTTTCTTCCTCTTTTTAGTCTTAACACTGTTACATTATAAATATTTCTGTTATATGAGTATTAGAGCATATGTTGTATAAAAAACTAGAAAATAATAGCGAATGACTTAATTTTGGGAGAAAAGCATGGTGAAGTCCTCTTAGGAGATCTTTATGAACTTCCTTGGGGGTGAGCCCTGCTGATCAGGTATTGTGAAACTTAGCAACATTGCCATTTGAAGAACTAGGACCTCTCCCACCTAAAGTAGAAAAATAAAACTTTTGAGTAATAGGTGGGTGTCATTTGGGGTCATTTGGAAACTCATGTAATTGTGCTTTTTAAGGTTATTATTTTGAAGCAACTATTTACTATGCATGAACTTGTGGTGAAGAAGTGAAATCAGCAGTATAATGCTAAACAGGTCTCTTGGGTCTGGGTGACTCAGGTATGTAAGTCACTTCTCCTCAGGTATACTCTTTTGGTCAAAATGGGAGTCATTGTGGCACAGAAGGGATGATAGATTTAATTAAGCAAGAGGGGGTTATTCCAGATACCACCCCAGTGGCAATTTATACAACAGCTACTTGTTGAACCTGTATAGCTTTTAATCAACTTGCCCTTCAAGTCACATCCATTGGTGGTCATCTACTAGCTTGCACCCCTCCTTGAGCACTGATAGGAAAAAAAAGATTATTATTGTGGCAGTCAGTCACTGAAATTGTGCCCAGGTATGACCTATTTGCTTATATGAACTGTGGTGGGGGAATATCATCTCATTCTCCTCACATTGTATTCTGGAAATGGTCTGATGTTCTCCCTTTGGTTTTAGATTGGGGGGAGGGGGAGATAGTTGTGAATAGATGAAATTTATGAATAGCTGAAAAATTCTAGATAGGATTTTAAGGTTAATATATGAAAAAATAATTATCTAGCCCTCAGCTAGTTAGTAAATTAGTAAAATTTTGCTGTTTGAGAAGTCTCTTGGGACTTCACTTGGCTGCTATTCTAAAATTTTAATACATGTACAAGTGGCCCCAGCATAAAGCTGCTGGCTCATCATTCAAGGCAAATGCCATATGCCCCTTTGTAGGCACAGAAGGATGTCTTTTCCTGGGAAAGTCAAGAGAACAACCTTGCAAAGGTGAAGGTAGGATTCTGTTAGCCTATCCCCGCCTTGTTAACTGTTTCTCTTTTGATCGGTAACCCTCAGTGTCTTCCCTCCCCAGTTTGATTTTTTTCTTGTTGTTTAAGAAGCTTATTCACAGAATAGATGTCCCCTCACTCAAAGTATGAACTTGAAAAGACCTTAGCTTAAAAGAGCCAAGGTCTTCTACTGCACCCTGGGCCATCTCCAGTTGCCCTGATTGATGTCTTGATACTGGACCCAAATGGTTCTAGAAGAGAAGGTGAAGCTGATCACTTTGCACAGCCCTCTCTCACTCAAAGTCAATTGCAAGTCTTGTCATCATCTCTCTGAAGTCACGGTCCTCTTCAAGAACAAAGGACAAACCGCACACAACCATACACAAATAATATAAGACATTTTCCTGCCGGGTTAATTCTGAACCTGACTATGACATCCTGTTATATAATTAGCTGCCTATGACTCGTACCTGAAATCAAACAGAATTAGCTGCTGTGTCCCTGCCTTTCTCCTCACATGGCAAATTCCATTGATAAGGGCAAATTCGAAAGAAGATGAACCCTATTAGTAACTTTTTATTAATCAACATATGCTAGTGAGGAATTATTTTGAATTGTCATTTGAATCAGGTAGTTGAGATCATGAAGCTTTACAACTGGAGGGCTATAAATTTATAAGAAATCACTCTATAATGCTCTTTCATTGTGATAATATGATTAGTGAGAGATGTCACAGTGAAAAATGTGACACAATTTTCAAAATAGGATTAAGAATTTTACATGTGAAAATTGTTTGAAACATCTGTCTAATAGTATTAAGAGACAAAGACTCATTTTCTAATTCAGGTCCTCATTCTCTAGTTTCTCTAGTTTCAGGTGAATTGTGTATTTTTTCTAGTACACCAATGATCCATAATGCCAGTAACCCTATGGGGTTGACATCCAGGAACTACAGGTGGAATACTCATGGGGAAGGTTGGGAGAATGACTCTAGGCATGGACTGAGGTGGAATTATCCTGACTCTATTTCCACGGGGTGACATTTCCTCTTGAATGGAAAGTATTCCACCTTTTAAGCATGCCCAATATAATTAGCTATCTCTGTGACTGTAACCTGACATGACGTGAAATTAGGGAAGCATTTTTCTTTGATGTCTCTACTTTATTTGTATGCCAAATTTCTATAATCATTTCAAGTTATCAACATAAATACTATATTAAATTCTTATTTCGTAGATTAATGCTGAAGATAAGATTTGAGCTATTTAGCCTAAAATTTTAGTCCTTCCTAAAATTAATATGAGGATAAATGGGTATTGATGTAACAGTTTATGGGATCAAACTGTTGTTCTACTAATTACTAAGTCTAAAACAAAAATATCCTCAGTTTTGGTTTTAAAAAAACGATAGAATATCTTGTGTTACTTAAATGGTAAAAGCCAGTTTTATTTGGGTTTATTATTACTACATGAATGTTGAGCATGTCTTAAAAAGCAAACATGTTTTATTATAAATAATTTGATCTACACTAACCTGAAATTGACTACTCAATGTATTTACACATCCCACCCCAGAACTTTTTCTGTCACTTGCAAATATTTTGGCAACTTTTAAATTAATTCAGTTGTGTCATCATCATAAAAAAAAATGTTCTGTTAATAATTCACTTGCAAAATTTCATCCTCCTAAGGAAGGCAAAAGCAGCTAGGAGAAAATAGCTGAGTAATTTTTCAGTTGGTTTTAATAAATAGCTGTAACAAGATAAGGTAATTATATATGCCAAATATAAAGTTTGGGTTCCGAATTTTTAAAAAAAATTTTCAGTCATTACTTGAATTTGCCAACCTAAAAATGTAAATTCTCTGGTTTAGTAACATTTATATTAGAACTATTAAGGCTTGAGCTAGGTCTCACTATCTGACCTGGTTATTGTCACAGCAAACTAGTCTTGTATTAAGATCTATTTTGTCAGAAATTTTTAACAAAGAGGATCTCTGCAAGTGACATGAATTGGAGAAGCAAATCCACTAGAAGCTGCTCTGAAGCCCACTCATTCCAGCATTCCTAAGAGAAGAGATCTCCAGAGGACCACAGGACTGCATCAGAGAATGCTTCAGAGACCGGACAATTGTATGACATAAGTAAACATGACACCTTCATCATCATCATCATCCCCTCCATAAATGATTCCTAATCCACCTGTTCCTGAACCTGCAGTGACTAAAACTTCAAATTTTCAGTCTCCTACTTAGACCTTTGCTCCCCAACTGACGGCAATGACTGATAATTCATTTATTCATGGAACTCACCTTTTTCTTTAGTTTCCTCCACTTTCTATGCTACAGCCATGTAAATCTATTTATATTGTCTACAAGGATGTTGCCTCTCATCCCCATAATGGGGAAACTATCAAAATTGCTTGAACTGTTTTCAAAACACAAAAATTTTCCAGAACCTCTATATAGGGCAGACCGTGCTTGCATGATTGGGCCTGAAAAAATGTCCTATAGTCTCCGGATTTATATATCTTGTGAGGCATGATTGGTCAGTGAGAGTCACCGCATACATTTATTGTATCTTTAGCCTATTGTGAGTTAATGTTTAATAAAATTCAGTATAATCAATACGTTATAAGTTGTGTCCATTTCCCTGTTCTCCAATGTCATTTTTGTGTCTCAGCAAGAGGACTTCCCTTTTCTAGTTTGGCATTGCCCATACAAGATTTATCCTCTTGTACTTAGGTGTTAATGATCCAAAGAAAGATTGAAGTGGGCTTCAAACTTTAATGTGATGTACACTACTTGTTTACCAAGTTATGAGGCTCATTTGCACAACCGTGAGAATGTTGACAAAGGTACCTCCCTCCTGTTTTACTCAAATTCCATGTCCAAATCCAGCATGTTTGGGATGCTGTGATGGTTTGGAAAGTCCTCCAATTTATTTTTGTACCTCTTGACCATTCGCTCTTCTCCAGCACCAGTAGGTGACCATTTTGTTACCATCATATTGACTACTTAATCAGTAGAGATGTCCCATGTTTCACCCAAACTGTGACACAGATATCCGCCCCCAGGTAATATGTCATTTTTGGCTCTCAAGAGCAACATCTATCAACCAATGAGATTTAGTATTTTTCCATGCCTCCTTTACATATTTGGGTATCAAACCCTATAAAAAGAAGGTACTGAAAGAAGAAGGCATCTCAGATCATGAGAACGGTCTAAGGTCCACTCTGTTAGAGGAGACCATGGACCTGTTAATAAAATACCATTGGCTTAGAACACTACCTCAGTCTTTTTGAATGTAGGTTGGACAATTACAATCTCCACAGTTGCCAGGTATATTTTACATCATTATCACAATATAATGAATGATCAGAATCATAAAAATTCATGGGCTTATTGTATCTTTTTTAATGAAAACCTTCGGAACTTCTCATGTACTCCTATCATAAAAGAGAGATTCACTGCTTATTATTATGGCTATTCATTAGAATTTTAAAACATGTAAATAAAATGTTACAAAAAATAAAAAAGCATAATTTTTGGAATTGTGATTTCTCAATCTTAGGTCCTGAAAATGAACATTTATCAGAAATTTGGAAACAATACTTAGAAGAATTGTATGAGCTGATGCAAAATGGAGTGAGCAGAACCAGGAGAAGATTTTATATACTGAGAACAATATGATAAAGACTAACTTTGAAAGAATGAAGAACCTGATCAGAATCATGACCAACTATGATTTCAGAGCAGTTGTGATGAAAAACACTACCCAGCTCCTGAAAGAATGAGAAGGACTAGACTGCAGAATAAGATGAATAGAAAGATAGATTAGATAGACAGAGAAAGAGATTAGAGCAATGTTGAAATTTGTTTTGCATAACTATGGGTGTTTGTAACAGGGGTTTTGTTTTTCTTTTTTTTCCCTTAGTGGAGGAGGATGAGTAGAAGAGAAAGAAAATGAATGTTTGTTCATTGGAAAAAATTAAAATAAATTTTTTAAAAATAAATGATTTAGAAAGTAGGGGGAAAATTATTGCCTGCATCAACTTTTAACCATGAGGGAGAGAGTGGCAGAAAACCAATAAACTCTTTCTAATAATGATATGATCATTCCCTTAAGGAACACAGAGGCTTTGATCTATGCAGTATAGGAAATGCCCTTATGGATGAAATCATAGCTCCATCAAAGTGTCAATTTATCCCAAATAATCCCTTCTATTTGCATAGCATTTAATACTTTCTCAAAGTGTTTTCACCTGCATACATACATATTTTATCTAGTTGGAACCTTAAAACTATACACCCAATGAGTTACATAGGGTAGATATTCTATCTTCATTTTACAATGGGAGAAACTGAGTTCAGTGATTGTATTGCAGAGGACCTGATTTCAAATCTTGTCTCTGACACTATCTGAGTGACCTTAGGCATGTCACTTTATTTCCCTGAGTTTCAATTTCCTCATCTATAAAATAAAGGGGCTGAACTAGATGGCCTATTGTTTCCAGATCCAGGATACCATGATACTCTGATCCTTCTAAGGAACTCACTCAAGATCACACAGGGAGTTACTTCCCTTAACCTAGAGTTAACCAAGTGGTTCATTGGATGGAACTCTACTGTTGGAGTCCAGGAAGACCTGATTTCAAATTTGACCCCAGATGCTAGTTAGTTGTAGGATTCTGAGCATGTCACTTAATCTCCGTCTACCTCAGTGTTTTCATCTGTAAAACAGGATGACGATGGCATCTTCCTGCAAGAGTTGTGAAGGTAGGATAAATTAATATTTATCAAGCACGTTACAATCCTTTACTAGTAGTCGCAATCATTATAGTAGAGAATATTAAACTCATGAATATCAGAATTATAACGAGTATTACAGAGCATGTAGCCCAACCCTTTCATTTTATACATGAGATATACCGGTAGAACTTGGATATTAATTCAAGCGTCTCGACTCCTGGAATAATGGTCATTCTTTAAACTGAGGGACAGTTCTCATCGATAAGGCCCTGCTGTTAACTCCTTTCTCCCAATTCAGCACAATACTAGCACCTAGTCAATGGTTCAAGATCAGCTTAGGTGGTCAATCAATCACCAATAAATTGTTTACATAGGGTGTTTTAGGATTTGCCAAATATTATACATCCTTTTTTTTTATTTGAGTTTCCAAACTGTTCTGGGAGGTAGGTACTTGCATCATTCTCTTTTTAGAGATGAGAAAATTGTCCCTAAGTATCTAGTCAGGGACATGCTGGAGCCAAATTATATGGCTAAAACAGTTACTAAATCGTTAGCATGAGCAGTTACACCTCCAAAATCAACAAACACCACAAATCAGGGCTTAATTTATTGTTTTGTTGGCCATTTAGACCAAGCCTATACAACTCAAGCCCCTTGCAACACAGCAAAGGATTGCAGACCGTTGGAGCAAAATATAGAGGAAAACATCCTTTATATGTAAAGGTTATATAGAAGTCTATAGCAGGTTGTGCCGCTCTGCTACAGACATAAGGAAGTATTATGGGAATGTTTCATTTCCTTTTATTATTCAGGACTCATAGTCATTCCTCCCACAATTTTTGGTTAACTAAAAGTCTGTTTTAATATTAATCTCACCTGAACAAAAATTGTCCCATGGGATGTGAAGATTTATATAAGAACCTTTAGTATTCCTTAGATAAGAAGCCAGACAAAGAATCTCAACTATCACTGACTCCTGGGTGACTTGGAAATCCTCCTTCTCAACCAGACTATTTGTGAATCCTTTAAATGCAGTTTAATCTGTAACCTGACTTAGTTTACCTATTGAGTTTATTTGAGGAAATTTGTTTCCTTAGGGGATTTATGAGATTATGACTATTTAAATTTCTTTAACTTTTATGACATTGAAGGAAGTATAAGATTACGGATCTGTCCTCTCTTTAACTTTTATGGCCTAAGAGGAATGTACAAGATTGCAATATGCACATGAATTATTTCTCTGTCGCTCTGACTTAATTTTGCATATAAGAAGTCTTGTCAGAATCCTAATGATGATTCAGGTTTTCTCTGAGGCCTGAATCTGTGCTTGAGAATAATAACAAAAACCTAGGTTTTTACCTCCATAATTTCTTGTTGTGGTAAATACGTATTGGGAGGTGGTTACCCACTCAGAGAGGAGATATTTTTTATATAACAAAAATGGTGGGAAAAATATTAATTATGCAAATCAAACTTGAAGTTGTGTACTCACTCAGTTAGAGCAAGTATTTAAACATTTACTAGCACAACACTGGACTCTAGACAAGGACTCCAATCAGGAAGCTGCTGCAATTGTTCAAGCAATAGCTATTTCCAGATCAAAAACAAAAAAACAGAGTTTTGTGCATCTGGTTACAGGAAGTCTGTATGACGAATGCCAACTTTCTGATATATCTGCCACATCAACAATCATTCTCCATTAAAAAAGAAAGAGAGGTTAAAGGTTGTTTGCATTGTTGGCAGAGAAGATAAGTGAACCATGTCTCTTCAGAGTTCTTTTTTCTGCCATCGAGTAAAGGAACTCTTCAATTTCCCCTACTTTTCTGCATTTCAACTATTTCCACCATGTTAACAAAATTCACCCAAACTACTTCCCATAGCAGAACCAACTCACAGAAAAGGAATCCAGTGCTAGCAAGAAGAAAGAAATGAGAGGCTGCTTTTAGGGCCCCTCTCTTCTTCTCCTCCTTATTTCAGAGCACCTCTTTTCTCATTACTTGCTATTTCTTTGCAAAAATTAGTCTCATTTATGCATCATCTGCAGATACTTCAGTCTTGACGTGCAATTTATAATGATGTGTTCATAGGAAAAGCTTCTGCTACAACAAAGGCATCATATACGTGCTCAGAATATTGTTATAAAGGGATTTTTTTTCCTCTAACTATGAAGGTTCATTGTTGCAGTCACTATAGGCACGACCTAGAAATCAGTAGAAGCAAAATGAGTTGAATAACTACAGAGAAACCAGAGACCAGTCCTGAGGGGAGAGGTAAAAATGGTTGGTTCCTCTTCTCCAAACTTCTAACTACCCCCATAGTCCTCATCAAGAGGCTTTTTTTTCCTCAGAGTTGGATAATGGAGGCAGTCTTTGGTTCTGTGGTCCGGACACCAAACCAAATGAAAGCTCCCAGATGAAATATTAGAGAAGAGCCCAGCTCAGTGAAATGGACAGGAAATGATCATAGATAATGATGCTAAGTGGGGCATTTAAAGCACTTTGGGGGATAATACACATAACAGGAGCATTAATATTGCAGAAGGCTAAACAATACCTGCAAACAGTGGTTTCAGGCTAGGAAAACAAAGTGGAAGTTCAAAAAGAGACCCTACAGGCTTTTGTATTCTGGGCTTGTTTTTTCTCTGGCACTCAGAAAATTGGCCTGAGGCAGTCATACTTCTAGACCTGTATTCGCTCCATTTACCAAACCAGGACTCTTGTTTTTACTAGAGGAGCAGATAGCTCCATCCTCTCTGCCCTCAGGGGAGTCACTTCTGCAAATCTTAGACTCACCAAATCGAACCTGGACCAGCCACGCACTTGGCAGTGCTCAGTGCGGAAAGCAAAGTAGTCTAGAGGGAATATGGTATGGTAATAGAGAGAGAGAAATTGAGACAAAGAAAATTTTTAATATAACGACAGAAATTGTTAATGCCAAATTTATGTTACCTGTCATTCCCTAAATGACACTAGCACTGTGAGGATGTGAGCAGCATTCCTTGCATTTACTGTCAATTAAGTTGAGCGGAGTGGAACCTTGAGATCTTGCATTGTGCTCAAGCTGAACATGGGCCTTTGATGTCCTTACCCACTTTCACTGGTATTCATGGTATGAAGGACAAAACAGCTAGAATGAAATGACTGTCTTTGCTCGGATTGTTGAGGGCAGCTAGGATCTCATGACCAGGCTTTGCTACCTCATGCTGCCTTCTCGCCCTTCCCTCCTCAGGGTATAAAAGATGTTTTCATGGGCCTCTACTTTGGAAAATCCACTGGATATCCCCCAAGATAGCAGGTTAACTACCATTATCTCAATTAAAGATATTGTGAGAAACAGAAGAAGGAGTTCTGTTTCCACAGGATTAACACTACACACTCCAAGCCTTGCAGGAAAGAAAACAGGATGTGGCCCATTCTAACCAGAGCAGTGATTTGATAGAACTAGGTTTCTGACCAGTAGAAGGGAAGAAACTTATACACATGCTCAATGAGCTGTTTAATATTAACCCACACAGCCCCAGGGTGAAGCATGGTAATTTAATACATATCGATGCTTGATAAGGGAGAGGGAAGCAAATCTAGGAGAAAAACATGGAATAGGCAGTTCAGGAAGTTGGATCCAGACAATGGAGAAGGGAGAATGCAGGAATTTGAAACAGAAGCAGGGAATAAATAACCTTGCCTTTGTCTGAACAAGTGTACTCCCTTAGAGGGTATTACTCATTCACAAGAATGTAAAATAAAATAAGAGCTTTCCTGGCTTCCACAATGAGTGTCTGTCGTTCTTTCTAGAGTGAGCATGTTTCTCACAATGCTTTGTTCCTCAACTCATGGGACTTTGATTTATTTCAGGACTTGACAATCTATGCACGTGGAAGAACTTAGAAAAGTGTGAATTTATGTCTTTCCAATGTTTCATAAATATCTCATGTGTAACCTTCTACAGGAAGTCTGTCCTGATCCCCTGGCTGTTAGTTGTCTCCCTTCCATAATCAGTTTATATTTATTTGGTACAGCTGATTCTCATCATTCACAGTAATTATATTCTACACTAAATTCGTGAATACTAAACTATTGCTCCTAAGGAAAATACAGGATTAGATTCCTGTATGCCTCTTGTCACAACGTTTGCTTTCTGGAAGGACCTCATGTAAAGATCAGCAAATTTCTTCTTCTTTTTTCTGGATGTACAGTAATGTTGATTCATTAACATTGAACTAATAACCAACAGCATTGTAACTCACACATGTATTTTCATTGTAAGGCACATCCCAGCCTTCAGCACTTGGTCCAACACTTCAACCCTCTGCTTGAGGGTTATTTTAAACAGTAAAATCACCAACAGATATCACCAAGGATGTGGAAAATGTTGCATTAAATAGACCCTGGAAAAGATATTCGCTGAAACAAGAAGGCAGAGCATGGCCTTATTCAACCTTAACTGGGAACATAAACATTGGCTGACTCAAATTTGGTGCCGCTGCACATGCCTGCTGTGAAACCCTGCATAAGTCCTTTGAAATGCTCTCTGAGTGAACCCCAAAATTAAGCTGACAGGGACCACTCTCCTGTTCTGACTGATGAAGACCTGGCTCCTTGAACTGGACACTATCTTGATTAATATACTTCTCTTGTTGTTTTATGGACACTATCCTGTTTTGACACTCTCATATTTATGAGATCCCCTTGTTTATGACTGATAGAAACCAGACGTTCCGGGTTCTATGGGAACTGTAATTTCGCCTAACAAAGGACACAGGCATCCTGAGTCAGGGAAAAGGGGAGGCAGATGGGTATATAATCTGTACAGCCTAGCCTCAAGGTGAGCTCATTTTAACTTAGCTCCCATGCATTCATATGCGTGTCTGCCTGCTTTGAGAGAAATAAACATACCCAAACAGTCTAATTCTGTTTCTTTCTTAGAATAAACTCTGGCAGGTTGGAAATGACCATGAAGCATCACAAGTACTGACTTTGCTGTTACAAATTAATTTTAGTCAGTAGGTGATTTCACAAATATGGAATCCATAAATAATGAAGGTTAACTGTATATAATGTGTCTATGGTACAGTAGATGGACCTAGACTCGTATGACCCTGGGCAAGTCATTTGACCTCTATTTCTCTGTTTCCTCAATTGTAAAATGGAAATAACACACACTTCACAGGGTTGCTGTGAAAATCAAATTAGATAATACATGTAAAGTATTTAGCACAAGGGAATGTAGTAAGCACTTAATTAATTCTTGGTTGATATATATGTATGTATGTGTGTGTATATATAGATAGATATATACATATACCTTCTCCAAAAGGCTCTCCTTGAGAATACTGTTTCAATTCTATCTTTCAATTCCCACTGTCTGACATACAGTAAGCACTTACTAAATGTTCATTGAATGCTTACTGTCATTTGCTTACTCATCGTAATCTATGATATTAAAATCTAAATGAATGCTTTTGAAAAATATGTTTTATTCAAACTATTACAACAAATTTCTACAACAAAGAAGTACAAACTATTGAAATATATGTGCTCATAGTTTGTGCGTATATGTGTGTGAGTATTTACATGTTACTATATATGTACATGGCACTTAAAGCCTATTTTCAGGGGAGTCTCCTCATTGGTAGAGACTGATCATTCAGTATTCCCTACATGCATGAAGGCTGAAATTGGCAAGAGTGGTGTCCAGCTTAGAGAGAGAATATATGTGATTCTAGACTCTCTTTAGGTCCATGAAGGGACAGAAAGATCCTGAGAAGCCAGGGGGTAGAGGAGCCAGCTCCTCAAGGGGACATCAAATCTCCTGTTGAGGAAAGTTTCATGCAAATGTGCTTTGAATCTCAGATTACATTAACCTGTGTCTGTATATATACACAACTGAGAGGCAATATGGCACACTGGATAGTGAACTAGCCTTGGAGTCAGTAATACCTGGGTTTAAGTTCTCCTTATGACACTATGTGACCAAAATTAAGTCACTCATCATCCCCAAACCTCAGTACTTGTCTTCAGCAAAATGAGAATAGTAGCACCTGTACCTCCCGATAAAGTGATGTGCCAATCTTACAACGCTATAGAAATGTCAGCTATTACATGGTGACAATGAGCACCAGTATGTTACTTCCACCAGTTCCAAACTACTGACATTCTCAGTTTGTGATTTGTTCAAGGGCACATAGCTAGAAAGTAGTGGAACTGGGATTAGGACTCAGGTGCTTTGACATCAAATACAGCATAAAATTCATTTTTATAGATGAGGAATGAAGCCCAGAGATATAAAGTAAATTGGCCAATGTCCCACAAGTAGTTAATGGCAAAGCTGACAGAGAACTTGAGTGCCTTAACCCCTAGGGCAGTGGTCTCAGCACTCTTTCATATCCTCCCCATCTCCAATTTGGAATAGTCCAAATTCTGGACTGAACTGAAACTAAGCCATTCCCACCCAACCAAGAAATTCGTTATATAATTATCTTTCTATTCAGTGTGTAATAATTACAAGTTGCCAAAAAATAAACTTAGACTGGATAGAAATATTAACTTCCTAGCAACTGGATTATTTGAAAATGGAATGGACAGCCTCAGGAGATCATGAGTTCCATCTTGGTGGAGGTCCTCAAGCAGAGGTTGGATGAATTCTCGCCCAGTAGATTACAGAAACAATGTTCCTTCCGGAAACTTTGAGATCCTTCCCAGCCCTAGCATTCTTCAGTTTCATGATCCTGTGCATTACATTGCACTAACTCCCAAAGAGCCACCATGGATGTAGCAGACAACCCTCCAATCTGACCCATAGTTCCACCTCAAAAGCCTTGGGCCAGGGCCATGATAAATTGAAATTAATTTCAATGCAAATGATGATGCAGCAGGACAGGAGGGCTGGAAATTCATCCAAGTATTTCTTTTTCTGGGGTAAAAGAAGGGAAATGGGGCAAGGGGCAAGATCTTGAATCTATGCCATTTCTAAATAGCTGATCTATAATAATATGGGAACAGTGCTAATTTACTCATTTTTCACAGTCATCCATCAACCACATAAAAGATGTAGCTTAGGGAAGTCTTTCAGTTCTTAATCAGAAAAATAATCACTAAGGGAGAACATTCAGTTTACACCTTAAATTCAGTTTGAGTAGGTGACTGCCTCCTCTGGTGTGATATAACAACAACACCACCAGCATTTATGTAGTATATTAAGATTTGCAAATATTGCCTTTACAAATATCTCATTTGATCCTTACAACGACCCTGAGGGATCATTGTCCCCATTTTACAGATGAATAAATTGAAGTTGATAGAGGTTAAATGACTTCCCAGTCTCAGAGATCTTGCCTAAGGTCAAAATGAGCCTCTGAAGTCATATTTGAACTACAGTCTTTCTGAAACTATCCACAGCAGCACCCATCTGCCTCTAGGTGATATTAGTAGCTTGGGAAAGACCTGATGTTCCAAATTATCTTATATAGTCTATGAGGGGATGCCTAGTATTTTGGGTGCAGAGATTCATCCTTTCATTATGAGTGAGAGTGGGATCTCTTTTAAAATGTATATCACCTTGCATAGGATATCATTCTAACCCATAAGACACACCTTTTAGTAAATGAAGAATTTAAGAGTTGATTTTGATAGTGAGGGAGAGAGAACTGGAGAGCAATATAAGCCCAAGGGACAAAAAAGCCGGAAAAATAAGGAGAGTCTATATGCCTACAACTCCCCCACACATTTTTATTGAGAAATGATGTTATAGACGAAATACTGTTTGCTTTGGAGCTGGGAGATCTGGATTTGAATTCTAGACCTGGAACTTTCCCCCTGTGGGATTTGAGGCAAGTCATTTCACTTTTCTGAGGTCTTAATTTCTTCATTTGTAAAAGGAGATTGTGAGATTAAAGAATCCTTCAATTCTAAATTTCTAAGGAATCTTTCATTTCTAAGATAAGACAATGTAATGGTAATTGAAAGGGGAAGATCCTTCCCATTCATTAATAGGTCCATGTGACCTGCCTGGGTTACATAAAAGCCTAAGGCATATGAGTCTGAGTCATATAGAGCCTGGTGGGAGGAGTTTGATGAATGGATGGAACAGGAAGAGGAGGAGCTAGAGCAGAGCTGAGAGGAAGTTGATCAGAGTCTAGTCAGAGCTAGGAAGGATGCAGACAGGCAGGTTGCTGGCTAGTGTGAGTGATTTTGTGAATGTTTGTGTTTTATTTAAGAGGACCTGCTTGTGATTTGTTTATGGGACCTGATTTGTGGGAAGCCTAGCAGGAGGAAGGCCTGGGGATGGTGTTTTACTCTGCATTGTTGTTATGTATAGATTTTTGTTACTATGATAGATTTGACTCTCTGGTGTCTGAATAAATGTTTTGGTTCTGACATGTGGAGAGTCTGTTTTATTTTGCAATTCAGAATTGTGTGAGCATATTCATGGACGCAGTAGGCACTGTGAATATCGCATTGGCGCTACAGACAATCAAATAAGAATTGAGAGAAAATTTTTGCATGAATATTCTCTGATAAGGGTCTGCTAACCAAGTGTTAATCATTTCAGATCATTTGAACCACCATAATGGCCAAGGCCTGCTTTGTTTTGAAAATGCCCTTTCCTGTGTCATTAACTTTAAGACCAGAAAAGCCTGACAAGAGTATCCTTCCCGTTTGTGCAGAATAGTGGAACTTCTCTTATCTTGGTATTCCAGGAGTTATATAGAGAAACACAGATATCCTGGGATCAGGATTGACACTATTTTGTCAATTGTCTTGTCAGTTTGTAACACATATGGAGACCATAAATCTGAGGGATAAAGACATCCTGGGATTGTCCTAAAATACAAAAATCTTGTCATTCTTTTATCAATCAGTCAGAATTTAATTCTGACTCCTTCTATGTACAAGTTGGCTAGCTTTGGCTAGCTTTAAGGGAATAAGCAATATGAATTGACATATTACCTAGCCTGTTTGCCTCTTTTAACCAAATTTTCAGGTCAACAGAAGAAATATAGAGAACTGACATAAAAAGAGCAAAGAACATTCCTTAATTGATGTGTTCACAGGCTATGAACAAATAGTTCACCAAAACATGAGAAATCCCCCCCAAAAAAATTAAATATTGCTGTAAATCATTCAAAATAATAAAAATATTAATCAAATCAAATTGGAAGTTCAAACTCATCCCCAGAAGATCAGGAAAGATGACAAAAGATGGAACAATCAAAATTGGAGGGACCAGAAAATAGTGACATATAAATACAACATTGAACATGCTATGATTTGATCAAATCTTTCAGGAAAAAAACTGAAAATTATGCTTTTTTAAAAATACATTTTTGGCCTTCTCTTTGACCACACATCTCTCCTAGGAAAGTAAAGTAAAAAACAGAAAGAAAGGTCTCATATACAGCAAAATATTCAAAGCGGAAGACTTTGTGGTAGCAAAGAACCAGAACAAAGCAGATGCCCATTGTAAATGACTAAACAAATTTTGGTACTTGAATTTAATAGAATAATATAATACTGAAAGGAAAAACAAAGATCTCAGACAAGCAAAGGAAAACAAATGAAATAATGAAGAGTAAAGTAAGTGGAACCATGAAAATAATATACACAGTAACTACAATGTTGTAAACAGGGAGAATAAAATGAAACTGGAAGTTGTGCAGTTCTAAATACTAAGATTAGACTTTGAGAAGCATTATACTTCTTTCCATCCATTGCAGAAGTTATGAGTAAGGGATTTTGCATGTGAATTATTTCATGTGCTAGCAGATTTAGATGATATAGTGACTCATTCAGATAAACTATTTTTTCTCCTTCTTTTTAATTTTTTTAAAAGGGACAATTAAGGAAAGGGATATATTAAAAAATAAAAATGATTTAAAAACAAAAGACATGAATAAAAATCAGATTTTTTTTTTAAAAACTGAATATCAAAGGTAACTTTGAAGGGAAATCACTGAATTGCAGAATCTAAAAGCTGGAAGAGATCTTGGTGTCAATCTAATCCAACCCATCCCAGAAAGCATTGCCCTACTAAAATATAACTAATAAATGGTCAGCCAGCCTCTGCTTGAATATCTGTTAGGAGAAAGAATCGATCATCTCTTAAGGCAATTCTATCTACTTTTTGGCAGCTCTCATCATTAGGAAGTTGGTCCTGATATTCTGGAGTCACAAAATGGCAAGCTGAGAGGAGAATGAGTGGGAGAGAGAAATAGTATTCCATCCCCTTTATCTTGGTGATAGAGTGAAGTATTAGGGAATTTTGTGAGTGTGTGTGTGTGTGTGTGTGTGTGTGTGTGTGTGTACATTATATATGTATGTGTATAAATACACATATGCAGTACATCTCAAAAGTCAGTGTAGTTTTAAGTAGTTGAAACAACTAAAACTATTAAAACATAAATGTATATATTATATGTACATATATAAACACATACAATAAATAAAATGAATTACATAGAGTATGATAGATTTTATAGAATGTAGATTGTTGAGAGACCTGTATCCCCACCAGTGCCTGGCAAATAATACATGCCTAAGGGCATATTAACAGGTATTATAAATAGGCTTCAGCCAATGAAGAATTCTATGCCAGAATGTCCATAAAAGATGTCATTTTTTAATAACCAAGAAAGGAAGTAAACTAATCACATAGCAAGATTTCCAAATAAAAGCTAGCTCTCTTATATATTATGTTGGTGCCTATGCAATGACAAGAAATATCGAAGATGCCCAGGACTTTGAGTGGGCACTCTGTGAAAAATGTATGGGAGGACATGAATAAGTCTTGTAAAGAAAAGAATAAGAAGGTATGGAAGGCATATGTACATCAGTGAAATCACAGATCCATCTTTCTTAGTTTCATTTTCCCTATCTTTAAAATGGGTAATACAACACATGTACCAATTACCTCCTAAAGATATTGTTAGGATCAGAAAAGTAACACAATCTAGAAATCTTAAAACACAATATAAACATCAGATAACTATAACCAGTTCATAATAAAGATACATACGCAAATGAATTTACAAACTAATCAATTCAGGAATTTCCCACCAAGTGCTTGAGACCTTCCTCAATTCCTCCAGAAATTTCAAGGGTACCAGTAGAACACTCTGGTTATCCACCTGTCATCCTCAGCTCTTGCCATTTGATCAGCTCATTATCTCTATAGTACACAATGCCTTGATGTTTTCTTTTACTCTTTTCATCATGATTCCTCATTGATTAATGTGCGCATGCCCATGATTGCCCTTGCCAACTATATGATACTCATGCATAATTCTTTGGAGGTGGCTATATTCCGTGTCGTTATCATATAGAAATACTAGTGGAAGGTTAGTAACACACAGCAGATATCACTGTGGAAGGCAATTTGGCTCAGGAGCACTCAATTTTCTTTCAGATGAGCAGGTGGAATCATTTCTTCCTGTCTGAAACCTACTGGCACCAACTTGTGGCATGACCTTCTCTTGAGGTTCCCTCTTTCTCCTTTCTTTCCCTTGGACGTAAGGGAAGGTAGAGGAGGCCTGAAGGTCCCCTATTTCAAGAAATTCATAAACTAAGAGATAAAGAGATTATTAGCTAATAAACATTTTAGTTTAGGGCAAAGTTCTAGTTCTATATGGTTTCTTTACTCTGTAAAGATGAAAAGCTTAAAAATACAAAAAAATACAAAAAAGTTCACAAAATCTCTTAGTCTGAAGTTTTGCTTGTGAGCCTGGAAATGAGGCATTCTAGCCAGTTAAATTTAGTGTACCCAATTGTCCACTGGTTTTTCCCCTTTCCACCTTCTTCATGGTAAAGACTTTGAGGATCATCTCCAGTCATTCCCAAGTTGGGACCTGAACTCCTAAAAGGAAAAGACTATGTCTTTGGAATCTGACTCCCAAAAAGGAAAAGTCCCTGGACTTTCCCACCTACCCAAGTTCCCAAGGCATTGCCTGGGGCACCTAGACTTTCCCAGTTGATAATCCTTTCATTGTGGGTTACAGTTGTCTGCACCTGGCCCCACCCTAGACCACCACTCTTCAATTCCATCTAGACCCCTTCTCTGTTCCCAGACTACTTGGCTGCTCCTAGATCACATCCAGATCTTCCCTGTATAAAAGGTCCATCTTGCCTCCATTAAAAGGTTCTGGTTCCTTAAGAGTCTGGACCAGTTGTATTGACATCACAAAGGCTCAGATTCCTTAAGAGCATTTCAATAAAACTTATCTCTGACTGAAGAAAGGCTTGGGTCAAATTCATGCACAGCAGGACCCATGTTACTTGCCCTTGAATTTAGGGGTGCCTAACACTCATAGACCTTAACACTGACCTTTATCTATATATGACTCTAGAGGAGAAAATGAGGCTGGTGACTTTGCAAAGCTCTCCCTCATTTAAATACAATGAAGGACAAACAACAACCTATGATCAATCTGAGCTGCCCCACTGGGGACCCAACTGGGCACTTCCAGTTGGGCAGCTTCTTCCTTCCTTCCATTCCTCCTTCCTTCCTTTGCCCTTCCCTTCCCTTCCTCTCATTCTGTCCACAAAAGAGTAGAGAACTTGTTGGTGCTCTGACCAAAGACCAAAGGAACGTAAATTTTGATGACTAAAACCTAGCAAATAAAATGGAGTTTTAGATTTCTTTCTTAAAGTCCATGCTTTAAATCCAATTCACTGTGGTTCTCATTGATTGGCCAACAATAGGTCCCAGCCCAAACCTCACTTAGTGATCATTTTTTGGGCCCTGATGCTTCATAGTGGATGTAAATAGTAATTGTTTCTGTTTTGATCAGAAACCCTCAGGTCTTTCCCTCCCAGGTGGATTTTTTTATTATATAAAAGGGACCATTCCTTGCCTTAATCACTGAACGAGTGTTGCCTCAGTCAAAGTGAGAACTTGGAAAGACCTCAGATTAAAAGGCCAAGGCCTCCCACTACATCCTGGACCATCTCCAGTTATCCTGATCTACATCTCGCCACTGGACCAAGACGTCTCAAGAGGATAAAGTGAGGCTGGTGTCTTTGCAAATCCCTTCCTCACTTAAATCCAATTCACTTGCAAGTCATGGCATCACCTTTCCAATGTCATGGTCCCCTTTGAGAACTAAGCACAGACAACAGCAGCAACAGTAAAGACCTTAGTTCTGGACATAGTAAAAATTATCTTGTCTTTATCTAGAAGACCATCATTACAATACAAACAACCAACAAGGAAATTTTAATGAACAAATAAATACTTAATGACAAACAATACAACCTGGTCATCTGCTGTAATAAAATAAAAGTGAAAAACAGAAAATTACTAGTCACCGTCATGCTGTCACTGAAGAGAGCCACAGACTCATCTCTTCCCCAGTCAACCCTCAGTTACCCACTTCCCAGTTCCTCCTGGACACAGGATACCCACTGCCACTGAGAGACTAATTCCACTCTAAACATTAATCCCACTATCTTCATTGGCAGGGAATCATCTCTCCTGCCATGATTTCCCAAGGTCTTCTGAGAATTTCCATCTTCCCTGCTGCTCCTCTTGCCTATATATTATGTAACCTTGCTGTCCTCCCTAAACTGAACACAAACACCAACCTTCTTTACTGGGCTGCTCCCCCAATTAGAATGTGAGCTCCTAGAGAATAGGGATGTCTCTACTTTCCATTTGCATCCGCAGACCTCAGTATAGTCCTTGGAACATTGTAAGTACTTAATAATTTCTTTAATATTCTATTTGATTGATTGATGAAGGATCCACATCCATGCTCCAATGCCTCATCACAGCATCAAAGTGACCCTGACTTCTCAAAGATAATATCAGCAGAAAAATAAGTTTTGAAACTTCCCACCAAGCTGAAAACACTAAATGTAATGACTCCGTGATGGATCCTAAGCTTCTCTGTTGTCCAGCGATCAGCCGAGCTAAGCTTAGAGAGGGCCATCACGAGTCTGGTTACATGTCATTGATTGTTCACCTATCACAACTGTTAAAGATAAATCTTAAACACAAGGGGGGTGTCTGTGATCAATGCTGGTGGAAGGTCTATCTGCATTGCTGAAATATCAGATCCTTCATATCTTAAGGAAAAAGTCTGAGGGAGGCCCTGAACATCCACATCAAGGAATGCACTAAGATTACTTAGGTAGAGTCCCTGCCTTCACAGATCTTTTAATCTGGTAGAACGAATAACTCTAGTTCAAACAGAGCACAAGTGCATAAGAGAGGTACAAACAAGGCATTCAGAGGGTTCTGAAAAGAGAGGACTCACTTCCAACCTGGAGCTTTAGAGAAGATGTCTTCTAAGTGACCATGGTCATGTTGTCTGGCACATAGAGGCACTTAAATGCATTTTGACTTGACTTCCTAAATGGAAGTGCCCGGTGACTTTTTGAAAGGAAAGTAGAAAGTAACACAAAAAAATCCCAGGTTTATTTTTCCCCTTCATGGGAAGTGTAATGGTAAATTACCCAAGCAAAAAGCCTTGAGATTTGGGGGGTGGGGAGGGGGAAGAGGGACAGAACTTTTTTTTTTCTGACAGAAGGAAGCAGGCAGGATAAATATCACCAGCTTCTCTAAAATCTCAAGTTGCTTTTCTATCTAAGCTAATTAAAGCTTCAAACCAATTGACCAGGGGGATGGAGGTGTGATAGATGGGGAAAGACAGAAGAAGAAAAATCAAAAGGAAAATATTATATGATAGTAATTAGTCTGGCCCTCCCCAGTAATGACCAAGTATATAATATTTCACCTCTTCCCCAGGGTTCTCCAGTATACTTACTGTGTTGGTCTCTGACATTGGCAAAAGCTTGACTATGTTACCCCAATTTTAGGAGTCCATACACACTAGTTCTATTTATTTGCTTAATAGATTAGTTTTTAGGAAAGAATATTTATTTCAAAGATATAGCAAGAACATACATATAAACATTACCTGCTGTGTTCTCAAGGCAATATTCACAGCACCAGGGGTGACTATGAGTATTCCAGAGCAGTTCTGAATCACAAAGCACAACAGACTCTCCATATAGAAAGCAGAAGGAAAACATTTATTCGGACACCAGAAAGCTAAATTCCAACACCAGAAAGCCAAATCCATTATAACAACAAAGAAATCCATCATGGTAACCAAGAAATCTGTACGTATTATCATGGCATGGTCTTCTTTGGCAACAAAGAACGAACACAAACATATTATCAAGTTTTCCCATAAACACACATTCACAATCCTAGCCGCCTGTTTCCTCTGTTCTTGCCAGCTCTGACTACTCTGACCAACTTCTTCTCACCTCTGCTCTAGCTGTGCTTCTTCCTGTTCCATCTGTTCAGAAAATTCCTCCCATCACAGGCTCTATGTGACTTAGAATTCCATGTGACCCAGGCAGGTCACATGGGCGTACTAACAAATGGGAAAGATCTTCCCATTTAAATTACCATTACACCTGCCAACCCCTCAGGAGCATAATTTCCCTAGACCACCTTGATCTCCAGGAAGGGAGAGAGATTAGGTTCATAACTACACTCAATTCCTATGTCAATGCCAGGCTCACCAAATTCCAAGTCCCAAACCCACCCTCTGCTTGCATCCCAGGATTACGACTTCGCAAGGTTTCACTGCTGGGCTAGCTATAACATCCAACCTGGAATCTCAGGCTCCAAGGTGGCTAAAACTCCAACTCCCAAGGCCAGGGACTCTACCCCTGAACATAGAACTAAAAGGAGAAATAACACAAGACCAAAACCCCCAAATCTGTTTCACAGGGCCTTATGGGAAAGGGAAGGTGGCACTTGGGCCCTTCCCTGCTCAACTTATTGCCTGGTACCCCAGCTGTGAGTGAATGACTCCTTCACTCCTGGACACCAAGGAAAAAAAAGATTGATTATGTCTCAATCAAGTATATTTAAAGATCTGACAGTTCTGGCCATACAACCAATGACCCCCAAGCATGTTGACTTGGCACAGTCTTTCAAACTTTCCCTGTGGAAGAACTTATGGCAGCAGATGGCAGCTATACCTTGGAAGAAAGCAACAACTGAGGGTAAGAGCTAAAGATGGAACATCATCAGACAATGGCTGTAGGAAGACTGGGGCAACAGAAGCAGCCCTGGAAGTACTCCAGGGACCTGCGAGATGCAGAGTTGAGAAGAAGCAAGATAATGAAGGAGACAGAGATACAAAGATATTGCAGCCTCTGTAGGACCCTTCTTTACCTAAAAGCATGAGATTTTTGTAAGTTATTCCCTTCCCTCACCTATGTGGGAGTCTGGAAGACACAATATGCCTTCATGTATGAGAAAAAACAAAATTGATTTTACTACTATATTTCATTGATTGTTATTTATTTTGCTATTCTGTCTAAATGAAAAGTCTTGCTATTTGGTTTATGATGCCTGCCTTACCTTGGTAGAGAATGTGTTAGATGAGGGCTCAAATATTTACGTCATTATTAGCCATTATACCCTGTATCAAATCCCTGAAATCAAGAGCGTCTGGAGCTGAATCAAGTCTTCAAATACATTCAACAAGGACATTCACTGTAAATAAAAAGGTACCAGAAAGTTTCCTAGAGCACTATAGCAGTGTCTTTCTTTGTAATTAAGTAATTTCATATTCATTTAGCTGTAGTCTAGAGGTTGTACATAACCAGCCTACAACTAAATGCACTTTTCCCTTTTTAAGTCTTTTGGTTATCAGGAGTGCAGCAGGTAGCTAATAGCTGATGAATTTGGGTACTTGCCTAAGGGAATTGGCTCAATAATGCAATAGCTCATTTCTTTCCCCTCCTACTTGGCTATTCCAGGCATCCTTTACAGGCAAAGTAAAACATGATATTGATCTTACCCTGCACTAGTCAGCTTCCATGAATCTATTGGGCTCATTTTCCATCTAGTTTATTGGCACAGGTATGATAATCATTTTAATAACCAACTATCCAGGATTCATGGCAAGCAAGATGCTACAGAGAGAGCACCCAAAGAAAGCACTTGCTTAAAAATATGAAATTACAAGACCCGTAGTAAAATCCTAAAAAAAAAAAAAAAAAAAAGCAGAGATGTCCTAGATTGATTTAAAATAATAATATCCCAGTTTTCCTCTATGAGAGGAATTAGACAGGTTGTCTCGCTTTATTTTTAAACCAATGTTCCTTCCCCTTTTCTCCTATTGTTAACTCATCTGTGATATAGGCTTGTGATCAACTTTGTATACATAACCTCATTTGAATTTCACCACCCTCTTAACTGAGGCCTATTCATATTTAGAACTGTGTTCACAAAATGACTGATGATCTCAGAATCATCGGGTTAGAGATAAAAGACACCTTTCAGAGATTATCTGGTACATCCCTTTACTTTACAGCTGAAGAAATTTTGGAGGGGAAAAAGTTAAGTGATTTGCCCAGACTCACACCAGTAAGTAGCAGGACTAGACTTTGAGCTCAGTTCTATATGGGTTCCTATGAACCAAAGCCAGCCAACATGAAGTAATGAAAAGAATGGACCTCAGGAGTTGTAGGCTTGAACTATTCCTCAGATACTAATCAGCAGTATGACAAAGGGCAAGTCATTTCAATTTGCACAACCTCAGTTTCTTCGTTAGTAAAATGGGGATGATGATGCTGATATACCTGCCCTCAAAGGGTGGTTATAAGGCATACATTCCAAACCTCATTGCTGCATTGTTTCTCTTTCATTCTCAAAGAGGGCAATAACCTCAGGAAGCTGATGTCATGACTTGCAAGTGAATTGGATTCAAGTGAGGGAGGGCTATACAAAGTCACCAACCTCACTCTCTTCTCCAGAGTTGTTTAGGTCCAGGAGCAAGATACAGATCAGGATGACTGAAGATGGCCCTGGGTATAGTGGGGGGCCTTGGATTTTTTAAGCTAAGGCCTTTCCCAGGTCTCAGTTTGACTGAGGACACACTCATTCAATGATTAAGGCTAGGTAAGAAATGAGGCAAAGAATGGCCTCTTTTAACTAGCCAAAAAAACAAAACAAAAATAAAATCAATCTTGGAGAGGAAGACCCTCAGGGATTCTGGCCAAAATAGAAACAATTGCTATTTACACTCACTCTGAGCCAAGAGAACCCAAGCAATGATCAAATGATGCTTAGGCTGGGACCTGTTGTTAGCCAATCAATGACAGCCAGAGTGATTTGGATTTAAAGCATGGTCCTAAAAAATAAATCTAGTCGGTAAACCCCAAGACATCTTGTGAGGTTTCAGCGACCAAAATTTATATTCCTTTGTGTAGACTACCAGCAGGTAAGGGTATGATTTCCTATGTGGACAGAGGGAGAGGAAAGAGGGAAAAGAGGGAGGGAAGGAAAGAGGAAAGGAGGGAGGAGGAAGGAAGGAAGGAAGGAAGGAGCTGCATTGCCTAACTGGAACTGGCCAATGCCAGTTGGGTTCCCATTGGGGCAGCTACTGCTACTCAGAGATTGTTATTTGTCCTCTGCTCTCTAAAAGGACCATGACATCAAGAAGGTGATGTCATCTCTTGCAAATGAATTGGATTTAAGTGAAGGAGGGCTATGCAAAGTTACCAGCCTCACTCTCTCCTCCAGAGTCATCTGGCTGCAGTGACAAAATATAGATCACTTAGCAAATCTCAATCACCAATATGAGTTATGGTTATTTTTGTTATCCTGAGACTCCTACCAATTCCAAAAAGCTACATTCTCCTAGAATTTATCCTAAGACTAACAGAGGTGAAGTTTGTCTTTGATTTTCCTATTGCCTTTTCTTTTTCAGATTGGGAAGCACTGGGCATCCTGGGTCATCTCCAGTCATTCTGAGGAATATCAGGTCACTAGATTCAGATGTGAAGTTGGTAACCTGCACAGTCCTCCCTCACTCAAAACAAAGTCAAGTGCAAGTCATGTCATTATTTCTCTGATGGCACGGTCTTCTTCAGCAGCAAGGGACGAACACAATCCTTCAGATTGGGTCTCTCCCTATCTAGCCCAGGCTAGAAGTGCAATGGCCACTCAGAGGCCCAAGTCCACTCCTGATCATCATGGTAACTTTAATCATCTCTGTTTCTGACCTAAGCTAGTTTGTCTCTCTTTAGTCAATCTGAAAGCTTCCCACACCCTGAGGCTTTCCATATTGGTTCCAAATTTAGTGGAGATACCTTATCAGCTTTAGCCCATCACAGCTTAGAATACCTGAGCTTAAGGGCTCCACCAACTTTAGTATCTCCCCAATAGCAGGAACTATAGGTAACACCACTAATCTGCATGGAAGCTTTGGTCCAATCCATTTCTGACCAGGGCCAATTTACCTGCAATCTGTTCTTAGTCAACCTAGTGGTGCCCTGTTCACTTGGACTTGCCATATTGGTTCCAGACTTGTATGGACCCACCTGATTGTCTTTAACCCCCAGCAGCTACAAGTTCTCAAGCTCAAGCAATCCACCAGTCTCAACCTCTCTCAGTAAGAAGGATTATATGCCAGGCTTTATTACCCTTTCAGGTACCTTCTGACGTTAACCACTTCCACAGATTCTGGAGAAAATGTAGGCTAGACTAGATGACCCTCTGAGACCTTGTGTAGTGGAAATGCTACAATTCTAATTCCCACTGTCTTCTTGTTTCCTCACCATCACCTGAGAGCCTATTGCATTGCTACACCTTCCAATAAAGTAGTAAGCAAAACAGCAGTTTCAATTCCCATAAAATAAAAATGTTTTCCAGAAATAATGAGCAACATGTATGGTCATTACCTAAAATGAAGCCATTCAAGAGCAAACTGTCCTCTTAATAAGATGCTAATGTGAATTATCATGCTCTGAACAGAAAGATGCTCAAATGGATAAATTCAATTTAATAAACACTTATTAAGCACCTATTAAGTGTCAGGTACTGGGATATGAACTGATGATGAATAACTCTATTAATTAATACATTTCCTCATCACCACCACCTTATGAAAGAAAGATGTGGATGATGATCAAACGCTAAGAGATGTTGATGGGTTGGTTGAGTATGAGAATACTGGGATTTATTATCAGTATTATCAGTATTAACCTACAATGAAATTAAACCCTTTCTAACTTTTCTCTTTCTTGAGCTAAAGGGTAAGGAAGTAAGGGTATAAGCATTTATATAGAGCCTACTATGTGCTGAGCGCTTTACAAGTATTTTCTCATTAAAAATCCTTCAACAAAGTCCTATTATTGCTCCCTCGATACAGCTAAGGAAACTGAGCTGTGACTTGCCCTAGGTTATATAGCTAGGAGGTGTCTGAAGCTGAATTTTAACTCACATCTCCCAGAATCTCAACCCAGCACTCTATCCACTATGCCATCTACCTGCCTCAGTTCCTTTGACTGAACTTCATATGGCATGGATGAGAGGTTTCATCATTCAGGTTGACCTCTTCCTGACAATTTGTAGATTAGAATATTACATCAAATGTAATATCAAGAACTGAATGTTCAGATACAGTTCAACCACAGCGAGTTCAGAGTGACTTATCAGGGTTTTAGTAAATTAGTGTCCCACTCTGACCCCATGTGGAGTTTTCTTGGCAGAGATACTGGAGTGTTTTGCCATTTCCTTCTCTATCTCATTTTGCAGATAAGGAAACTGAGCCAAACAGGGTAAAGTGACATGTTCAGTGTCACCCAGCTAGTAAATGTCTGAGGCCATATTTGAATTCAGGAAGATGAGTCTTTTTAATTATTGGTCTAGCATTTTATCTACTTTACCACCTAGCTGCCCTGGATCATGTTTAGGATCTCACAAATATGGATAAGATCAGTCCTAGCTCCCAAGCAAACATTTGAAGCAGTAAACACTATTGGGTATAGGACAGAATTCATTACACTTTTCAGAAAATTCAGTAGACCCAAAACACTCATAGGACCACATATATAAATACAATAAATGAATAAGATATTCATAATAGTCCATTACTGATCAACACAATTTTCCTTGCTCTCCCTACTTTTCCACCAGGGTCTTAAATTTCACCTGATTCAGTTCTACCCTATAGTTTAAAAAGGAAATTGAATTTGAGGTCATTGGATAGACAACACTCTAACATTCTGATAAAATTCCTCTTTCCCATAATGCCCTACACAATCCCATTAACTCATGTTGTGCCATATTGGACTTCCAAAAGAAGGGAAATATACTTTGAGGGTACTAGACAGGCAATCCCCTTCCCATAAAATTTCTACCAGCTGAGTAACTACAATAAAAATAAGAAAGCAAAGTATAGGTCTTCAGTTGTATCTTTAATCCTTTAATGACCTTCTATCTGAAAGAACCATAAAAATTATTCTATACACCTTCCAAGAGACAGGCTAATAAAGAACTACCCTTCTGTGTCTAGAAAGGTAAATCTTTGAACCCTTGAGTTCTCCAGGGAATCCCAAGACTGGCTCCCTAATACAAACACTGTCCAAGAAACCTCCTTTCTCTTGCTAGCCAACAGAGATTCAGACATGGCATTGTCTGTTAATTCCTTTGAGAGTGTTTGTAGCTACTTCATTACTGCCTTATCTACTGCTATCTTTCAAGTCAAGAAAGTTCTTTTTCAAATGTCTGGACTCCAATGTGCTCAGAAAGGGGAAAATAAAGACAAAAGATGGCTAGGAACTCTCCTTTTGAACTACAAGAGTGAACACATGGAGCTTCCATGGGCTTTTTCCCCAGGGCAGCTACTTGCAACTTTTGGTATGCAAGACAGAAAGGAAGACAGAAGGGAATATGTTTTTCAAAGGAGCATATGATAGAAAAAGAAGGTAAGATATTCATATATACAGCAAGGAATAACCAATGGATGGCCTATGTACCCTGCTGCTATCCTCTCAATATCAAGAGAATATGAGGAAGATCCACTGAATCTTGGATCAATCACTTGTGGCTAACTTATAAGAAGGCATTAACAAAAGTGACCCAAGGTGGGTAATTATCTGTTCTTCACATTGATGAGATCACAATATGTCAAAGCATTATAGTATCACTATTATTTTCTCATATGTTGAACAGAAACAGTCAATCAAAAGTGAAGTAACATGAGAAAGAGACCAAGTAACTGAGTGGAAATGTTGTTCTTTAAACATCTCTGAAAGAGGAGCAGAGTTACATTCCTCTATGGCTAAATTCTGATGTATCTGGAGAGGCTAAATTTGTTAATGTTTTATTATGTCATTTTTAAAAGGTCAAGTTCCAGCAAAATGATAGAAATTATGGGGCCTCCTGATGCCGTTCAGTCATTAAAGAGTCAACTTTGGTTAAACGATATTGGGTCTTTGACGGCAAATCACCTATTAACATCTGGTTTTCCAGAATTTCCATTGCAAATTCCCAATCTCACACTAGTAAATTTGAAACAACATGATTTTCCCTAACCACATTTTAATTTGATTGGGTTTGAAGCTAAAGAAATATTTCATGGGAGAGATGTGTGGTGAAGCAGATAGAGCCCTGGACTTGGAAGAACCAAATTCATATCCTCCATCAGACACTAACTGTATGACCCTTCAGCCTCAGTTTCCTGGATGGGAAATAAAGAAAATAATAACACCTATCATAGAGGGTTATTTTGAGTATCAAAGTATTGTTGTTGACCATCTTTTGTTTAAGAGGACCAATGACATCATGGAGTGATGTAGTGACTTGTGAGGTAATTAGATTTAAGTAAGGTAGAGCTGCAAGAAGTCATCATCCTCAGTCTCTCTTCCAGAATCATTGAAGTCCAGTGGCAAGACAAAAGACAAGAGATCAATGATGATCCAGGATGCAGGATATGACCTTGGCATCTTTGATGTCTGACCAAGCTCTAAGCCCTCCATGATGCCTGCTTCATGACCATTGGAACAAACTGTTCTCCACCACCCATTCCACCTAGGAAAATCTTCACATGCTTTGAGTAGATATCCTCCTAACTCACCAACTGGTTTGAGGTCTGTTAGTTGCCCTCAACCTGGCTTAGCCCATCTACCAAGCCAAGTGTACCCAGGTGTAGCTTCTGTACATGCCACAGCGGCTTGGAGCCACAGGTGAGAGTTGAGTGCCAGGTAGATACCGAGGGTGGATGAACAACCTGAAAAGGGTAAAGAAACAGCCCTCACTTCAGAAGTGCTAGTCCTTTTCAATACCCCGTACACCCCATGTCAAGTGATAGCACATGTAAAGCACCTTAAGCTTGGTATAAATATGACTATAATCACTTGACCAGAATTAGAACAATAAAAACGGTTAAGATTCATCCTTTATTTGTCCTTTAAGGCTGACAAAGTACTTTACAAAATAATTCTGAGAGCATTATCTCCATTTTACAAATGAAGAAACTAAGGCAGACAGCTTTAAGTGACCTTCCCAAGCTCATGTGGCTAGGGTCTGAGACTGGATTTGAACCGAGGTCTTCCTGACTCCAAATTAGTAGTTCAGAGTCTCTCCATCCACTAAGACTAAAGCTTCTGTTTTATTTGCTTTGGATTACTCCCACTGTCGCGTCATCGCTTCCATTGTTCCTCTGTCCTTCCCGACATTTGCCTAGTGCACTGTTTTCCCTACCATCTACTGATTTTCAAAAGTAACAACTTAAAGCACATCATTTTATGTGAATGTTTAAGTGTATATCAATTGTCAGAAGATCAAAAGTATACAGAAAATACCTTGAGTTGTGATGAGAAATATGTTCAGATCAATCAGTTAGTAATTATCCACCATGTACCAGACATTGTGCCAAGCACTCGAGGATACAAAAGCAAAAAGGACACAGTCTCTGTCCTGAATAAGCTTACAGTCTAACACTGTAATTTATAAACATAGACATATGTAATGTACAGGTACATGTGTGTGTTTAGAGCTATAGAGATATCTAGATCTATAGATACAGATATAGACAGAATACATAGAGAAAGAATAGAAGGTTATTTTGGAAGAAAATACTAGGACCAAGGGAATGAGGAAGGTGATGTTAAAATTAATGGGCAGCTAGGTGGTGCGATAGTGCACAGAGCATTGAGCCTGAAGTCAAGAAGACTCATCTTCCTGAGTTCAAATCTAGCCTCAGACACTTACTAGTTGTGTGGCCCTGTTTGCCTCAGTTTTCTCATCTGTAAAATGAACTGGAGAAGGAAATGATGGACAGCTCCTGTATCTTTGCCAAGAATACCCCAAATGAGGTCACGGTGTAGGACACACCTTACAAGTTTAAACCGAGTTTTGAAGGAAATTTGGAATTTTAAGGCTGAGGTGAAGTGGGAGAGCCTTCTACATAGAGGGGAAAGCCAACACAAAGGAAGGAAAGAAACAAGCATTAAGTACCCACTCTGCCAGACATTGTGCCAGGCACTTTACAGTTATCATCTCACTTGATCCTCACAACAACTGTGGGGAGGTAGGCACTGTTATTCTCCCCATTTTGTAGTCGAGTAAACTGAGAAAAAGAGGGGTTATGGATTTACCCAAGAACACACAACTAGAGGGAACTTGAGTCTTCCTGCCTCTAGGCCCAGGGCTCTATCCAATCTGCTATCATCCACCATCTTTCTCTTCCTCCAGACCATAGTTCACTAAGCCTTATCAGTAATGTTTCCTGTTACTGGGGCTCCCATGCTACTCAAATTACTTTTTATTTATGTAAGGGGGTACTCCTCCTTAGCAAAATCTGGGGCTCCTTTACGGCAGAGACTAACACGCTCAAACACCAAACACAATACGTAGCACACAACACATGCTTAACAAATGTTTGTTTGATTTAATTAAACATGATTCCATTGCATTACAAGAAAATGTCTCCTGGAGTTCGTTACAATGAGATTCTACCTCTGGCTAAAAAGGCATTGGTTTCTCTACTTCAGAAATTGCTATGTAAATTCTTTAGGGATTTTTTGGGGGTGGGGAGAGATAGACTGGTAGAAGCAGATTGCATTTGAGAGAATTTATAGTCTTTATACCATAATATTCTTTTGGCTTAGAATTGACTCTCTGGAGAGAGACCTTCACCAAAACTTGCCCTGTGCCCAACGAGACAGATTTATTATGCTCTAGCTCATTAGATCATCTGTGACTCTTGACATGCAAGTGTTATATGGAAGTTTTCCATTATAATGACTGGAGGAACCTTCTTGGTAACACTTAATGAGCCTGTTTTCTTCTTTAATAACTCAGATACTGCCATCACATCATAAAAATTTGAGGCCCTTCAAAGTATGTCTTTCATGCTCCTTGTTAATGACCTCATTAACCAAGTCAGTTTTAGGAAAGGGATATAAAAAGTCTTTGCAATAATTTACTTCATTCACTGATCATATGACAAAAAGAATGGGTTATTGGAATTACTTACAGGTACACAAAGCAGATCTTCATTCCTCTATCCCCAGCCCTGTCATTCATTTGTTCTCCAGTTAATAGCATCTGAGGCAATTTGGGCTTGACTACACTTTGGTGCTCCCCCATCCTCCAAAAAAACTGCTTTGAATTAAAAAAAAAATTATATTTGAAAAAAAGGAAAAAAGCTATTTTCTCTTTGATTGCCTTTAATGAAGGGAAAAGGTTAGAACCTTGAACTCTTTTCTGAATAACTTTACCAAAGAATTAGAGTTAATCAGGCCTGCACAACATATGGCCCATTTGTGGCCCGTGAAAAATATAAGGTTGCCACTATGCACTCTCCTGTTTGTCACGTGACCTGCAGCAATCAAACATCATTGGTCTGTCTCTAGTCTAACCTATCTGTGGGCCTGAAGAAGCTTAGTTTATTTTAATTTTTGGCCCCTACCTATGGCCAAGTTGTACAGGTCTGGAGTAGATATATAATCCCAAAGACAAAAGTATTCTAGTTAATTTATAAGCAAGAATGATAGAAGTGAGAAAAGACCGTAAAAGAAATATGAACTCTTTGACCACATCTATGGAACAATACTAATGGTCCTATAAGGTCATTTTCAGGGATAAAGCTGTAATCTATGCACAAAGTATAAACCAGCTCATTCAACCAACTAGGAGCTTTCTTTCTAGCAAATAATAGCCATAACAGTGATGATGATATCATAAATATTTGCTTGTATTTTGAGACAGGCAAACCACTGGGCTTCATTTTGTCTTCCCAAGGACTCTGTATGGTAAGTCCTACAAGTTTGTAGTTTGGAGGGTGGGGCGGGGTTTAGAGGAGGTAAAAGATGATTAAAGGCTGCCTTAAATAAAAAGTAAGTTCAGAACTATGGAGGTGATAATCTCTCTGTGGTCTGCCCTGATTCTGAATATTCTATAAAGGTCTGGGTACCACATTTTTAAATGGATACTGATAAGGTGGACAAAGTAACCAGTATGATGAAGGAATTTGAGATCATGCCTTCTTAGCATTGAAGTTGTTTAGACTATATAGACTCCCCTGTATCATATTCCTCTTGTGGGGAGTATGAGAGCTATACTCCAATACCAGCAGGATTGTGCCATAGAAGATGGACTAGAGTTTTTCTGTTTGGTCTCAAAGAGCAGAAGTAGAATAAATGAGTAGAAGTTTTTAAGAAGGAAATTTGGGCTTGATGTAAAGGGACATGTCTTAGCTAATAGAAAATGAAATGGGGTCCCTAAGAAGGTTTAGGGGGTCTTCAAGCAAAGACAAGATAAATATATGTTAAGTATGCTGAAGGAGTGAACCATGTTTAGGTGTGTTTTGCACCAACTGACTGATCTCTTAGGTCTCATCCAACCTGAGATTCTGTTATCTGTAAGCCCTGTTTTGTAGATGAGGAGACAGAATCATCAAGCTAAAGTGACTTACCTATTAATTACACATATTTGTATTTGTATAACAGATTTAATTGAAAGAAAAAATGAGCGTGCCTTAAAAAAAACCATTTGATAGGCAATCTCTCACTCTCTTGCTTGATGGCTTTTGAGAAAGAACAACTGCAAGCTTCCAGAGAAGGGGAGGGACATCAACTCTGGCTGCTTCAACTCCCTACTCGGTCACCATGTGTCTGCGAATGCATGTTACCTCTATTACTAGTGTGTTTCTCCTTCCTTGAATGAGGATCCAGGAGACCGGTGAGATGAGGAGATCAATCCAGAGTCACAAAAGCCATCCTAGGTCCCACTGCAAGTGAAGTCCTATGGCAAGAGATAGCAATAGCTGAGTCTCAGTGAGGAGGCTATGTAGTATCCCTGACCTCAATAATCTGCTTGATCCATCTCAGCAAGGAACCTGCTAACTGAGGAAGAAAGCAACTCATCCATCAGCTATGTACACCCTGAAGTGAAATTGTCAGCGATGCCATGAGAGAAGAAAAACGTTCCTAGGACTAGGAAGAACTCCCCCACCCTACCACCACCATGATAGTGGCTTTGAGATGGAAGATATTTTGTAGTAACCACTCTCAGTTTTAGTTCATTGTACCCAGTGACTGAACTGGTACATGGAGGGAAGACTGTTTCCTGGTTTGTTTTTGTTTTCTTGTGATGAGGAGAGGGTTGTGGTACTTTTAATTTTTGTTACACCTTCTCAGTAAATAAATGTATATTATGATACACATGCAGTAGATAGGAAAGTAAATAAATGTATATTATGATACACATGCAGTAGATAAGAAAGTAGACAAAGTCAGAAGACATCATCTTATTTAGATTCTTTCCTTTATTTCAATCAATACCATAAATACTTATGATATTTATACATGAAGTATTTTTAAGCCCTTACTATATGTCAAGCACCATGTTAAACACTGATAATAAAAATACAAACAAACGAGTCCCTGCTGTCAAGAACTCTGTATTCTAGTAAAAATAAAAGGACGTCATATATGGGGCTACTGGAAAATTGAGAAGGGGGCATAGTAAGGAGACAGCCAACGTGTATGGAGACCTTAGCCTAAGTAAGCTAAGGCTAAAGCTCACATTTCAGAGTCAGGAATCTGGCGAAAGAGTGAAAATTTCAAGTGCGAAGAGGATTTGGATGATGACTTAAAGGCAGGCAGCATTTTGTGGAGATTATAGGGCATAACAGGGAAGTCTGATCCCTTCAAAATGAAGGAAAAGCTCACCTGTCAGAGCTAAGAAGTCCAAGTTCTCAGCCTAAGTTCTAGTGAACCCAGTACTATGCTGGGTGCTGGGAGCCTTACCAAGAAAAAAAATATAATCCTTAATTCCTTCCCACAAGGAGTTTGTAATCTAATTAGATACATCAAGCAATAATTATTCTTTAAGTATCTATTAGATGGTAGGCACTGCAATGTATTTTGGAGATACAGAGACAAAAATGAAAGAATTTTTTTCTCAAGGATATTATGAGAAATGCAGCATGTACACAGATGAGCAAATAGAATACCTATACAAAATAATTAAAACCCAATTAAGGGAGGTTTGGAGCAGTAATAAGGTGGGGAATCAGAAGGCAACTCTTGAAGTGAACCCTGGAGGTAACTAGGAGGTCCAAGAGCAAGAGGAGAGAGAGCATTCCAGGTCTGTAGGACAGCATTGGCAAAGGCATGAAGATGACATATAGTATTTCCTGTATAATACAAAACAAATAGGCCAGTTTTGTTGGAACATATAATGCACGTGTTGGAGTAACTGGTAACTCTTCACTTTTCATCAGCAGCTCAGCTTGATTTCAGTCTCCACCTTACATCAACATGGTAACTGACTCAGTTTTTGATACTCAAAACCAACTCCCTCAGTTTCCTCTCCCTTTGATTGGAAGGCTGGAGGGTGGAGGAATAAACTCTTCCAGATGCTTGCCTTTGTAGAGGGACCAGAACTTTCAAAACCTACTGGCTAACTCCATTCTTCATTAACAGCTCAACTTGGTTGTATCTCTATAAAGCATCAAGTTCTCCAGTCAGGTACCCTCCAGGGGCTCCCTCTACCCATTTCTGGCTACATTTTGTGTTTTGCCTTCCCCCCTTAGACTGTAAGGTCTTTGAGGACAAGAACTATCTTTTTCTTATTTCTCTTGAAATTTAAGATTTTCACCCTGATTAAACTTGTAACAAAGAGAATTAAAAGAATTTTATTTTAAGTATGTCAAGGCAGTAGTCAAAGTAGCAACACATTGACAGGTTGATGATAGATAAGCACTGGCTTCAAGGTAGGGCTGTCTTTCAAAGGTGACTTTAAGACAATTCAAATAGGTCCATCTCAGCAGAAGAGGTCAAGTCCTTGCATCTCAGTCCTTTCCTAAGATAGCAAGAAGGTGACAATTTGCAGGTAGTGGTATGTGACAAAAAGCAGGTGATACAAAAAGCTGTAGGCTTGGTGTCTTCTTCCCCACCAGAGTCTTCCCCAACATTGTTCAATAAGCAGGACTGGGAACAATGGGTAACTGAGTCACCAGAAGTTTCAGCATTTGTATCCCCAGCTTTTAGCAAAATGCCTGGCACATAGTAGGTGTTTAATAAATATTTATTCAATTGAATTGGAGTAAGATATAATCAACCTGGGGAGGCAGGCAAGAGCCAACTTCCAGATTTCCTTGACGGCCCAAGACATTTCCAGAAAAAGGCAACAGAGTTGTATTATTCCTTTCCACAACAGAGGGAGAAAACAAAAATATACTCTTGGTGACAATTTTCCCTGAAAAGATAGTACAGTCTGTTTGTGGTAGGAATAGTCCTTTCAGGATGGAGCACAGCTGGTTCAGGATATTCACAAGCCAGAGAGAGAGAAGTTGTCTCCTTGGCAACATCCTTATACACCATTTTTGTTTTGGACAATGTTGGTAACATCTGTGTATTTCCCAGAGGAATGGAAGTTGAGTTCTCACTAGGCCTTTTATCTTAGATTTCTATATGGAGATGGGGTCTTCTTTTCCTAAGCTGTTGAGGTTTCTGAATCAGAATGCTAAAATTTGCTAAGTGCAGATGACTTTGGGAAAGAGAAAGGGATTGAGCACGACAAAAAACTGGGGAAAGGCAGATCTTGCCCAGAGAGGCTGCAGCATCTGGGTCCTGTGAGGCCAGCAGCCGGGTAACTGCAGATGAGAGCTGCACTGAATCTGCTTCCCTTCCCAACAGTAGGTTGGGTGCCAGCTGCCACCTGCTGTTCTTGGGCCAAATAGCCTTGTGGTCCCACTGCAGTGACTGAAAAAAGGAAATAGCTGTCTCTGGCAGGAATAACTTTCCTCAGAGCACAAATCTGGGAGTAAAAGACTGAATGGCATAGCCCAGATGAGCACCTGCCCTAAGGAAAGACCCCAGTGCTTCATAGAAGTCATTAAGCTCCTCTAGTCCCTGGAGGCAGGAGATGTTCCATGCCAAAACTCAGGAAAGTAGAATGAATCTGAGAAGCAGTGAATTTCAGGGATAGAAAGCACAGGAGACTCTTGTAGTCTAATTGCTTTGTTTTACAGATAAAGAAACAGATCTAGAGAGGTCATGTAATTTGCCTAAGGTGAAACTAATAGCAGAGTGGGGATAAAAGAAGCAGAGGAAGAGCACACCTGGAGGACAGAGACAGAGAAACACAAAGAGAGAACAAGGATATTTGTTCTGTGGTCTGAGAGGCAGCATGATGTAGTGAGCAGAGAATTATTTTCAAAGTCAGGAAGATACAGGTTTCATCTCTCTCTCTCTCTCTCTCTCTCTCTCTCTCTCTCTCTCTCTCTCTCTCTCTCTCACACACACACACACACACACACACACACACACACACACACCCCTCCATGACACTAGGCAAGTCATCAGCGTTCTAGGCAATTCTAAGATATAAATTTCAAAGGGGCTAACTTTGATAGGAATTGATAAGAGTTTGCTCATCTAGTAATTCCCTGTTCAAATGAAATCAGAGGACCAGTCCCATGTGCTCTCAACCACGTCCTTTTATCTTGATAAACCTCCTGGTTCCAAGGGGGCTAGGTGGAGATGAGATAACTCAAGTCAAAGCCATTCCCATTCCAAGATGCATTTATATCCACATTACTAATGAATTTATTGTATTATTGATGAGCCCTTAGCAAATTTTTTTTTACAAAGCACTTTGCATTATCCTATCCTATGTCATTTAATTGTTTTATTTGTTAGTCTTTTCCACCTAACTAGACTATAAGCAACCTGAGGGAAAGCACTGAGTCTTTTTCTTCTTTTTATCTGTGACTTCTTTATACAAAGAGACAGCTAAGTGGCCCAGTGGGTGAGAGTTTTGGACCTGGAGACGGGATGATGCATTCAAATTTGGCAACTGACACTTAGCAGCTGTTTGGCCTTGGGGAGATGGCCTAACCTCTCTCAGTCTCAGTTTCCTTAACTGTGAAATGGAGATTAACATTAACCCTAACATAATAGTACCTTCCTCCCAGGGTTGCTGTGAGGATCAGATAAGAAAATCTTTGTAAAATCCACAGTGAAGTGTCTGACAGTGTTTAATGAATGCTTTTTTCCTTTCTTCCTTTATATCTACTTTAGCTTCTAACATTGAACTGATCACATAATAAGCATCCAGTAAACACCGATGGGTTTAAGAAATAGCATCATATCACTGTGGCCAGATAATCATGGTGGTTCATCCACCCTGATCCCCACATGATTGACCACAGTTGCATTTACCTATCCTCCTGAAATTCCTCTGTATATACTTGGTGTATATTTGGCATCTGCTTATCTGTTTTGGTGGTATTTTTGTTTTGGTGTGGTTTTCTCCTCAAGAGAATATAAGCTCCCTGAGGACAGAAACTATCCTTTTTGTCTCAGTAGCTCCAGAACCCAGCACACTGCCATCACATAGTTGATTCTTGGATGGTTATTCTTCATTCTCAAAGAGGACCAAAATGACATCATTATGTTAGGGTCAAGTTATAGTGCATCTGACTGTAGCTGATCACACCAAGATGAGTTCAGAATGCTCTACCACAGATGAGCACAAATAAATCACATGAACATTTGGGGTGGATTCTCTAAATTTGCATATCTCACATTTCTTTTGAACTTCTACAATTCTGATTTGCTCACAGAGTGTAGTACCTCCTCTGATGTGGGCATGCCATGCTGAGTGGTCCTATGCCAGTGTCTCCTATGTCACACAATCAATTCAAAAGTTAAGAGAGACCTTGAGTGTGTCACCTTGATTGAGTCCTTGTTTTGCTTCTTCTGACTGACATGTGAGCTTTTGATTCTTAATAAATGGTTGTTGAATTAAGGAAAAAACAAAGCCCTGCTTTTTCTGGTATGATCTGTCTCTATAACATTAAGCATAAGAATGCAGAGAGTACAGAATGGGTGATAGGAAAGGCAAAGAAAATCTCAATGGTGATGCTTCCTCAAGGGATAATGACATCTGAGTCCATGTATAATCAAACTTAGTTCTTGTTAAATGTATTGTAAGGTGGTTATACAAAGGAGATTCAAAGTTCTGTCTATAACCTGAGTGTAAAAGGAGAAAGCCCAATTCAGCTGAGTGGATGTGACTGCAGAGTATGGCTGCCAAAAATTGTTACTGTGATTCAGTTGTTTCAGTCAAGATTCTTTGTGACCCCATTTGGGGTTTTATTAGCAAAGTTACTGGAGTGGTGTGCCATTTTTTTCTCCAACTCATTTTACAGGTGAGGAAACTGAGGCAAATGGGATTAAGTGACTTGCCCAGGGTCACACAATTAGTAAGTGTCTGAGGGGAGATTTGAACTCAGTCCTCCTGACTTCGGGGCTGTCAGTCTAACCACTAAGAAACCCAGCAGCCTCATACCACCGATCTCTGCTATATCTCAAACAAGATTGGTTAGTATACCCTAGAGTGGAATAGGGTCCAAGGGACTGGTTGTTTCAGAGAAAAATATCCCTCAAAGTTCAAAAATCCCTAGGATAGAAGGGCACAAGTTCTCTGATGTTACTTTGTGCTTGAGGGTTGATAAGTATGGTACATGTGTTATTGTTGGACAATACAATGAGTGGACTTCCTTGGTTAAACCTGGAGTCCTTTCAACAGTTACGAAGTCTGGGAATGAGAAGATCTAAAACAGCCAATAATCTCAGATCAAATCCCTCTAAGATCATTATTTTATAGAGGAAGAAACTAAGGCCAAAAGAAATTGAGAGATTTATACCAAGAGACACAACTCCAGGTCTAAAGAATTCTGGTCCAATAGTTAGGGGCAGAAAACAATTAGGCAACTCAGTGACACAGTTCATACAGCACTGACCCTGGAATCAGGAGAACCTGAGTTCAAATTCAACCTCAGATTATTTACTAGCTGTGTGACCCTGAGCAAGTCATTTAACCTGGATTGTCTCAAAAAAAATAGTAAAAAGAGAGAGAACAAAAAAGAGTTGCATAAGGAGCACAAGACCAAAGAAACCAAGTCTAGATGATGACCAAACATGTGGTCAGTTCTGTAGAAGAGTGAATTAAAATGCTTGTTTAACCTAGGCATGACCATGTCACCCTGCTTCTAGTGTATCCTGGGTCCTCTCCAGTCATCCTGAGGAATATCAGATCACTGGATTTAGATAGGTCTGAAGGAGAAGTGAGCCTGGTGACCTGCACAGCCCTCCCTCACTCAAAACAAAGTCAAGAGCAAGTCATGTCATAATTTCTCTGATGGCATAGTCTTCTTCAGCAATGAAGGATGAACACAAAAAATATAAAACAAATTCCTTGGTCCAGCATGTAGAATCCTCCACAAGTGGATTTCAACCTCCCTTTCTCAATATCTCACATAACCCTCTGTGTTCAAATTGTATCTTGTTCTGGTGCCCCTGAGCACCTCCCTTTCTTCTAGCCGATATAGTAAGTTTACTAGTAGCCAGTATAAAGGTAATAGCAGGAAATAAGATCACAAAGAGGAACCTGGAAGTCATGTCCAAACACTACCAAAGATCAAAGGAGTATAATTCACAAATCATATGAATATTAACTAAAATTAGCATCATGATAATATAAGCTGAATCAGAAGAATCTATCTAGAAGCTGCTTGTCAAAGTTCTGGTCCAATGATGTGTAAATTATAGATAAAATCCAGACCTTCACATTTCCAGACTAAAGGCAGTTACATGGTGCAGAGGATAGTAGGGCCTGGAGTCAGGAATAAGATTCATCTTTGAGAGTTCAAATTTGGCCTCAGATATGTACTAGATGTGTGACCCTGGGCAAATCACTTCACCCTATTTGCCTCAGTCTCCTCACCTATGAAATGAGCTGGAAAAGGAAATGGCAAACCATTTCAATATCTCTGCCAAGAAAATCCCAAATGGGGTCATAAAGATTCCAACATAACTGAAAAATGACTAAGGCATCTCCAGATCAGCAGAATATATAAGGTGTTGATAACTTTGGGGTGATGATTTTAACATTTTACCAATAATTTCAAGATTATTTGAATATGTTAATGAACTAACTCCAAGGTGGCACAGATAGGGGTTAGTCTATTTCTCAAAAGAAAAACCTGTAAAAATGATACCCTCAAATTCCTACCCTACCCCAACACTCTTCCATCTCCTTTGGGTCCATGCTGCCTCGTACTCCCAATTCTAATTCATGGTTTTATGAATGATATTCCTGCTCTATCCCTCTCCCCATCTTCTTTACCATGTTACCTTCCTTCAACTCCCATTCTCCATCCCCCACACCACCATTTGCTGCTGTCTCACCATTGTCTCTGCCTTTCTAGGCTTTATGTTCCCATATCCTCTGAGTTTAATTAAAGTGTGATTGCTACCCCATTTCCCACTGCCTGTTGAGTACCCAAAGAACCAGGCATATCTACTTTCATTTCATTAATTAGTGATCAATTCACCCTCCTTCATGCATTCAGTGATCCAACCAAACTAGACTACTAGTTCTTCCCAAATTCAACATTCAATTTCCCATCTCCATGCATTTGCCTGAGTTATCCCTCATATCTGGAATCTACTACTCCCTATTTAGTTCCTCTGCTTCTAATCCTTTCTTTCCTTCAAAATACAGCTTAGATGTCAGTTCCATTTTAAAGCCCTCCCTGACCCCAACTACAATTCTCCAATCTCTCTCTTTCCTCAAATTGCCTTATCTTTTGAAATCTGCATTATATTCCACTGGTTTAAGATAATCTCCTTGAGGGCAGGGACTTTATCATTTTTTGACTCTTTCTTCTCAATGTCTTGCACAGCAAACTGTACATGGTGGATACTTAATACATCACTGTTGAATTGAACTGGAAATGGAGAAGAAGATGAAGAAGATGTAGGGTACTGGATTGAATAGGCATTGAATCCAGTGCATCCCTTGAGTGTACAAGGTTCTATTGTTTTCACATGAATATTGATTCCAGCTTTTCCATTATGATCTGCCTTTCTCTTAAAGAGTCAAGCATAACAAAATTATTTCAGTTAGTTGATGACTCTAGTTAATTAAGTTCTGATTAATGAATTCAATTAAAGGCAGACCCTACTACAACCTAGAGAAGTTCCACCTCTACTGTGATGTCTGTCTATGATTATTCCAGCCTTTGCTGATTGTTCTCCCTTATAACACAGACTGAATGAAATGTACATGTTACTTTTAAGTTCATGTGTTTTCAAAATCTCCATTTTCCTCACTTTGTCCCCTATCTGACATAGAGTCTTTCTGTTTCAAATTCTTTATTTCCAATTCTCAGCAAAGCAGTTTGTCTCTGTCTTTATGCCATGGGGGTGGGAGGGGAATGATTAGAAGGTAAGAGCTTCTCCAATGGCAGCTGAGTTTTCCTTTTCCCCAACCTTTTCATCCCCACCCAGCCAGTAATGACCTTTTTAAGACTGGTCTTTGCTTGAAACTAGTAGCCTGAGGCTATGGGCTGGAAAATGAGATCTCACTAGAACAGAAATCACACCTGCACATATGGGGAGGGAAGATTGAAAAGGGGATATAGAAGGGGGAGGGAAACCTGGCAGAAAGAATTGTGTGGCTTACAATATATCTCTGTATGATACTGAAATCACTTGCAATATTCAAGGAGGGATGAAGAAAACACCAAATCCTCAGTGAGAACAGTAATGACAGCACTCCCTTGGATTATACTTGTTTTCTACCTCATATATCTAATTGATTGCCAGTTCTTGTTTTTCCTCTATCCACAATGTCTCTGGCACCTACAATTAGTGGTCTTCAGACTATAAAAGTAGACTATAAAAGCTTGCCCTTCTGGGTCAGCTCCATGATCCATCTATCTCAGGGTTGTGTCTCAGATGGAGGAACCAAGGAAGATTATATAAGGTTGGTCCTTCTTGACATCAATCTTGATAGGTATCAGTGGTTCCTCCAAAATTTCCTTGGCTTCTCTCAATTAACCAATGCAGATCTATCATCCTCCTAACTCAATGTGGGACAGTAGAAAGAATATTGGAATTGGAGTCAAGGGACGTAGTTTTAATACTTCTGCAAATCAGTAGGTCTCTCAGGTACAACTTAGCTTCTCAGGGCCTATGTTTGCTCATCTTTAAAATGTGAGGTTTGGACTAGCTCATCTTTATAGGATGTTCCAGCTCTAATCACATGATGCCTTGAATTTTTCTAAACCTTTTGCTAAGATCATATAAGCTGTTATATTGGATGACACTTGAACAAGACATTTTCATAAGACAGGCCTGCAGGACTAAAGGTTTCCTCCCCCCACCTTGATATGTGCTCCTACCTGACATAAGAAAAAAATAATACCTCTGACTTGTCCCATTAATTAGCCAAACAGCTTTCAAGTTTGGTCAGTGAAAGGCCAAGATATATGGATTAGGTAACTACTCAAGAACTTAATAGAAAGTAAATCAATCTCTTCTTTGCACTTGGGGCACATATTGTCCTCTTCTTGGTTATGGAAGTGACTTTCTTCTTTTCTCTTCTTTTTTTCTCCTCCTGTTTATTCTTATTATTATAGGATCATGGATTTAGAACTACAAGGGAACATAAAGACCAATGAGTTCACCTCAATCATTTTACCAATACAGTTCCTTAACCTGAAAGGATTGAATCCAGGGAATTTCACTTCTGAGAAAAGATGAGCGTGATATACACAATCACCTAAAAAAAATAGTGGGAGATTGGGAGGCAGAGGAGAAAAGAGAGAAAGCGAGGAGAAAAGAGAGACAGAGAGACATAGAGACTGAGAGAGAGACAGAGACACAGAGAGATACAGACAGAGAGAGACTAGCACAACTATTTACTCTGCCTATGCACAAGATTTCACTGCCCAGGATTCTTACTGCAATAAAGTTCCATGCTGACTCCTAAGGCTTCTTTTATCCAGCAGATCTATTGCCAGGCAGACATGTTGCTTGTATTATCATCAGCACCATGGACAGCGGGATGCTAGGTTGTAGTTAAAATCTCTGTGTTTTTGCCAAGCACAAACTGCTTGCAAAATATCCCTGATCCTCACAGTTTGTGCTACAAAAAGAAAAAAGCAATTTCCTAGCCTATGTAGTAGGCTGATCTGAATTTTCATTTACAGAAAGTCATGGATTGTAATCTGCATTCTCAGTGGAATGAGTTCCCATACTAGTAGCTGCCAGTGCCGATGAAATCACAGATCTTTTGCATATTCACAAAATTAACAACAGCAACCCTATTTTATGTGACATTTTCGGTGTTACCTGGGAAATTGCACAGCTCTAAGTTCATAGCACCCTTTTGTAGAAACAACCCTATGAGATGAGTAATGTTAGTGATAATGTTCCTATTTTATACATGAGAAAAAATTAAACTCAGAGAGGTACCCAAAATTACAAAGACAAGACTAAGTGACAGAACTGGGATTTATATCCAAGTTTTGACTTAGCAGATTTGTCCCCACTTCACAACTAATTCAGTTTTTAAATTGGACTAAGTTGCTTGGGTATCTTTCCATGGTGGTGCAGTGGATAGAGTGCTATACCCGGAGTTAAAAAAAAAAAAAGCATGAGTTTAAAATCCTGCCTAAGTTACTTATTAGCTAAGTGACCATGGGCAAGTCACTTAACCTCTGTTTGCCTTAGTTTTCTCATCTGTAAAATGGGGTGATGATGAATAGCATTTACTTCCCAGTGTTATGATAATCAAATGAGATATTTGTAAAATGCTTGTCAGATTTTAAAACTTTATATAAATATTCATTATTATCATTTCTTTTGATGAGAGGTGACATGACAGAGGGTAGCTATTGTTGTCTTAGAATCAGAAAGACTAGGCTTCTAATTTCACCTCCTAACCTTGGATACATCATTATTCCCATTCAGTATCCTTTCTCTATCCCTTTCTCCCTTATCCCTTATCCCATATCCCTTTCTCTAATATAGGGATTATAACACCTGAAGTGCCTGTCACCACATGTTTGTGATGAGGAACAAATGAGTTTATATGTGCAAAATACATCAGAGACTTCAAAGTCCTCTAGAAATACCAGTCATTGTTATAATTCACCCAATATTAGTCCAAACTTTGACTACATAAATTTTTAAAAGAACATTTTCTGAAAACAGCAGCAATTTATCAAGCAAGCAAAAACTGAGTTTTGTCAGGAAATGGCTTGAGATAGATTGGAGACTTTGTCAGAGGATTTGGGGAGAAATCCATACACCATAAGGTAGCATTGCATTTTTAGCACCACTCTCAGGAGAAAAAAAGATGGGTAACATTTTGTAGCACTTCACAGAAAAGTAGGGAGGACTGAATTACAATAAATGAATTTTTAAAAGGAACCTTTATAAAACAGGAATTCCTAAGATGGAAGGAGACCATAATGGCCTGCATAGAGCTCATCCTCTTTAAAATGAGCCTTTTACCAGATCTTAAACTATATTATAAAGCAGTAATCATCAAAACTGTCTGGTACTGGCTAAGAAAGAGAAAGAGAAATTGATGAAACAGAGTAGACATACAATTTACAGCAGCAAATAAACATATTATCCTTGTATCTGACAAGTGTAAAAACTTAAAATTTTGGAATAGGAACTCATTATTTAGCAAAAATTGTTGGGAAAAGTGGAAAGCAGTGTGGAAGAAACCAGACACAGACCAGTATCTTATACCATTTATGAAGATAAGGTCAAAATGGGTACATGACCTACTTATAAAGAGAGGTTTTAAAAGAAAATTAACATGGATACTTATCAGACTTACAGATAGACAATCAATTTGTGAATAAACAAGAGACAGAGAGCAAAGTTATGTGCAATATAGATAATTTTGATTACATTAAATTGAAAAGGGTTTGTAAAAACAAAACATATGTAGCCAAGATCAAAAGGAAGGAAGAAAATTTGAGGGGGGGGCGAATTTTATAGAAAATTTATCAGATAAAGGTCTCTTATCTGAACTGCATAAACAACTTGGTATAAGAATTTGAGTTATTCTCCAATTTACAAATGGTTAGAGGATATGACCAGACAGTTTTCCAACAAAAAAAAACAAAACAATTTATAGTCATATGAAAAATACTCTAAGCCATTATTAAGAAATACACATGAAAACAACCTTGAGATATCATTTTACACCTACCAGATTGGTTAAAATGATAGAAGGGGAAAGTGGCAAATGATGGAGGGGATATGAGAAAATTGGGACACATTCATTGTTGGTGGAATTGTGAGCTAATCCAACCATTTTGGAAAGCAATCTGGAATTATGACCAAAGAGTTATTAAGCCACCTATACCTTTTGACCCAGCAATACTACTATTTGATCTATTTCCAAAGATAATTAGGAAAAAAGAAAAGAATCTATACATTCTAAAATGTTTATACCAACTCCCTTTGTGGTGGCAAAGAAGTAGAAATTACAGTGAAATTACATTCACCTATCAATTGGGGAATGACTGAATAAGTTGTGGTATATGATTGCGATGGAATACTACTGTGCTGTAAAAAATGATGAGTTCAATGAATGTAGAAAAACATGGATAGAATTGCATGAAATAATGAACAACAAAATGAGGAGAACCCAGAGAACATTAAATACAATAGCAGCAATATTGTTTTAAGAATGACATTGAGCAATGTTATTTTGACTATTATAACCCAAATTAACTAGAAAGGACACATGAAGAAAGATGCCATCTGCATCCAGAGAAGGAACTCATAAATAGAAGTATGTATAGAATAATTTCATGTATATGTGTATGTGTGTGAGTGAATATATATACATTTATATATATACATATATATATACTTATTTGTGTCTAATGTCAGCTATATCCAGGGTGCGAAGAGAAAAAAAGAAATTTACATGATAATTTTATTATATATTTGAAAGAAATAGTAAGTTGTGCATAGTAGCTTTGCAGTTTCATGTGCAATCATCTTTTTATTGTACTACATTATGGAAATGCTTGTTTTATTTTATAAATTCAAAACAAAATTAAAAAAATAAAATAAAATGAGTCTTTTGCCCCTAAATGCCAGAATCATATGATCTCCTACCAAGCAACCAATATCTGACTCATATTAGCATATACTCCATGCCTTGCCTATTCCATTCACTGATTTATTTATTCAAGAAACATTTATGAAATGTCTGCTGTGTTATAGGCTTTCTTTTAGCCAAAAAAAAAAAAAAGCAAAACAGTTCTTATTCCCCAAGATCTTCCTTTCTACTGGGGGTGAAACAATGGATACACATCTAAGTCTATGTGAAGTCCAATTTGCATGAGAAATAACAATGGGGGTCATCAAGAAAGATCTCTTGGAGAAGGTGGTACTTGAGTCAAGTCTTGAAGGGAGATGGAAATGAGGAGAGAGTGTATACCAGGCACAAGGGAAAGCCTGTGAAAATACAGAGAGGCAGAGATGGAAAATTATATAACAGGAAGAGAAAATATACCATTTTGGCTAGAACTTACAATCCCTCAAGACATTATGAGGTAATGTAAGTAATGAAGCATAATCTCCATAACAAGCTGCAGTGCTCTTTCTTGCCTACCATCCCCTTAGTCCCACTGCTGTTACATCCAGACTGATGTCCCAAGCACCTCTTTAGCCTCTGGGCCCCCATCCTTGCATATCTGCTCAGGCAGTAGCTTTACTGACATGTAGTTCTTCCAAATGTCCAGAGTCATAACACCTGGGGATAGCAGAGCAAGAACAGACCCTAGTAACCATCTGGTCCAACTCCCCTATTTTACCAGAGAGATACAGAGAGAGCAGTTGACCTACATAAATCCACACAGTCAATTATTAGACAACCAGAACTAAAACTCAGGTCTCTGCATTTTTTCCATAATACCACACATTCCCCCACCAGAGGTTGCAGATTTCTTCCCTCCTAATTCCCCTCCCTCTTCTTTGAACAGCCCAGAGCCAGTATGAATCTGCCCCAGACAGACCATATGTCTCAAATCACATAGGTACTACATGCCTATGCTCCTATGCCTACATCCTAGTATCATGCCAGCTTCTTTTTTTTTTCCTTTGGGGGTTGATTCCTTTTTAACTATAATATTTTACGATTCAGTTCAATGCTTTGAGGGGAAGATAAAACAAAAATAACAGAGAGCCAAATACCCAACCCTGAGGCATACCAATGCACACCTCTAATAGCCCATAAATAAAAGGGGGAATGGGAGCCTGGGGAGAAAGGAGGTGTTGAAAAATGTTCACCCAGCATAAAAACCGAGCATGTGCTGATGAATTATGAGTGATTGGAGAGGCGTTCTGAAGACACACTGGGGTCTCTCATGCTATCACCCTCCCTCATCTATTAATTTCCCAGTAATTTTTTTCCTTAATACAAGTAGCCTTAGCAATAGATCACAGAGATAGTGGATGGCCTCTCCATCTGAACTGAACTGAACATCAGTCATGCTTTTTAAAAAAATCCAACTTCTGAGCTTCTGCCTTTTCCTCAGCACAAGAGAATATTTATGAAGTGGTCCATGCTATCAACTTCCAGATTTTTTTTCCATCACTCTCTCATCATTTCTTTACTACAAGATCTCTCTGTTCTCCACAATAAACATTATTTTTAATAAGCAGGTCATCCTGGATATATACTCCTGGAACTGGTGGTTCTTGACTTGAGATGCTAGAATATTTATTCTGTGAAATATTTAATTAAAATCCAACAAGAAAATCCAAGATGTGATCACATATTTAGGGGAAACAAGGAATTGTACCTGTACCAATATTTAGAATGTGATTTGTGCCTCTGGGTGATGAATTTAAAGTGCTGGCAGACAAACCAGATTGGGCATGTTTGAAAGAAGGAACGCCAAGTCCAATCAAAGGAGATTGTGGCCAGATTAGGGGTAGGGGGGCACAAAATTGGTGCCTCTTTTACTCATGTAAAATCTTCTTATGAGTCAAGAATTTCACTACATTAAAAACTAGCTAACTGGAAAATTGGAATTATTTTTCTTGCCCACTATATTCCAGTCATTGTGCTAAATGCTGGGGAAACAAAGGCACAAGGAACAGGCACTGCCCTCAGAGAGCTGACCTTCTAATGGGAGAGAAAAACATGTACATGAAAAATAGATGTTTTCAAAGAGTATAAACTGTTGATCCAAGGAGGCCACCAGCTTAGGGAGGTGATGGAAAAGATTTCCTGTAAAAGTCAGCACTTGAGTTGATTCGTAAGAAAAAGTAGGAGTACCAAAGGGTATAAGAAAGGAGTTAGAATCCCATGTGTGGAAAATGGCCAGTACAAAGGCACAATTATGGAACATGGTCAGTCAATAAACATTGGTTAAATACCACTGTGCCCCCAACACCCTGCTAAGCATAGGGAACAGATTTAGTATCACATCTGCAGACAAGAAAGTAAACTAGCAAGGTTGGATAGTAGAGCATGTGGAGGAGAGTGATATGTAAGAAGACTGAAAAGGTAAGAAAGGAAGAGGCTATAAAGAGTTTTAAATGCCAAACAGGAGCATGTCTTTGATATTAAAGGTAACAGAGTAACTATAGTTTATTGGACAGAGGCATGACATGATCATACCTATTCTTTAAAAAAGAAGTCTTTTTGCTGGTTTTGTGTAGGAAGTATCAGAATAAGGAGAGATTTAAGGTCAGGGGACCATTAAATAAGTGACTGTCATAATTCAGGCAAGAATGGTGAGGGTGCAATTAGGTTAGTGGCCCAGTGAGCAGAGAGAAGGAGTTATATTGGAGAGATGCCCTGGAGATAGAAATGACAAGATCTGGCAGCTGATGATGAGTGAGAATGGGGAACTGAGAATGTGGTCCAAACCTGGGTGACTGGAGCTTGGTGGTATCCTTGACAGGAATAGAGAAGTTCAAAAAAGGAATGAATGTTGAGGGAAAGATAAAGTTTCATTTTGGACATATGGAATATGATGTATATGGGAAATTCAGCTGGAAATGTCCAATAGGAAATGAGTAATGTGATTTTGGAGCTCAGGAGAGAGCCCAAGGCTTAACATATAAACCTAGGAGTCATCTGCATAAAGGTGATAATTTAATGCATGAGAGCAGATGAGATTACCAGATGAGAGAGTGCACAGTGAAAAAAAGTGGGCCCATAAAAGATGTTAGTGGTGGTAGTACAGGTGAGGATTCAGAAGACACTGAGGAGTATTCAGACAGGTAGAAGGGGAACCAAAACAGGGATATGTTGCAAAAACCCAGAGAGGATAGAATACTTTGGTGGAGGCGGGATAATTCTGTAGTGCCAGATTATATAGAAGGTCAGTAAGGATTCATATTAGAAGAGGCAATTAGATTTGGTTGCTAAGAGATAATTTTTAACTTTAGAGAGAGCAATTTTAATTAAGTGATGGTATAAAGAACAAATTGCAGTTGATTTAGAGAAGAGTTCGAGGAAAAGAGGACATTGAGCATAGATGGCTATCTCAGTGAGTTTGACTGAGAAAAGAAAGAGATTTAGAATGATAATAGGTTTTCTGGGATCTACTAAGATTTTTTTAAAGGATGGGAGATATTTGGGCATGTTTTGGGCAACAGAAAAGTCAATAAATAGGGAGAGACTAAATATTAGAGAAAGGGAGAAATTAGAGAAGATAAGAGTAGGTGGAATCAAGAGCATACGTAAAAGTGTGGACCTTGGTAAGAAGAGGATTCTTTTCAGGGGCTGAACTAAGGATCTGCAATAGGGATACGTGTTTCATCCTTTGTTGCCAAAGAAGATCATGCCATCAGAGAAATAATGACATGATTTGCACTTGACTTTGTTTTGACTAAGGGAGGGCAGTGCAGGTCACCGGCCTCACTTCTCCTCCAGAGCCATCTGAATCCAGTGACCAGATATTCATCAAGATGACTGGAAATGACCCAGTTTGAGGCAATTGGGGTTAACTTGCCCAAAATCACACAACTGGTGAGTGTCAAGTGTCTGAAGTGAGAGTTGAACTCAGGTCCTCCTGACTCCTGCACTGGTGCTCTATCTACTTACTGCACCACCTAGCTTCCCCAATAGGGATGAATATGGATAACCTGAATTTCAAAGGACAGGTTACTGAACGATGGTGATAAAGAGGGAGTCTGGAAGTGGCTGTTGAGAAAAAAGGGCTATTCTTTTTGGTTATGAATGTCTCCATTCTCAATTATGTAGCATTCAAACAGCAAACTCATATTCTATAACTGAGATTGAAATCAAAGCCTTTCTAGATCACAAGGAGCTAACAGAAATTGTACTCTCCTGCCATAATTTTAATAACCTCTGGCTACCTGCATATCATAGTTAAGCACCAGAGTAGGAGTTTTGCCAAAATTTTTATTAAATACTTTTATGAAATATATAGATTTTACCATGGTTTAACTTGTTCACTAGTTGACTTAAAAATTCAGTTACATTAGAGAGAAAAAACACAAAACAATTAGAGGGAACCTCAGGGACTATCTAATACAAAACATAACTTAATACTCCTCTGTACAACAAATCCAAAGCATGGTCATCCAACCTCTGATTGAAGACCTCTCAGTGAATGTCTGCTATCTGGGAAAATCCATTACACTTTGGGATAGCCCTAATTAATAATAAGGTTTGGTTTTTTTTCCTGACATCACTCCTATGAATATTTCACTTTGTCATTCTGTTCATTAGTCCTACTTCGACCTTTTTCAGCCAAAAAGAAGGAAGCTAATCACTGTTTTCATGTGACATTCCTTTGATTATTTGGGGCAAAAATGATTCCCTCCCTTCTCTGGGCTAAACATGCCTGATTCCTTCAATCAATCTTCTTATACAATGAACATGAGACCCTTTACCATTCTTGTTGCCCTTCTCTGAAAGCTTTCCAATTTATCACTGCTCTTCACAAAACGTAGTATCCAGCATTGAACACAATACTACAATGTGTTCTGAGCAGGGCAGAGTACAATGAATCCATCACTTTCCTAATCCTGTACATGATCAATTAATCAATAAGCATTTACTAAGTGCTTACTATGTGGCAGGCACTATGTGTGCTAATTCCTTCTTGCTAAATGAAGTCCGAGATCACATTAGGTTTTTAAAATGTCATATGATAGGAGAACTCTGGGAAAATGGCAAAGTAGGTCAGAAAGTTCCAAGTTCTCCAGAACTCAAAAAAAAAACAAGACAAAATAGTGCCTCAAGGGAAATGTAGAGCAGTAAAAATAAATAAGGGCTGGAGCACAATGGTAGTCCTTCTGAGTTGATCAGGAAGAAAACTTGTAAAGTGTAAATACCTTTAAGCTAGTTCCACTGAAACAGTAAGCAGGAAGCCCCAGAGCTAGGTGGGTTGTGTGGTAGTCTCAGCCCCAGCCACAGAAATTTTCACCTCCTGGACAGTGAGGAGTCAGGCTTCTGAGAAGGAGAAGATTGAGGAAAACTTTACTGATAAGGGATGCCAATCCCAGATATGCTGCCAGGAACCAGTAGTCTTGATGAATTGTGTTTGTCCTTCATTGCCAAAGAAGACCATGCCATCAGAGAAATGATGACATGACTTGCACTTGACTTTGTTTTGAGCGAGGGAGGTCTGTGTGGGTCACCAGCCTCAATTCTCCTCCAGAGCCATCTGAATCCAGTGACCAGATATTCCTCAGGATGACTGGAGTTGACCCAGGATGTATGGGAGACCTTTGTCCCTTTAGGCAAAGGTCTATGCAGGCCCTCACTTAGGGTGAGGTAACGCCCATTCATTGAATAGATCTGTTTAAAAGAAGTGGTCAGGACATAGCCCCTTTAATGAGGCCAAGAAAAAGAGACATCAGGTTGGGAGGGAAACAGTAACAGTTACTATTGATATCATTCTGAAGCCAGGAGGGTCCAGAAGAGAGCCTTCCCTTCCTTTCTCTTCCCTTCCCTTCTGTAGCTCAGACATCATGGGGCCCCTACCCCCTGCCTAAAGGCTCTTTGGATTAAAGAGGCCATCCCCTGAATAACTACTTAAATGTTGTTACTTATATGTTACTAAAATGAAGCCTATTCATTGAATGGGTGTATCTCACTCAAAATCAGAATGTGATAAGACTTCAACCTGAAAGGGCCAGGGTCTCCCATTGCATCCTGGGCCATCTCCAGTAGTCCTGATGAATATCAGGCCAGGGGACCCAGATGCCCCAGGAGAAGAAAGTGAGGTTGGTGACCTTGCACAGTCCTTCCTCACTTAAATCAAAATCAACTGCAAGTCATGTCATCATCTTTATATAACAATCTTCCTCAAGAACGAAGGACAAACACAGGCCAAGACACAGTCCTGTACAAGAAGAAATGAACACATGCCAGATGAGTGCAGAAGCAGTGGGGTGGGGTTGCTGCTGTCTGTGGACACTTATGGAAGAGTGGAGTTCTTGGTTTTGGTTCCAGGCCAGAGGGGACAACTGAGGCCAGAGGCACCATCCCCCATACCCCAGGACTAGAGATGCTTACAACAGCAGTTGCTGTCATTATTTTAAATGATCAGGCAAAGGAGTAAGAACCCAACTATAGAAAGTTACTATGGGAATAGAAAAGACTGGGGTTCATCTTCAGAGGAGGAAACTGAAGCATCAAAATCCTCTCCTACCCCATGGAAGAAAGTTGAATGGACACATGCCCAAAAAGAATTAATGGAAGAACTTTAAAAAGACTTTAAAAATCAAATGAGAAAGAGTGAAAAATTTTTTTTTTAAAAAAAAGGAACCATCCAAGAAAAACAAGATTATTAAAAGAAAGCTAACTAACTAGAAAAAGAGGTCCAGAATCTTAAGGAAGAAAACACTCCTTGAAAATTGAAATTGGACAAAGTGTTAGAACATGAGGGGAAAGTAGAAATAGAAAAAAATCCACCAATCACCACTTGAAAGAGATCCTACAAGGAAAACCTACAGGAATATCACAGCTAAATTACAAAACCCACAACTCAAAGAGAAAATATTACAAGAAACAAGAAAAAAAAACAATTCAATTATGGCAGAGCCACAGGTAGAATCATAAAAGATCTAGCAGAGGGTATACTAAAGGACCACAGATCTTGAAACAGTATATATTGAAGAGCAAATGAACTGGGGTTGTAGCTGAAAATAACATACACAGCAAAATTAAGCATAATCCTTAACTTTAAAAAATTCGACATTCAATGAATTGCCAGACTTTCAGGATTTTATTGCAAAAGACCTGAACTCAGTAGAAAATTTAGCATACAACATCAAAGACTAATTACAAGGGAATCAATAAGGATAGAATGTTTACTTTTTATACAAGAAAATGTAAACTATATGTCTAATATTGTATTTAGTAATGGATAGTTCAAAAGAAAAATTGGGGTCAAGCTGAGTATGGTGTGATTCTAAAAAGTAATACCACCTAGAAAAAGGTAAAAAGAGTAATTATCTTATACAAATACAGTTTGAGAAGAACTGACACACAGGAATTAGATTGGGAAGGAGAGCTGGTAGTTCTGGAACCCTACTCTCCTTGGGAATGGGTTAAAGAGGGTGTGTGTCTGTGTGTGTGTGTGTATACATACATATGTGTGTATGTATATATATGTATGTATGTATTTATACTGGGTGTATACATATATACATATATAATAAAAGTCTTCTAAATTCAGAAAGAAATAAATGACTAAGGGGATAGTGAGAGGGAGAAGATGATAAGGGAGGGATTTTTAGAGAGCACTACTCACATCATATATGTGTTAAAGAGAACAAAATATACATTTAGAAGGGAATAAAAGCTTTCTAAATTTACAAAGAAATAAGGGCAAAGGGATAGGAGAAGAGGTGGTATAGAAGGGTGTTTAGATTAACGGGAAGGGGATAAAGAGGGAACAACACAAACACTTGGAAGGCTAGAAAAGTCTTCTTAATTCAGATAAAAGCAAGAGGGCAGGGAAAAGGGAAGAGAGGTGAGGAAGGATCTTTGGAGGGGAGGGGAGGTTAAATAATGAGAGAGAAAGGTAGTGAGTAGAAATAAAGTAGAGGAGTCAGGAGGAATAGGAAATAAGAGATACATACAAACACAAAATAAAGATAAGAAGTAAAATTTATTAGAGAAAAAGCTAGGTAAAATAATCATTGTCTTAGACAAAGTTAAAGCTAATAGAT
>CM053769.1:113973478-114012133 GCA_028658325.1 Potorous gilbertii
GTCTATGCCTAATTTCTGCCACACAGTTAACCAGTTGACAAATTAGATTTTCTAAGAGACATAAGTGAACTTTGGGAGGATTCCAGGCACAAGGGTCAGAATGTGCAAAGGCATGGAGAGGGGAGATGAAATATATAGAACAGATAACAAGCAGGATACTTGAGTGTGTAAAGGTATGTTACATGCAAATCGTCTGGGAAGGAGGAGGCTGGATCAGATTGTGAAGTACTTTAAATGATAGAAGAGTTTATTTTGTCTTTGAGGCAAGTAGGAACTATTGGGGCTTCTAAAGCATGGGAGTGACCTGTGATTTTGGAAGATCAGTTTGGCAGTTGTAGAACAGATGGGGTGATGAAGGGAGAGAGACTCAAGGCCAGGAGGTCAATTCTGAGACTATTGCATAAAAATATCAGAGCCACTTAGTAGCCTATACAGAGCATGGATCTGGAAGGCAATTACTCGGCATTATATTGGTTTCAACTATAGTGAGGTCTCACTTAGTGTGAAGAATGAACTGTATTAAATAGTTGCATGTATTTGAATTTGTCCTATTTGGAGCTACTCTTACGTAAAGTATGATAATGAGTTCCAACTGAATGGAAGGACGTAGTAGGAATTCAAATAATATGATCACTTTATGGGTTCATGTTTCCTTTAATGAAGCTCATCTAGTATATCTCAGAATTCAAAGAAAGAGAAGAGGCATCTAAACATCTTTTGCCATGGTTTGGGCATCCCTAGCAGCCTGTCCTTCAGGAACTTAGCAACCTCATTTTAAGGAGAGAGGTTCATTAGATTGTAAATGACTTGACAGTAGGAACTGTTTTTGCCTTATATCCCTAGCACCTAGCACAGTCCCTGGAACACAGTAGATATTTAATAAATGCTTATTGACTTAAGTGACTTGCCAAAGGAAGTGGTACAGTAGAGTTTGGAACTCAGATTCCCTAGCTCCAACTCCAACACCCTTCCTGCAGTATAATAGCCATGATTCTAATGAAGATCTTTTCCTTGAGATCAGGGCTCTTCCCATCAACAAATCAGTTACCCTCAAAAACAAGGTGCTGTCCAGTGTTGAAATAGGACTTGAGTTATGCTTTGATTTTGTGGAAGGTGATGGGGTGTGTAGGTCTCACTGGAAGTCTTTCCACAACTTCTCCTAATGACTTTTTATGTGCTTTGGAATTGTTTCTGGTATCCTATTAATATGAAAACCCTCTGAAGTGTCTTATGGTTGAATCTGACCATCTATTACAGAAAAGCTTGACTCTCTGAGATCATTTGCTTGACTATTTTTTTGGCCTGTTTCAAAGGACCCTTTCACAATTTGGGTTACTTTTCTTTTCCTATGCATTGCTACTGAGTGGGATCCTTTGCAGATGTCAAAGCTATTATCTGGCTAGGGAAGAGAGGCTTTTAAATGATTTTTTATTTGTATATCCTCCTACACACCACAGTAATAGCAAGGTCCTCATATGGATGTGGTCTTTTTTTTAAACAAGATCTTTAGTAAAGTCAAATTATCTCCTGCAAGATCTGTTGGGGAGATATGAGTGCCTAAGCTTTTTAATCACTTATTTCCTTGGTTATGGGCCCTCATGACAATCTTGCATCCCTCACCTCACAAAATGCTGGGTTATATTATAGATGGGTTAAAGGCCCCACCAGTGAAAGAAATAGGGAGGAAACAGGAACAAAGGATGGATAAGTGAATGAATTCCATCCTTTGTTCATTTTGTGAACTTAAAGATGAGCAAACAGGAATGGCTTACTACACAGAGAAGAGAAAGGATGATTGTGTTTTGAAGCATATAACTATTATATGTAGTTTTAAAAATATTTCTGAAATTTTACACTCTTGTAAGTGTATGTATATAATTGTATGTCTCTGTCCCTTTTGAAATTTCCTCTGCCCTATTCTACATTTTTTTGAATGTTTCATTGTTTCTTCTTCTTTTCCTCTTCCTTTTCTTCTTATTTTCCTCCTTTACTTCTCCTTTTCTCCTCCTCTTCCTCCTTCTTCTCTTCCTCCTCCTCCTTCTTCTTCTGCTGTTGCTGCTGCTGCTTCTGCTTCTTCTGCTTCTTTCTGCATCATTTTCTGCATCAGCAAATCTACCCCTCCTCCATCCTACCACAATAGAAATCCTCCCTTGCAAACAATATGAATAATTAAGCAAAACAAATCAACACCTTGGCTATGTCTATAGTTGTACATCTTATTCTGTATCAGTAGTCAAGAGGTTATTAACTTGGAATCTGTACACTTGTTTTTTAAAAAAATATATCTTGATAAAAATATTTTACTATAATTGATTTCCTCTGTAATCTCATGTACTTAAAAAAACACTATTCTGAGGTAGGGGAAAGGAAGGGATGAATGAAGGGAATAAGTATTTATATAGCACCTACTATGTGCTGGATATTAAATGCTTTACAAATATCAACTTTTGATTTTCACTACAGACTTGGGAGTAGGTGTTGTTACTATTCTCATCTTAAAGTTGAGAAAACTGAGGCAAAGAAAGGTTAGATGACTTGACCAGGATCACACAGTTGGTTAGCATTTGTGGCCAGAGTTGAACTCAGGTCTTCCTTACTCCAAGTCTAGCACTCTATACACTGCACTACCTAGCTGCCTCAGAAGGGATCCATAGTCCCCACAAGACTCACTGCCAAAGTGATCCAGGACCCAAAAGGTCAAGAACTCCCTCTCTAGTCTAATACCTCTCTTGTCAAGAAATGAGAGGTGTGTTTCCTCCTCAGTCTTCTGATACATGTTCTAATTGGTTATTGAATTGATCAGAAGACTTTCAAAGTTGTTTTCATTTATCATTCTTGTGGTCATTATCTAAAGTGCTCACATCATTCTACAGGAGCTCACAAAAGCTAGGTTTTTCTGAATGTCACATTTGTACTTACAAATATTTGCATTTACAACATAAAACTGTTTAATTCCACATTCACATACCATCACTTGTTCAGTCATTTTCAGTTGATGGACTCTCATCCTACTTAATAGCTCTTTGTTTCCACAAAAAATGCTGCTGTAACCATTTTTTGGTACATATAGGCCTAAAGGGTATGTCTTTCCAATCTGTCTTTGATTTTTAAGAGAATATGCTTCTTTGTTGTATTGCTAGGTCAAAGAGTATTCAATTTTGTGACTTTGAGTGGGGAAATGTATAGGTCCAGTTACTTTCTAGCATGTTTAGACCAATTCATAGCCAGCACAGTGCATTAATATACCTGTCTTCTCATAGCCCTTCCAACAATTGTCATTTTCCTCTGTTACCATCTTTTTCAATCTGATGGGTATGCAATGGCACTTCAGAATTGTTTTAATTTGCTTCTCTTGGAACATTTTTCAAGTGGTTTATAGGATCATAGATCTAGAACTAGATAGACCCTTTGAGGCCAGTAAATCCACCCCCTCATTTTATAGATGGAGAAATAAATTAAATGAGGTTAAATGATTTGCCTTAGGTCATGTAGTCAGTAAAAGTCTGAGGCAGAATTTGCACTGTTTTGTGACATCCACTGCACTACCTTGCTCTGTCCATACCTTGCGTTTCTTCTTTTGAAGATTGTAGGTGGTAACTGTGAGGCTGTAGACACTTTAATAGGGGAGATGGAACATACACGTAAGGGAAACTTTTGCTTCTTTCAATAAACAATCCTTCAAACAGCATTTAGCAAGCACCTGCTGTGTACCAAGCATTGTGCTAAGCCCTGGGGACACAATGACAAAAGCGAAACAGTCTCTGCCTTCAGGAAACTTTTATTCTAATAGGGAGATTCAATATATTTATTGATGAGTTAAAAACAGAATAAATCCAATTTCTTTTGTGGGGACACTAACAAATGGGGGAATTAGGATCATGGAGCTCAAGCTAGAAGGGGTCACAGAAGCCATCTTGTTAAGAGATCATAGGTTTAAAACTGGAAAGGACCTCTAGTCCAAATCCTTATTTTACATATGAGGAAACTGAGGCCCAGAGAGGTTAGATTATTTGCCCAGTGTCACACAGGAAGTAAGCATTACAGGTGAGATTTGAATTCAGATCTTCTTATTCCAAAATCAAGTCAAGTCATATCAACAAACATTTATTAAGCACCTATCATATGCCAGGTACTCTGTTAAGCAAAGATACAAAGAAAGGCTAAACAGTCCTGGTCCCAAGGAGCTCACGGTCTAATGAGGGAAATAATTTGCACTCAAGAAATATACTGAGTGTATTGTCATTTCTATGCTACCACCACTGTCTCTCTCTCAAAGAAAGTGGTACTTATCTGAGTTTTTGATAATATTATTTCATACTATCAAACAAATAAATAAATATTTTAATTATTATTAAATAATTTAATAAAAAATAAGAATTAGCACTTATATAGAGCCTACTATGTTCTAGGTACTATGTAGCATAATTAAAATGATATGTAATAATGACGGTAATAGCCAAAAATAGCTAACATTTATATTGTATTTACTGTGTGCCAGGTACCATGCTAAGTACTGCCTTCCTGACTCCAGGCCCAGCTCTCTTACCTACTGTGCCATCCAGCTGCCTCTCACTGAAGGGAACTAAAGGATCCAAGAGACATAGGTAAGGAGGGAGAATGTTCTAGGTTAGGGGGACAGTTCTTCCAGAGTCACAGAAGCAGGAGGTAGAGTGTTATGTTTGGAGAAGGACTGGCAGGTCAGTTTGGCTAGCTAGAGGGTAGCTTTCATGACTGTGTAATCAGTCTGGAAAAATAGGCCAGAGCCAGATTATTAAGGACTTTCAATGACAAATGGAAGACTTTTAATTTTATCTTAGAGAGAATGAAGAGCCATTGAAGCTTCTTGAGCCAGAGAATGACTTGGTCAAGGCCATCTGTGGACTCCCCATTGTCTATAGAAAAAAGTTACAATGACTTTGCCTCTTATTCAAAAATTTCAACAGATTAAGTGGAGTGAGATTTTGTTGCAGGCCATGGAATTTATAGACAACAACATTAAGAACACGAACCACTCCTAGTCCTCTAGTAGAAACAACATGGTCCAGATCTAGGCCTAATGTCTAGTTCTAGATCCAGTGAACAAGAGGAACTGGTTAAAATAGGAAGCTACTAGCTGGGGACCACTTGCTCTCCCAAGGCAGGCAGTCACAGCCCAAGACATTTCCTACATAGCCTGACCCTATCCTGTTCTCCCTACTCCTCAACCCACAGTCACCTCCCCAGAAGTGCTTCCTGGGTCTCTCCCCATGAGGTTTAGTGTCTCAGCTTAAACAGTTGATTTCTGAGCAAGTTTTCTACCTAACCTGAGTATAGTTTGTACTACCTCAGGTGCAAAAGTACTAATTGTGTCTCTCTTTGTTTGAGTTCAGTCATGTCTGACCTTTTGTGACTCCATTTGGGGTTTTCTTGGCGAAGATTCTGGAGTGGTTTACCATTTCCTTCTCCAGCTCATTTTACAGAGAAGGAAACTGAGGCAAACAGGTATCAGCAACTTGCCCTGGGTCACACAGCTTATAAGTGTCTGAGGCTGACTCCAGGTTTGATGCTCTATCCACTGAGTCACCTGCTTCTCCATATCTCTTCTCAACCTCTGTCCTTTGATACCTCTAGTTCATCCAGTTACTTTCCCTCCACTCTCTTCCCATTTTCAGTTAAAGATTTTTCTATCCTAACCTTCTTTCTTCAATTCCCTCTCTCTCTTCACAATCAGCCTTCCCTCTTCGTTGTTCCCCTGTAACTTCTCTCAGGTAATTAACATCTTCCTAATGACCAAATTCCAATTTCCTTTCTCAATCTTCATCCGCCTTGACCCTCTTCAGCTTAGGACACTTCTGACCACCCCTTCCTACAGGATATTTTTCACTTGTTGATTTTCCTTGTACCTCTGTCTCCACTGAGGCTTCCTCTTTCTCTTCCTGATCTCTTAATGTGGGTGTTTCCTGCCCATGTTTCCTTCTTCCTCTGGACTCTCTCCCTTGGCAATCTTCTTTGTAGCCATGGCTTCAGCTGATATCACAAATGGAAATCTCTCATCCACACATTTCTTTTGGGCTCCTCAATTACATTTTTGGCTGCTTTCAGGACATTCTCGTGTGGATTCCCATCAGACCTTGGTGCAGTGGAAAAACAATTAATTTGGATTCAGATGATTCAATTTCATATTTGACTCTGCTTCTTAATACCTATGTGACCTTGGGCAAATTATTTAATCTCTCTGGACCTAATTATCCTCATTGATAAAATAAGGGGATTGGACTAGATGGTTTCTAAGGTCTCTTTTCAGTTCTCAGTTTATGATCCTGTGCACAAAACCCACTTTACTTTTTTTCTCTGTATACCAGCTTCTGCTTCTCACTTGTGTGTGTGTGTGTGTGTGTGTGTGTGTGTGTGTGTGTGTGCGCATGCGCTACTACTGTTCGTATCTTCCTGAGTCCTGGTGAAGTTCTCAGTACACAGTAGGTGCTTAATAAAAATCTATTGATGGATTCAACGTATCTGGCACCAGCCTGTCTTTATCTTTCTATTTCCCACCATTCTTTCATATAATTGACACTCTAGCCAAATCCTGACTCTATGATTACCCAAACTCATTCTTGCCCTTTAATTTGAGCTATCTTCTGTGATCCTAGGAACATTAACAGAGCTAGAAAGAAATTTAGAGATCATCTATCTGTCCCCCTTTATTTTACAGATGGGGAAACTAAGGCCCAAGAAGATGAAATGATTTCATAGGATACAGAGACTTAGAGTTGGAAGGGACCTCATAGATATTTAGTCAACTTCATTCCCTCTCCTCCCCATTTTATAGAAAAGGAAAATTAGAGCCCAGGGAGATTCCCAGAGACTCTGTAATGGACAATGATAACATTTACTGCCCTAATAAGCATCAGAGGCAAGATCAGTCCTTCGCCTCCAGGGTCACAACTCTTTCCACCATACCACACTGCCTCTCTTGCTGCTTAGATTATCTCCCTTCCCTCACCCCTCATGACTACTTGACTTGGTGAAATCTTTCCCAGCTTTCAAGGCCCAGCTTACATTCTTCAGTATTCTCCACGAGCCTCCTCAATGACTATACTTTCTCCCATCTTGGAATTCTGGTAGAAATTTGGGGCTTTTTCTATTTTTCTATTCATCAGAAAACACTTTAGTAAGTCCCTTTGTCTGCACCGAACACTCCCGGGACTCTGTTAACAATCCATGCCTTTGTCACATTATTGTATTTACTTGGACATCTGAGCTTAGCTCCCTTGCTAAAATGGCAGCCCCACAAAGCCTCTTATTCCTCATCTTTGTGCTCAGAGTTCAGAATATGTTTGTTGTCTATTCATAATAAGGAGTGACAACACAAGAGGAGCACTAAAATGCCCCCTCATCCCTAGCTCCTGCTCACAGCTTCAGAGTCCATTATAGGGGCATACAACCTTCCATCTAGAAAGGCCTATATTATATATTCCAACCCCTTTTCTTTGGATAAAGAGAAACTGATGCATAGGGAAACAAAGTGACTTTAGCAAGGTTGCCAACTAGGAACTGTCATAGACTGGATCCTAACTCAAGCTCTCTGTCTCAAATCCAGTTTTCTTTCTCCTGTGCTAAGGTAGTCTACAGGGAGTTGCTAACTATAGTCATAGGATTATAGATATAGGGTTGAAAGGAGACATAGCAATTATGCAGCCCACCCCCACCCCCATTTGATTAATGAGAAACTGAGGCCTCAAGGTTAAATATCTGGTCAAAGAGTTCATAGGTAGTAGGACAAGACCAGCATTTGGACCAGGATCTTCAGACTGCAAAGTCGTTACTCATTCTCTTGTGCTATATAGTATCTTCCCATCAAGAGACCCAATTTGTGTTCCCTTATGTGACTGGGAAGGTCGCTTCCTTTCCCTACTTGTTTGCTGAAGGAGCAGAGCCCAGGCTCAGCCTTCCCCTCCTTTGCACCCAATGGAAGGATTTTTGCATGCTAACCCTCTCTTCTTTGACTGAGGCTGTCTGCAGAGTTCAAACGTCCTGGTCCTTGCTGTGTTCCTTCTGGCAGCAGCAACAGAAGCTTGCCTCAGGTGGGGACTTGCACAGGCTGGATTGTGGAGGATCCAGCAGTGTCTGCAGCCAGGCAAACACAGATATGGGCAGGCTGCTTCAGGCTTCAAACCAGGACCAATAAGGGGTAGGAAGGAAGCTTTGCCTTTTGTTGGCGGGTGGGGAAGCTCTCTCTCTATAACACTTCTGATAGTGTTGGAAAGTTTGCCTTATTGTAGGGGGTATACATGTCAGACATGGAACTTTCCTTAAGGGCTTTCTGTGTGCCCACAAAATTCAGCACTGTGGGTCGTTATCCTCCAATTTTCCAAAGGATCTCTCTTCTCATGGACCTGATTATTTCTTTCACACATGCAGGTCACATGCAACACATGCTCATCTATCTGCCTTATGCAACCCTTAGATTCTGCCCAGTGTGACAGGGGATCTTCCTTTATCTCTCCTGACATCAGGAAGAGACCAGTGGAAGAGTTGGGTTGTCAACCAGTTATCCTTAGCTCTTGACATGTTACTGGCCTGTTTTGGTGTAGCAGATGGAGTACTGGACTTGGAGTCAGTAAGAACTGGGTTCACATCTCTCTTCAGACATTTACTAACTATATGACTTTGAGGAAAACCATTTAATCACTTTATATTTCAGATATTTTATCTGTAAATGAGTGGGTTGGACTCAATGGTGAATAAGGTCCTTTTGGATCTAAACTTATGATACCATGGTCTTTTTTTGCTCAGACGATTTTTATTGACATTTTTCATACTGTGTCTCCTGAGCAATTCTTCACTTGTAATCTTGCAGCCTACTCATATCCAATATGTATTTCCCTGTGCATCTTTGGGTGATCCTCAGTTTCAGTTCTTCAGAGATTGAAGTGAGTTGTAAGCCATATAAGGAAGTAGGTAGGACAATGGAAAGAACTTTAGTACTAGTGTCAGGAGACCTCCTACTTCCTCTTACTACCTGTATATTAATGGGCAAGTCATCTAACCACCACCCCCCCCATCTCAGTTTCTTCATCAGTAAAATAAGTTAATTTTATTAGATGACCTCTGAGGATCCCTTACAGCTCTAGAATAATGAACCTATGAGAAATCCAACTGGGTGTTTACAAAAGTAATTATAGCAGTTCATACTTAGATAGTACTTTACATTTTTGAAAGTGCTTTCCTTACAACTCTCTAAGATGGTGGTAACAATGATGATGATGAAGACTCACATTTCTATAGCATTTTAAGGTTACAAATTGCTTTCCCCATAACAAGACTGGAAGATAAGCAATGAAAGTATTACCATCTTCACTCTGTGAATGTGGAAATTGAAGGATCAAATAATTTCTTTTGTTGTCCCAGTCAATAAGCATCAGCAGGTTTTTGAGCCCCAAGTTGAGTGTTCTTTCCAGTTAACAAAAAAGGAACTTCTGATTTAAAAATTTCTGCCAGCCTGAGATGAACAAAGATTCAAGGTCAACATTATTGATAAGTGGAATAAACTACTTGGGCATTATTTGTGGCCCTGTATAAATGTAGCTCTTGAGAGAGGGTGAACCCTCTATCCTGATGTAATTCCATCTACACATAATCAGTCAGTCTCAATAATGACACCATTAACTTTTCAACGTAAGACATTTACTTAAACATAAAGCAAAAGAAAGCACAATTACTATGCCTCATAATCTAATCTATATGTCACAGTTAATCCATGAACTTTAGACCCAGCATTCCCCAAATGCACACAGTATCTGTTGAAGAAAGTAGATGTATACTTTATAGAAACATCACATGGAGACACATGATTGAGGATGATCTATGTGCTCAGGTCAACTTGCATCTCTGGATTGCTGGCCTCTGTCTTTCTAGGAGTAATCTTTATTAAATAAACCTGTTTCTTTCCCATCTATTCCTTTTTAAGTCTTCACCAGTCTCCTGCTAGGGAGATTTGCTTCTGTTCTCCCCATCAGACCAATTAAATACTGGTGAGTTCTTTTAAATCACAATCACCCTTTAGAGGGTACTGTGTCAGTATGATAATCACTTCCCTTAAGCCATAATTGTGAAGCCTTCAGATTTGTTCTCTGGGCAATACAGACAAGCCCCAATAATTCTTCCCTCAACAGGATTCTGTCATCCAATAAACACTCATCATTAGTTTACAGACAGAAGAGAGTTCCTATCAAAATTCTTTACTCTGGGGCTTCAGACAATGAAGGTAAGCCTAGATATCTATTCACTCAGTTGCATGCTACATTGTCCTATCAACCTCAGGTCTCTTCAGAATCAAAGTAGATAAAATCTTTCCCCTTCTGTTTCTCCCTATCAAACAAGAGATGGTAGTAGAGAGCAAGAATCTCTGATCTTTCACTTCTGTATACCTGTATATATCTCTAAAGGGCAATAAACAAATTTTAGCTCTCTTCCAATGAACTTTAGCTTTTATTTAGCCAAACAAACACCCAGCACTGCAGCAAAAGACTTTCTGTTGGCTGACATTTTTCATATATTAATTGCCTCATAATGTCTTCTCAATTCTTTTCTTTCTGGCTGATCCTGCCATTTTTCCTCCTTTTGGTTTACTCAGCACCCCACCTGGTTCTTCAAGTTCCCAATGGATTAAATCAAAGTCTCCTAGGGTTCAGTGACTCATTTCTCTTATGAGATAAAACTCATGAAATCTAGCCTTCTGCTAGTTATGAAACCATAGATCTTTATTTAATCACTACAGTCTCCAGCTATTTGATTTACCACTTTGTGAGCTGTAACTTCTCAATCTCTAAAAAGAGCCACATGCAAATGAGCTGAGGAAGCATAATGCCCTGAAGCTTCAGTCATTTCTGTCCTCAAACAAATTCTCTTGGTTTTCTATTTGGTCATGCTAGCAATCTGTGTCTGTCACATTTTATCTGAAAACTGTTTCTTCACACTTGAATTTTTATCAGTTTTTCATATACAAATGTTATTTTTCTGGCCTTTTTCACAATCTAACTATTCACATCTAAAAGGGCAGTTCCTTACATCCTCCAAGTTGATGTAATGCTTTTTCCTTATGCAAAAGTTCATTTTCTGTCTTTTTTCAATAACCAAGCTGCTCACATATGAAAGGGGCAGTACCTTAAATAAAGGACATCTAGCAGGTGGTGCGTCTACTTTGCCTGCCATACAGGCAGGATGCCAGGATTCCAGGACAGCTGGGTATTGCATTTCAGGGGTTGGAGAAAATGGAGTGGGTATCAAACAGGGTTGAAAGTATGAGACTGTGAGTCAATACACCAAAGAATCTAAGTGAAGATTCTTGACAAAGGGTACCATTGAAGGCATCCAGAGGAGAATCATTAAGGCAGACTGGTCACATGTACAAGTTATAGGAACCATTGTGGTGATATGGAAGGGACATACTGTCATGAAGACATGGGGTTTAAATCCTGCCTGAGAAACTAGCTTGGTGACCCTCGGCAAATCATTTAACCTTTCATGTCTTTGCTTTCTTCATCTGTAAAATGAGGGGGAGATGAACTCGATGACATCTGGGGTCCTTTCCAGGACTAAATTTATGATGAATCAAGAGCAGAAATGGAATCCAGGACAATATTAGAATGAGATAAAATGGGTCAAAGAAACCATAGCAAGCAAAGAGCTAAACAACAATTGCAAAATAGCTTGATGTGCCCCAAGTCTTATACTAATAGGCCTAAAATGCCTCTTCCACATGACAAGTGTTTAAGTAGAAGAAGACAGTGATCATGTCTTCCCTAAATTATCTCTTCCTCAGGCCAAACAGCCACTGTTCCTTCAAACCATCCTCCTATGGCATGAAGTAAAGACTTCTTTCATTTTCCCTGTTAGCCCTCTCCAGATTCTCTCTAACTTGTCTATTTCCTTAAAACATGGTGCTCAAAATGGAATGCCATCCTTGGAGTATTGCCATACCATGGGAGAGCATGGCAGGACTATCGTCCCTAGTCCTGGACACCTTATCTCTCTAGATGCAACCTAAGATCCATTTTTTTTTTAAGTTGTTAAGTCACACTGTTGACCTATCAAATTTTTAAGTCTTACAAAAATCTTCCATTTTTCTTTTCCTTCTTTTGTTGTTGCTTCAAGAGGGAATGTTGTTAATTCTGAAACTAGAAAGCAGACCCCGAGTTAAAGAAATCTCTTCTCTACCAGCCTGCCATGCTGCTGCTAATCACACTGTTAGAGAGGCTTCCCTTTTTATTGATTAATTGTTTCATATTAAAATGAGAATTTTCATTCTGCTAAAGGGATGGAAAGAAAAGAGCATTTAGCAAGCATTTACCAGGTGCCAAAAACTACATGAAGTGCTTTACAAATATTATATCATTTGATCTCAAAACAACGCTGGGATATAGGTGCTATCATTACCCCCATTTTATAAATGAGGAAACTAAGGCAGACAATGGTTAAGTCAATTGCCCAGGGTCACACAAGTATCTGAGGCTAGATTTGAATTCAGGTCTTCCTAGGGTTCTATCTACTGTGCCACCAGACTGTCTCTGGGAACTGGAAGAAACAACACAGGACAGATACAAGCACATTAGAGTATGACCTACAGTAGCTTAAATCTGAGTCCTCTGTTCTGAGGAGCCTGCAGAATCCCAATGGTTCTACTTTGTTGTATCTTCTTCTGTCTGTCCTTTATTGTTATAGCTTGACTTTCTCTTTCATTTCTCATTTCCCTTGTTGCAGCTATGATGCAAATTCTTTCCAAGTGGCACAGGAGAGAGAGCACTGCGTTTGGAATAAGGAAGATTCATCTTCCTGAGTTCAAATCTGGCCTCAGACATGTACTTTATGGGTGGCTCTGGGCAAGTCACTTCCCTGTTTGCCTCAGTTTCCTTGTCTGTAAAATGAACTGACAAAAAAAATACTGAACCTCTCTAGCATCTCTGCCAAGAAAACCCCAAATGGGGTCACAAAGAGTCAGATATGACTAAAATGACTCAACAACAACAAAATACTTGTCAAGGTCGAGAAGAGACTGGTGAAGGTGTCTTCCCCAATGCTTGTCTCATGTTGTCTTTGTTTCTTCCTCTAATTTTTTTCTCTTCTGAATTGTGTGTGCTCATGGCACATTTCCTAAGTGTTACTCAAATCCCTTCCTAGTTCAGAGACTGAAATAGTCCAAATTTTTCTTGAGTCTGAGAGAGAATGCTTGTCTCTCTGAATAGCCAATCCCAGGATTCCACAGTTAGCTCTCAAATCCCTAATGCACTTGAATTCAATTCATTTAATTCAATTCAACAAGCACTTTTTAAGCAGCAAATAAACCCATTCATGCCAGTTGATAGCAAAAGAGAAATCAGAGAAAGTATGCAGAGGAGAATTACACACCAGAATTACAGAGTGAATGAACTCTCTCATTGGGAATGAGGTAACTCAGTTCAACTGAGAGAGTCCTAGATCCTACCCAAGGATAAATTGCCCAAATCTTTAGTGGAGCAAGCTGTGGATTAAGGACATGATGAAGGCTGCCAACTCTTCTCGTGTCATCTTCTTCCCAAAGTCTTTTCCTTTAGCAGCCTGAAATGAAGTTGGCATTGTCCATCTTTTGGAAACCAGAAGCGTACAAAGTAATTGCCAAGTCTAAAGAACCTGAAGATACTCAGGAGTATCTCTCTCCCTTCTGGCTATCTCCTGCAGACTCAGGGCAGAGATCTCCATTCATGAGGAAAGAGTTCCATGCCAATGGGCTTTGGGACTCAGGTTATATGCCTCCCCTGGGCTGAAACTTTTACAGTCTCTTGTAAAGATCAGCTGGGCCTGATCCAAAACCTGTGATTGCAGAGCAAAAACACAAGCCTCAGGACTTTAAAATAAGGAGGGTAATTTTCCTGGTGTTCCTAACCTGCAGTACTGTTGAAATTGAAATAAAAGATATGCACATTATTGGTATATGCAGTAGACATGGAGCATCACCTGGGAGGTTACCATAACCTTACAAGGTCAGGACATAACACATGCATATTTCAGAAGCACATGTTTATTCATAGTACATAGTAATCAATCAAAATCATAAGCATGGCTTACTAACAAATCAAAACTAGCTAGTTGCAGAGGCAGCTAGGTGACACAGTGAATAGATTGACAGGTCCAAAGTCAGAAAGACTCATCTTCCTGACTTCAAATCTGACCTCAGATACTTAATGAGCTGTGTGATTCTGGGCAAGCCACTTAACCCTGTTTGTCTCAGTTTCCTCAAATGTAAAATGAGCTGGAGAAGGAAATGGCAAAGCACTCCAGTTATCTTTCTAAGAAAACTCCAAATGGGGTCAGTGAGTCAGAAATGACTGAAAAACAAAAAGCTTATATATAAAATACAACTAAATTATGAGTAGTAATATTTATTCAAAACAATGAACAGCTAAACGTAACATGAAATAGTCAAATGAACATAGGTCAAAATGTGAAAAAACCCAGCATCCTCAATTGTGCAGTAATTTACATGTACATACATAGTTATATGCATTGTACATTTCACACAAAGGCAGTCTCTAGTGTTGGCTAGATACATAGAATTATATCTTCAGGTTTACCGATAACATTATAACTTGCCTGTTGACTGGTCTAATAGGCGTAGTTCTCCTGTCACTGACAGAGCTCTTGCTTCTTATACCCAATTTAGCAGTGGGTATGGGTGACCATCGGCATCATTCTAGACTTACTTGTCTACATCTGGGCTGTAGACATGTCAGGTTGGCTCTCCATCTGTCTGAGCTCTGTGGGTTGAATCTGGGACCTAGGAATCTCTCCAGCAGCTTTGGGCAAGAAAAGAATTGCTTCTAGGTTTGATTTGTCTGCTCTGTAATAATACACACAGCTTCTTTCACTGGATACACTGCAGGTTTAAGACTGAAAATCACTGGCTGCCTAGTACACAATTCAGGACACCTAGCATCTATGGTATGGTTTATTGATCTGTTTTATTTTAAGTTTTTTATTTTTATTTAATGGGATGTGGCTGCTGTGCGGGCTGCAGCTTCTTGGATTCGCAGGCGAGAGTTAGGTGAAACTTTTATTTAAAGTTCTATAATCTACACCCATCTATATCTTTCCATTTTTCTAAGATGCCATCGCTGTAGGTAATGCATAAGAGATTTCTGTGATATTGTCTTAAATGAGCATTTTGGGGGGCTTTCTATGTGCCAGGCACTATGCTAGGTTTACTGGGAATACAAAAAAATAGAAATGGAAAGAGTCCTTACTCTCGAGAAGCTTATTGGGAGGAAAACAAGACGACATAGATAAGTCTACATTGCACAGGAAATGATTTGGAAGATTTTCTTGGGGCAGTGAGGAGGAAACACTAACAACTGGGGCATTGGGAAAGCCTTTTATAGTAGATGGCACTTGAACTCAGTCCTGAATGGAGCCAGGGATTCCTAGAGATGGAAGTGAGGAGGGAGAAACAGTCCATGTAGACACATGGGAAATGGAGGCAGGTGAGAGGATGTCGTGTATGGTGAGTAGCATTTGACTGGACCATCATCACCACCTCCACCACCACCACTACTACTACTACTAATGCTACTACTACTACTATTACTTTCACTACTACCACCACCACCACCACCACCGCTGCTGCTGCTGCAGCAGCTACTACCACTACTGCTGCTGCTACTACTACTACTACTACTAGTACCACCACCATCACTACCTAGTTAGCTAGCATTTATATAGTATAGGTGTAGGGTGTATTCAGGGAGGACCAGTACCTTTGGTGTGATGGCTGCCGAGCCCTTTTCGGGGCTCTTTCCACCTTTGGTGTCCACCTGTTTCACCTAACTCTCGCCTGCGAATCCAAGAAGCTGCAGCCTGCACAGCAGCCACATCCCAGGTATATCATTGTGGCAGATGGGCCAAACCAGGTTGAAAGTAACCAAGGGTTCTCAAACCCATTGCTGAGTTATGGGAGGTGTCTATCCCAAGCATATGAAGACTTCTTCTGGTGGAATGGGCAGATGAGAACAGTTTGTTCCAATGGCCATGAAGACAGATGAAGCAGATGATGTGGAGCATTTAGAGCTTAGTTAGACATCGGAGATGCCAAGGTCATCCACTGCAGCCTGAGCCATCGCCAATCATCTTGACTCTGTCCTGCCACTGGACTATGATGACTCTGGAGGAGAGAATAAGGTTGATCACTTTGTGCAATTCAGCCTCACAAATCCAATTTATGCACAAATCTAAAGATTTCACCCGTACCATTTCACATAGGGCTTTAAGATTTGCAAAGCACTTTCAAATTTTATCTCATTTCTCCTCATAACAACCCTAGTAGGTAGATGATAATATTATCCCCCTTTTCAGAGAAGGAAATTAAGGTAGACAGAGGTTAATTGACTTGTCTAGGATCACATAGCTAGAAGTACATGAGACTAGATTGGAGGTCAGACTTCCTGACTTCAAGTCCAGGGCTCTATCTCCTGGGGCACTGTGTTACCTAGAGCATGTGAAGAAGAGTAATGAGAAATCAGTCTAGAAAGAGAGGTGATATTTGGGTGTAGGGGTAGGCAATAAAGTTTCTTCCACTGGGGTAGGGGAATCAGCATACATAGTAGAAAGAATTAAGGGAGTTAAGGGAGACTTGGATTGGAAACACTTACTCATTATATGATCATGGGAGAACCACTAAAATTCTCCAGACCTCAACTTCTTTATCTGTAAAATGGATATAATAATACTTACACTATCTATCACTTACCATCACGAGCCTCAGCTTTCTTATTTGTAAAATGGGAATAAGAATGCTTGTAGCATTGTTTTCGAGCATTCATGGTTGTTGTGAAGTTCAAATGAGATTATGCATGAAAAGCACACTATAATCCTGGTATATATACCTATATATGTGTATATATATATGTGTGTGTGTGTGTGTGTGTGTGTGTGTGTGTGTGCCTGTGTATGTGTGTGTGCTATTATTTAAAAATATAATTACTTATCATTGTGATGAACTGAAGACATCAAGAATTGCTGAGTATTTTGTAGATCAAATAATTTCTTATTATGTGTTTCCAGTTAAAAAATTTTGGGGGGAGTATTTTAATTTTGACAAATACCAATAAGCATGAATATTTACATATACAAAGATGAACCAAAAAAAGCAGCTTTTTTGTGAAACTGTAACTCTCCATTATTTAAAGCTTATTTAAAAATACTTACATACATATACATATATACACATACTAAATTCAGCACATTACTTCCAAAGCAGTCTTCCTTGCCCATTTTTCTCTGAACGTCCTTCTGTTCTCTTCTGTCCTTTAAAAATGTCTCATTGATGCTTTTTCTTTTCTATTTTTTCGGGGGGTGGGGTGGGCATTGCTATCACTATCATTCCTTTCTCCTACCAATTTCCTCCTCCAAATCCTCCTTCCTTTCCTCCAAATCTCCCTTTTTACAAGTAAACATAGTTTAAGAAAAACAAATCCACATATTGTTCATGTCTGAAAATTTATCTCATTCTGCACCTTAAGTCCATCAATTCTCTGTAAGGAGATGGACAGGAGACGTCATCATTGGTTCTTACTAGTTACGGTGGGTCATTGCATTGAACAAAGTCCTCAAGTATTTCAGGGTTTTTCAAATACATATACATACATACTTATATAAAAGAATCTTTCATACACACGCATACATACATACACACATAAATACATATGGATGAATGTATCAGGAATTGTTCATCTGAAATTCATAGATGAATTTCAAGGGGCCCATGATCTTGGTTAGAAAAAAATAATATATTATCTTTTTACTAACTTCTACTTTAAATCTAGCATTTCCTTCAATTCTCACCATAGGAAACAAAACATGATTTTAAGAGGAGATTCATCCATAGGCTTCACCAGATTTTCCAAGGACTTGATGACACAAAAAGGTTATGAATCTGTGCTTTACAATGTTATAGTCATTGCATACATTATTCTCCTGGCTTTACTCATTTAATGCTGCATCCAGTTTCTCTGAATCCAACCCTTTCTTCATTTCTTTCAGTTCAATAATATTCTATCACACTTATGTAGCATTATTAGTTCAACCCTTTTCCAATGGATAGTCACTACTTCGGTTCCTCTTTCTTTGTTTCAATAAAAATTGTTGAATATAGGGATTTTTTCCTTCCTTTCATTTCATCGTGGTAGGGCAGGTAGGTGGCTAAGTGCACCAGGATCTGAAGTTAGAAAAACTCATCTACCTGAGTTCAAATCTGGTGTCAGACACTGGTGTGACCCTGGGCAAGTCACTTAACATCTGTTTGCCTTAGTTTCTCATCTGTAAAACGAATTGGAGAAGGAAGTGGTAAGGCACCCCAATATCTTTGCCAAGAAAACCCCAAATGAGGTCAGGAAGAGTTGGACACAACTGAAAAAATGACTGAACACCACCAAACAAATAAGCCTAGTAGTAGAATCAGGTCAAAGGGTAAGCACAAATGTTTGTCCTTTTAATCAGCTTAAATGCAGAACTCAGTACTCTGGGATTATTGAATACTAAAGAGTATACAAACCAACAAAATGACCAATTTGTAACAAAAGGTATCTTTTGTAAAGGAAGCTACATTCACTGAATTTAAGAAACACAGACTACTTTCTGAGCAACATCTTGCAGATAGCAATTGTCTTTTAAATCCTCAGCCAAGATGTGTCCAGTCTAATCAGAGTCCCTTGAGTCATTTCTTGGACAAGAGTTGGGCTCCTGATTCTCTCTGTGTCGCCTAATGGCTCAGTGAGTCACTGGGATGCAGCAGCAGCTTGAATGTGAATGACTGTGCAGGGGAATAGATGCCGAGAATATCAAAATCTTCCAATTCACCGTGGGTAAAATAGCTACAGAATAAATTAATGCATGTGAAATTTCTCTCTGGTCCCTGACTTTGCAACTTACCTGTGATGCTTACTAGTCAAGTCATGCTGGGCAAGTCACTTCTTTTTCCTGTGCCTCTATTTCTCCATCTGTAAAACAGAGATGATAAATAATAATAGCTGTAAAACATTCTTTGCAGGGTTACTGCGAACATCCAATGAAATATGTGTAAAGTGCTTTTTTAAAAAGCTGCTCTTTCTTTGTGCCAGGCATAATCATTGTATTTAACAGTGATTAAATAGAATCTAAGCTCTTTGAGGTCAGGGGACTACTTCTCCCCTTTGCCTCTAAGAATCTACAGCTTCCTTTAAGGCAACATCTTCTGTGTAAATGAAACCTTTCTTGATTCTCCAGCTGTTAGTACCCTTCTGACGAATCTATTTTAGGTCTATGTTGTGCATACTTACAAATGTACATGTTATCACTTTTGACTAGACTATAAATTCTTTGAAGATAGGGAATTTTAATCCCAGTTGCATAGCATAGTAGTATTGGCACATAGTAGGCACTTAATACATGCTTTTGACTTGAGGGATGCTAACTCAATCTGAGGTGAGGCTGAGTGGTGCAGTGGGTAAAATGATGCACTTGAAGGCAGGAAAGCCTGAGTTGGAGTCCTCTCAAACACTTACAAGCTGTGAGACACCGAGCAGTTAATCTGAAGCTTTTACTTAATCTCTCTCAGTTTCAGTTTTGATCTATAAAGTGGGGATAAAAATAGAATCTACTTCATTAGGTTATGAGCATCAGATGAAACGAGATATGTAAAGTACTTTTGCAAATTTTAAAGCACTATATGCTCTCCTCTTCTTCTGTCTCCCTCTCTTCTTCCTCCTCTTTCTCCTTTACCTCCTCCTTCTTCCTGTTGCTAATCAGCATGGTACATTGGATTTGGAATATGAGGGCATGGGTTTGAATTCTGCTAAAGCCCCACTTTCTACAGGAATCTTTTCCTGAACCCCCTTAATTCTGGTGACTTCCTCTCCACTGATTATTTCCAGTTTATCCTGTTTATAGCTTGTCTTTATATAATTATTTGCAGATCATCCCTCCATTAGATGGTAAGCTCCTTGAAGGCAGGGGCTATCCTTTGTCTTTGTTTCCCTAGTGCTTAGCACAGTGCTTGGCACACAGTAGACATTTAATAAATGTTTATTGACTGACTGGTACTTAGCACCTGTGACCTTAAGGAACCATGCTTCCTCACATGAAGGAAGTATGTTCCAGCTAAGTTGGATCCCTTGAAAAAAAACAACTGATCAGTTTGAGGTGGTGGATTGGCAGGAGGAACATAAAGAAAAAAATGTAAAAAAAGTAATCTCTTAGACACTGGATGAGTTTTTGGAGGTGATTATGGTTTACAGACTTGGGAGTCCAAAAATCTGAATATGAATCTTGATTCTACCATATATGTGACATTGGCTGAGTCAAGATATTTTTCCTATTTTGTGAGGCCAGGAGAAGGGAAGAAGAAGGAACCAGAAATTTGTTAAGCACCTACTATGTGCTAGGCACTTCACAACTGTCATCTCATCTGAACAGCACAACAACCCTGGGGGGTAGATGCTACTATTATCATAATTTTACAGTTAAGGAAACTGAGGCAGATGGAAGTTAAGTGACTCTCCCAGGTCACACAGCTAGTAAGCATCTGGGGCTTTCTGACTACAGGCCTAGCACTCTAGACACTCCATCTAGTGACTTAGGTAGTCAAAGACAGACAGAAGAGCCCCATCTATACAAAGTGTTTCAGTGAATATAATAGTAAAACATTAGAAACAAAGCGTTTGACCATGGATTGGGTAATGGCTGAACACACTGTGATATTAGACTATTATTAGGCTGTAAGTAATGGCAAACATGAGGAATTCAGAGACATGAGAACTCCCCTGACTCCAAGCCAACAGCTCTGTCCGATGCCACCTAGTTGTCAAGGAAGTCAATGTCAGATTGAAAGGCCCCCATATATACTATCGCTTACTCTCCACAGCCAAGCTGTCATCAAGACCTGTTGAGAACACCTCTGTAACATTTCTCAGATTTGCCCCTTATCTCCTCTGATGCTGCCCCCACCCCTCTGGTGTAGACCCTCATCCTGTCATGCCCTGATTATTTCAGTAGCTGCTGGTGGGTCTGCCTGCCTTGAGTCTCTCCTCACTCTAGTTCATCCTTTATAAAGCCACCAAAGTGGTTATCCTAAAACATCATGTTATATCCCTGTGTCATTTGGAGGGAGCTTGTCTCTGTAAGAGCAAGAAGGAAGAGGGAATGAAAGAAAAAAGATTTAAGGTGCAGGCAAGTTTGTTATTTCTGGGTCAAGCATTCCAGAGAGCACAGAGGAAGGGAAGTATAGATCTTGGGTGGGACAGTAGAGGAGTTGTGTTGTGGGAGATTGGAAAAAGGGATAAGTAAATGAGAAGGCTGAGAATGGGATTTGAACAAGGATAACTGGGAGTCCTGAATCAATCAGATGGGAAGGGTATGATGCTAATAAACTAAGGAGGTGGATAGAGCAGTAGGCCTGGAGTCAGGAAGACTCATGTTTCTAAGTTCAGATCTTGCCTAATACACTAGTTGTGTGATTCTGGGCAAGTCTCTTGACTATGCTTCAGTTTCCTTATTTGTAAAATGGGCTGAAAAAAGGAAATGGCAAACTACTCCAGTATCTTTGTCAAGAAGATCCCAAATGGGGTCACAAAGAGTCAGACACAACTGAACAACCACAACATTATGCGAATTATTGAGTATGATTTCAGGTAACGTAGCATCATCCCCAGGGGACCACAGCTGTTATAGTGTATGGCCAATCCTGTAATGCCTGACCAGTGAATCTGAGTCTTCTCACCATCCAGAGAATCTAGTCAGGGCCTTACCAATCACTGAGTCAGCTTCAGGGTGGCATTGTCCCAGGCCTCAGAAGTATATGTTTAGCTGGAAAGAGTCTGAGAGCTAGCTGAAATGGATGGTGTTATAGCAGGTCAGAAAGGGTGCTGGGAGGGTCACATTCACTGGGATGGGGGACCTGATATATATTGGGTTTTGAGAGGCCTCTGCTTTCTGGATCTCAGGGCTTTCAGTTTAGAATATCTTCCCTAGAAATCATTTCATCACTTGATGGCAGTAGAGTTATAATCCAGATTTATCAGCCCTGATACTGCATGGATGCATCCAAAAGAAGGGGATAACATTATATTTATGTTTGTCCATATATTTTTCCTGTGCCTGGTGCTTTGTGTTCTGAGTTTCTGGAGGTCTTAGACATAGGCAAACCCTGTATTTCCAGATGGGATTAATGCTGAGGATATTTCATTCTGGGAGAGACACTGTAAATAGTGGGAGATGTCACTACATGGCCCCTAAATTTCTTGAGATACAACTTTAAAGTCTGGAAATGAGTAAAACAAACTTTTTCCTTGTGTTTAACTTCCTTTGTACCTCATTTCCTTCTCTAAGAAAGACAGACCGTTTGTTAGCTGGGGTGGGAGAACAGTGAGTCTTCTGAAAGACCTGGGAATCTTTGTCTTGAGCCAGGTATCTTTTTACTCTAATAATAGTAATAAGTCAGCTTTATACAGTGCTGTATGCCTGCAATATGCTGGAAGGAAGCCTAGAGGTAAAGTTAACCCCTTCACTTTACATATAAGGAAACTGAGGCCCCAAGAGTCAGGTTACAGAGTCCAAATTTTATCTTGAAGGCAATAGGAGGTAGCTGAAGATTTTGGAGTAGGGAGATAACATGCTCAGACCTATGTCTTAAGATTATTGATTTAGCAGCTCTGTAGAAAATGGATGGGAGAGGGAAGAGACTGTAAGAGGAGACGTCAACTAGGATAATGTTACAGGGAAGAAGTAATGAGACATCAGACTAGGGTGATGACTGTATGGGTGTGTGTTCATCCTTCGTTGCTGAGGAAGACCATGCCATCAGAGAAATAATGACATGACTTGCACTTGACTTTGTTTTGAATGAGGGAGGGCTCTGCAGGTCACCAGCCTCACTTCTCTTCCAGAGTCATCTGAATCTAGTGACCAGACGTTCATCAGGATGACTGGAGATGACCCGGATGAGGCAGTTGGGGTGAAGTGACTTGCCCCAGGTCACACAGCTAGTGAGTGTCAAGTGTCTGAAGTGAGATTTGAACTCAGGTCCACCTGACTACTGCATTAGTGCTCTATCCACTGTATCACTTGGTTGCCCCAGCTATGTGGGTAGAAAGAAAGCAATAGATGTAAAAATTCCATAGAATTGAGAAGACTTGGCAAACCGACTGGATGGGGGTGGCTGTGGGAAGGTTAGGCAAAGATCATAGTGAGGTTAGGGACTTGGGTACCTGGGAGGAGGATGATATTTTCAAAAATAAATAGAAAATTTTGGAACTGAAAAACAGTCTATTTTTCTTGGGGAAGACAGGAAATAAGGAGAAAGGTAAATCAGGTCTGTTTTGGACATGTTGAGAAGTCCATGTGAGCTGTCCAATGGATGCAAGACTGGAGGTCACCAGAGTGGCGAGGGCTGGATATGTAGATTGGGGAGGCATCTGTAGAGAAAGGATCATTAATCATATGGGAGCAGATATCACCGAAAGAGAAAGTATAGAGAGAGAGGAAAAGAGGGAGAAAAACAGAGCCTTTGTGGATTGTTAGGATGACAAAACATCAATGACACTCCAGGAAAGAAGGCTGAAGTGGAGTGGTCAGAGAGGTAGGAGAGAATAGTACCATGGAAGATAAGGGAAGAGAGAGTATCCAGGAGGAAAAGCTGACCTATAGTGTCAAAAACTACAGAAAGATCAAGGAGGATATGGAACAGAGAAAAGCTCACCTGGTTTAATTGGTAGGAAATAGGAAATTTTGGAAAGCGTATAAAGAGCAGGTTCAATAGCATTATAGGGTCAGCCATGAGATTGCAAGATTTTGAGTGGATGATGAGAAAATGGAGGCAGCAGGTGGAGTGGATGGTGGAGCGGATTCTTTCTAGGATTTTGACTGTGAAAGGGAAAGAAAATACAGGAGGGGAACCTCAGGGTCAAGAGAAAGCTTTTGAAGCTCTTGTAGACTTGGGTGTGTCTGTAGGCAATGGGGAAGGAACCAGTAGGAAATGTTGGTAAGGCAAAGCCAACAAGGGAGCTAGATTGGTGGTAGGCAGAGGGGAGACATGGGAATGAAGTACCCACAGAGTGATCAGTGTTGGCAAGAAGAGTCACCTGCTCCTCAGAGATTAGAGGAAAGGAGGAAGAGATAACAAATGTTCTAGAGTGGTTTTTGAAATATGGAATGTCCATTCTTTTATTGACTTGGCTCTTCCATTGATCTATCTGTTTGGACCATACAAGTATGTTTTTATCAATGTAGCTATTTGAAATTGAATATTTCTTTAGGACAGGAATCATCTCTCTCTTTCTGTCCTTTTCTTTCTTTCTCTCTCTCTCTCTCTCTCTCTCTCTCTCTCTCTCACACACACACACACACACACATACACTTTGTATAATGACTAGGAGTGGGAATTGTGTTTATTCAGTACTTTTGATAACAACTTGGCTCAATGGATAGAGTTGTATGACTTGGAATCAGGAACATCTGAGTTCAAATTTGGTATCATATACTTAACTAGTTGCATATCCTTGGGTTTAACCTCTTTTAGCCTCAGTTTCCTCCTCTGCAAAATAGAGATAACCATAACACCTACCTCCCAGAGTTATTGTGAGGGCCAAATGAGATATATACACACAATGCATACATACACATATATACATATGCTTGTATGTATATATGGTGTTATGCAAATCTTCAAGTGTTATATAATTGATAACTTCATTTATATTCATTCATGATTATTCCATGTGGATATACAGAGCTTACATGGAGAACACACTACCTTAAACATAGTACAGATAACAATGTTACTTGGGAGGCCATATGTACTTCCACTAGTCAAGGGTAGGCAACTCTCTTCTTTTTGAGAAAAAAAAGTAATAGGATTGGGGAGAGCAGAAGATGAAGATACTCCTTCAGGCTGTCAGAGTGGCCCTTGCTGACTCATGGGGGAAATGTGCTTTTAAGGATGAGTTGAATGACCTTTAAGTCACCCTTGTTCACCACTGGGTCCAGGTGCATTCTTTCAGCCTCAGAGAATTAAGGGTTAGAAGTGGTTGGCAATGCCAGTCATCTGCCTTCTTAGAATGAAAGTTCATTCATGGATTTTGTCTACCTGTATACTTTTACTTGCTCTCCTGCAAGGGCTCTCTCTGGGGGAATTCCTCCAATCAATTTGCCAGGTACATTTACTTGGTAGCTAATGAGACCGATGCTCAGATTCAGAACTTTCAGATTCAGGCCTTCATCATCTCTTGCTTGCATTATTATGAAAACTGCCTCATTGGTCTCCCCAGTTCCAATCCCTGCCTTTTCCTCTCACCAGCTCATCCTCTTCATTGATGGCCAAATCATATGCCCAAGGCACAGGACAGACTAAGCCTCTTCTTTGCTCCAAAGTTTTCAGGGGTTCTCAGCTGCCTCATGGATGACTTGCAAACTCCTCTGCTTGACCTCTAAGACCCTGCAAAAACCTGGCTCCAGCCTACCTTCCTAGACTGATCTCCTCTTACATCCCTCTTAAGCCAGAACAATTAGCTGTTTCTTGAATTTTCATTTGATCTCCCTTCTTCATGTAATTGTGCAAACAGTTCCTCTTACCTGAAATATACTTGCTCATAGAATTCTAGGATCATAGGAGTAGAGCTGGAAGGAGGCTTAAAGGCCATTGAATCCAACAAGCTCCTTCTCTTAGAATTGGGAAAACTTTGTTTCAACTATTCTTGCTAATTCTTGGCAGTAAAGGAATTTTCTAAAGGTTTTTCTAAAAATTAACTTTAATGTGGTTGTCATGATTATTGATGGGGAGAACAGTAGTGGAGGCTCCTGAGTTATGGTATCAGATCTCTAGACTCAAAGGTTTAGCCCTGCCATCTTGAATAGAGAGGGAATGGAAGTAGGAACCCCTCCTTTGGGGACTCCAAACTGTGAGTGCTTGTGGAGGTTAGATGAGTGGCTCCACAGGGGCACAACATGGACAACATGTACCTTCTATATGGTACAGATGGCAAAGTTACTTGGGAAGCCATCCACGCTGCATGTAACATCTTTTGTCTCAGTTCTTACCTGAGTCACTGAATGGGCATTGCTTAGCACAGGTAGACCTGGGGAAGACCTTAATTTAGAAAGGTCAACATCACCCATTTTACCCCAAGACATCACCTGTTGCCTTGACTTTTGTTCTGCCACTGGATTTCTTGAAGGAGAGAGTGAGGCTGACAACTTTGTGCAGCTCTGCCTCACTTAAATCCAATTCATGTGCAAGTCAAGACATCACCCTTGTGATGTCATTGGTCCTCCTTGAGAGTGAAGGATGATGAAGAAGAAGAAGTATTAATGGTAGTAGTAGTAGTGGTGGTGGTGGTGGTGGTAGTAGCAGTAGCTCTCTTCAATTCAGGGAAGAAAAGGAAGGTAGGAAAAAATGGAGGAGAGATGAAGGTAATTTCTCCAACTCCTTCAGGTTTTTCATGTTCTATCTCCCTTTTAGAATATGAACTCCTTGAGGTGAGGCAATATTTTTAATTTTGTCATTGTAGGCTCTGAATCTATCACAATGTCACTGAGTATCATGGATACTTATATATTTTTGGAATTAAAGTGAATCTAATGGAGTCAAGGAAAAATAGTTCTTGGAGATATGTAACTTCCATAGAGATTTCAGGAGGGTTGAGATTATGAAGTATTAAAATGACTTTCTTGCCAGCAAGAAGACCTCTGGGGAGATGGTGTGGCCACATATGTTGGTTTTGGGATTCTGATGTACTTCTGTTGACCCTAAGTCAGCTGGAATGACCAACTTCTCTACATAAGATACCTTCACATGGAAATGAATTCTGTGCTTTGGTAACAGAGGCCGGGCCAAATTACCTTCATGAGGCACATGACACACTAATCATTTATACAATATATAGAGAATACATCTTTCTTTCTCTTTGGAGACCTAAACCAAGAATATCATTGATTTCTTCAGCCTTCCCTAGAATTCAACAGAATTGTCTGCCCGTTTTAGAGCACAGAAGCATAGACCTAGAGATGAAAAGGACCTTAGAGGCCATGTAATCCAATCCCTTCATTTCACTTAGGACAAAATTGAGGCACAGGGAGGTTAAGTGTCTTACCAGAGTTCATACAGGTAGAACAAGTCAAAGATAGGATTTGGACCTAGGTCTCTGATGTTAGAGCCAGAGATGAAATCTTCTGAAGTCTTCTATTAAAGATCTCCACTGTAGTTCTGATTTTTCCAGCTATTTTCCAACTCTCCACTTGCCATCAGCAGCTCTGCCTGGTTTGAACGCTCTGGAACATCATGCCTCCACATTGGAATATCCCTTGATGGCTCCCCTTACCCTCTTTTTTCCAGCTTCTTTTTGCATATTTTCTCCCCTCATTGGATTGTCAGGTCCTTGAAGGTAGGGACTACTTTTAATTTTCTTCTTAATGTCCCTAGTACTTAGTATAGTTGAAACATAGTAGGTGCTTAATAAGTGTAGTATGATATTGTATTGTATTGGTGCAATCCATGGTTGTTGAAGACCAAGTTCTGATAGTCCTACCTTGGCTAAAAGGTTCTGACTGTGGACCTAAAAGGAGATTATGTTTGCCTGTTGTTTGAATACCAGCCTCCTTAAATGTTTGCTGTTCAGTCATTTTTCAGTTGTGTCCGACTTGTCATGATCCCATTTTGGATTTTCTTTTCAAAGATACTGGAGTGATTTGCCATTTCCTTCTCCAACTCATTTTATAGATGAGGAACCGAGGCAAACAAGGTTAGGTGACTTGTCCAAGGTCACACAGCTAGTAAGTGTCTGAGACTGAAGTCTTTCTGGCAATAGACTCAGCACTCTATCCACTATGCCACCTAGCTGCTTTAATTAAATATAGAGAGGGTTATAACCAGAGCTGGCCACCAGGTGAAGATTATTTTTTTTTTGGCTCCAGTAACTCATAAGGACCATCTGCTAGGGTATGGAGTGGCTTCAATCAGTACAGCAGAGGGAGTGCCCACACTGATGAAATCACAGTTCCATGAAATAGACATGGAAACGAAATTAGAATTGGAAGATGTCTATTTCCTGCCCTGGTCGTATTTTGAGAATCACAGAAAGATTAAGTCCTCATCTAGTTCATTTTTAGACATCAAAAGCAGTTGAAGAAGATGACCTGACTACATTACATAATTACAGTGCGGCCATTTTTAGGGAACTTGACATTCAGTGGTACTCTGGATGTTCAAAATGACAAAACTCCCCAAAATAAAATGATGCTCAACATTCATTTTACTGGTGAACCATTTGGGCTATTAAAAGTTAGACAATTTATTATAGAGAAGCAGTTTATGTTTCCCCATTTCTAAAAAAAAATAAATAAATGGAGAAATGGGGCCATATTTCTCAAGAGACAAATGGCTAGAGACAACAGAGGGACTATTTGCTAAAAACCAAAATGAGTTGGAGCTTAAAATATAGTCACTTTATGATGTCCTCTGCAGCTCCTTAGTATTCCACATTTTATGAGGTAGAAGAGAAAGTATCTTCTTCTGTTCAGGATGTGGTCTGTTTAAGACACTTATGTCTTTCAGTCCTGTTTGTTAGTGCCTGAGATACTTCCCTTGGGTTTAATGGTAGCCAAGAGCCTGGTTGGTTTAGTGAGCTAATCTGAGTGTAAGACCTGTATGACCTCAGGCAAATCACTTAACTGCTGTGGCCTCAGTTTCTCTATCTGATCTTTAAAATGAAAGGGGTTAGACTAGATGACCTTGGCTGTCCCTTTGGGCTCCTAACTAGCGGTATTGATCCATTTAAGACTATTTCGTGACTTCTCTTTTTTAGAGCTTGTGGACTCAAAGAATCATAGAGCTGGAAGAGACTCCTAGAAATCACATTTACTTAACTCCTTGCTTTTTGCAGGTGAGATAACTGAGGGCTAGAAAAAGCGAAAGTGATTTGCCTGACATCGAAGAGCTGGTTAGCAGCACAACTAAGTCTTTTATCTCCTGGTCCAGGATTCTCTGTGCTACTTTCAAGTCCATCTATCAGACTCTATCTCTGAACTTTTCCCCATAATAAAGAGCTGTTTGTTAGCTAATGGGACAGAGGGTAACATCTAGGCAGTTTGTACCTCTCCTTTGGAAGCACTGGTCTCTCTAATGCCCCAAACTCTTGACCTTAAGAATGTGACAGATTCTTTTCCTTTTCATGAGCCGTTTCATTCCTTCTGGTCCTGTCTGAATAGGTAGTGATAGGTCCGATATCTGGTCCTCTCACAGAGGATCTGTATGTATCCAGTAGCTTGACTGTGTTTATGACTATTTCAAGACTTGATAAAAAATCTCACTGCGTATTTCTATTTTTTTCTATTCATAGAAAAAGAAAACCCCCAAAGGGATCATGAAGAGTTAGACATGACTGAAAATGACTAATCAATAACAAAATACCACATTGTTTAAGTATAATTTGTATTGATATTTTTGTTTGTACTTTAATTTCCAACTAGATTCCTCTTCCCCCATCACCCAGCAGCCAAATGAAAGAATAAAAGGCAGCAAAGTCTTTTCATCAAAGCTATCCTACACACTAACCTGGAGTGGGGAACCTTCTAGGTCCCCAAGTGTGGCCTTTTGACTGAGTCCAAGTTATATATACATACATACATGTTACAAATCCTTTCATTAAAGGGATTTGTTCTGTGAAATTTGGATTCAGTCAAAGGGCTGCACTTGAAGGGTCACATGCGGCCTTGATGGGGCAAGTTCCCCACCTCTGCTCCTAATCTGACAATATGTGTTATATTCTATCATCATCAGTTTCTTCTTCCAAGAAGGGAGGGAGATGTATTTTCTTATCTCTTCTTTGGGATTGAACTTGTTCATAATTACAAAGCACTAAGTTTCATTTTGGGAGGGGGGGATTAATGATTTTTCTTTTTCCATTTTCTTTTCTATAGTATTGTGTGTATAGTTATGATACAGGGGATACAGTGTGAGCCTGAGAGCTGGGAGTAAGGAAGACTAGTCTTCAGAGTTCAAATATGACCTCAGGCACTTACTAGCTCTGTGGCCCTGGGCAAGTCATTTAACTCTGCTAGCCTCAGTTTCCTCATCTGTAAAATGGGCTGAAGAAGGAAATGGCAAACCATTGCAGTGTCTTTGTCAAAAAAACTCCAAATGGGGTCACAAAGGGTCAGATGCCACTGAAATGACTGTACAACAATAACCAAGTCATTGTGTGTATTGTTTTCCTGCTTCTGCTTAGTTCATTCTGTTGTTTTGGTTGTTCTTCATTCTCAAAGAGGACCAAGGCATCAGGAAGGTGCTGCCAGTAACCAGCCTCACTTTTTCCTCCAGAGTCATCTGGGTCCAGCGACAAGATATAGATCAGAAAGGCTGGAGATGGCCCTGGATTCAGCGAGAGACCTTGGCCTTTTTAAGCTGAGGTCTTCCTGAGTTCTCACTTTGAGTGAAGCAATGCCCATTCAATGATTAAGGCTAGGTAAGAAATGAGGCAAAGAATGACCTCTTTTACCTAATTAAAAAAAAAACAAAACAACAAAACAGCTCCATGAATCAGAGAAGGGAAAACCCTCAGGGTTTCTGGCCAAAACAGAAACTATTTACATTTACTCTGAGTCCTCAGGGCTCATATAAATGATCATGAAGTGGTGCTTGGGCTAGGATCTGTTGTTGGCCAATCAATGAGAACCAGAATGAATTGGGTTAAAGGCATGGAATTTAAGAAAGAATTCTAGCCTGTAAACCCTAAGATATTTTGCTACATTTCAGCCATCAAAATTTGCATTCCTTTGATCAGATCACCCACTGGTACCGGTATGATACCCTATGTAGGCTGAGAGAGAGGAAGGAGGGAAGGGAAAGGGAAAGAGAAAGAAAAGAGGAAGGAAAGAACTGAGTTGCCCAATTGGAACTGTCCAGTTGATTCCCTAGTGGGCAGCTCAGACTCCACAGGTTGCTCTCTGTCTTCCATTCTCCAAGAGGACCATGATGTCAGGAAAGTGATGCCATGACTTGCAAGTGAATTGGATTTAAGTGAGGGAGGGCTGTGCAAAATCACCAGCCTCACTTTCTCCTTCAGTCATCTGCATCCAGTGGCAAGATATAGATGAGGACAACTGGCTATGTTCCCCAGTTCACTCTTACTAGTTCATATAAACGTTCCCATGATTCTCTGAGCGCTTTGTAATCACTATTTCTTCCAATGCAGAAATACTCCATTGTATCCATCTACCATGACTTTTCTAACAATTCTCAAATCAGTGGACATTTCTGTTTCCCATGCTTTTCTACTATACATACATAAACACACATGCACATATATATGTATATATACATATGTATATATACATATATATGCATGTACATATGTGTATATATGTATATGAAAGTCCACGCTTTAGATTTTGTAGTATATTTGAACTTTATGTTACAGAGATTCCTCAAAGACTAGATAAGATCAGAACGAAAAGCTATGTTTATTACTCTAGAGGTACTATGCATATTGGAAAGACTCCTGGATATGGAGTCAGGAATCTACACTTAATTCAGCCTTTCACAATTACTAGGGTTGGGGTTGAGTCTATAGATAGGCAAGTCATTGAGCCTCTCTAGCTATAAAATGGGGGTGATAATATCACAGCATTTTTAGGAGGTTCAGAGGAGCCCAGTGCTTCACAAAACCTAAAGAACTGTATAAATGTCAAGTTTTTTGAAGAACACTTATTATTAGAACTCAGAAGGGACTGCCAGGGAGTCAAGTCCAAGAACTTGGTGGTAGGAGAAAAATGAAATCATGGATGAGGTGGGAATTTCTAGAATCTGAGTGGTGGACAATATAATTTAAGACAAAAACCTTGAATCTAAGAAACATGGTATTTTTGAAAGCCTCTGAGTACAGACTGGATGGCCACCTATCAATTCTTATGCAGAAGGAATTCTGTTCAGGGGTGGATTAGACTACCTGGCCACTGAAATTCCTCTCAATTCTGAGATTCCAGGCCTCAAGAAATATTATGAACATTAAGAATTGGGTCTGACTTCCCTCTCACTATTGGGGATGTCACCATCCTTCCAGTCACCCTTGGTCAATCTTGGATTGTTTCTCTTCCATATATCCTAGAGTCAGTCAGTTGCCACATTTCATAATTTCTTTTCCTACAACATTTCTTGTATACATACCCATCTTTCCACTCACTCAGCTGGACCTTTATTATTACAATGGTGTTCTAATTGGTGTCCCTACCTCAGGTCTCGCATCATTTCAATCTCTCTTCCACTCCATGACTGAATGGATTTTCCTAAAATACAGATCTGATCTTTACCCACCTCTTATTTAATAAATTCCAGGGACTCCTTATTACCTCCAATACAAACATAATATCTTTTGTTTGATACTTAAGCTATTTGAACTTGGCCTCTTCCTATCTCTCCAATCTTCTTACATTCTAATCATCTCCATATACTCTAGGATGCAGCTGTTCAGTCCTACAGCATATTCCTCATAAATGACTCTTCTTTTCCAATTTCCATGCCTTTGCTCTGATTGATTACTCTCCATGCCTGGAATGCTCTCCAATGCAATCTTTGTCTTTCCAGAAAACTGAGCTCAAGTGCCACCTCCTCTAGAAGAGCTTTTCCATCTTCTCTCCACCCTCCCCAGCTGGTAGTGTCAACTCTTCTAAGGTTACCTTCCATATACTCTCTATGTGTATGTGACTTGTATGTGACTGTATACAGTATACCATGGGCAAGGATTATTTTGGTTTTACTTTATGGTATCACCAGTGATTAGCCTTGCACATAGTAAGCATTTAATAAATATTTGTTGATTGATCAACAATAGACTGAAATCATCAAAACCTATTGATAATAGGTGAGGCTAACCTTGGTGGTCCCAACTTTTGAGTTGTGTTTTATTTCTTCCTTTTCTTCTCTTGTGAACAGATGGCCAAATGTCATTTGTTGCTAATAGGACATGCTTAAAGTTCTGTTTTCTTTGCTGTTGGCTGGGAAACTATGTTACCAAGTTTGTTAGAACTGTGTGCAAAATAAGGACAAATGGGCTCTAAGCAGGACTTGGAAGGGTCCCAATGTGCAAAGTGAATGAGTTATGGACTTTATCAATCTGTTTTTTGGTTACAACGAGGTAGCTTTTTTCCCACCCTCTTTTCTCCCCTCCCCTCCTTCCCCCCCTCCCCTTCCCTTCCCTTCCCTCCTTCCCTCCCTCACTTCCCCTCCCCCCTCCCCTCATTCCCCCCTCCCCTCCCTCTCCTTTAGGTTGTGTTCTGGATAATCAAGTTTGCTGATCAGAAATCTTTGGTTGAGTATAGTGTCGCTATCACAAAAGTTAAAAATATGCTACTTGAAAAGGGCAGATTTTGGGGCAAGGACAAAATCAATTCTGTTATGAAATTTCCTTGTGGAAATTCTAAAACAACCCAGTGACTGACAGAGACATGGAGTAGAATGAATATAGATGTCACTTAGATATTTTGGAAAATAATTGCTCTAAATCTATATTATTTGCATATATTGCTGCTGTAATTATCAAGTGACTCTTCCTAATCAACCTGCTAAGGCCCCAACAGCTTAACACAGAAATTATTCACCTAAGATATGCTTACATTTAACATTCTTTAAAAATGCACATTTTAAAAGAAGACTTTTAGCACTGAATCAAAAATTCATGTCAAGATAAGTTGGCAGTTCATTGGAAAGGTTGTGTAGCAAGCAGCCAGGAGCCAGATAGCTAGATGAACTTATGAGCTTATGGAGGGGAGAGCAGGGATACGGTATTTGCTTTTTTTGGGAATAACCTTGATATTTAGTATAATGTGCCTGGCCCATAATAAATTTGTTGTCACTGCTTGTTGACCGACTGACTGATGATATGAATGGTAAAGAAGGTGCAAAACAAGGGCAGCCTAAAATGGAGTCATATTATCATTTGCCCAATGGTATGAAAAGTCTCCTTTCCTTTTTGCATTTTTTCTAATCTGGAAAGGAAGGAGCCATGATGCCTCTGGTGCTGGTATGTTGGATCTTTGTCTAGCCTCCCTGGAGGAGATTTTTGAACCATGACTCATCATCTCATTTAGGGAGGGATGTATAGAAGGTAGGATTCATTCATTTGTTTATATTTGGCAGCCATTTACTGAGTATTTCCTGTGTCCATAACATTGTGGCTCAGTAGGTTCCCTGGTTTCCTGAACCTCCTTTCCCTCTCTTCCTTGCTCTGAACCAGCTTCATATAATCAAACACCATCATTCACACTCTTCATTGAACACTGGTGAGAAGCCATCATGTGGTGTGGGGACTAGAGGACTAAACTTGAAATCAGAAAGATCTGAGTTCAAAACTTGCCTTAACCACTTATTAACTGTGTGACTCTGAAGAGGTCACTTAACATCTCTCAATCTTTGCTGGTGTGTCATTTCAGTTGTGTCTGACTCTTCATGACCCAATTTTAGATTTTCTTGGCAAAGATACTATAATGGATTGCCATTTCCTTCTCCAGCCCATTTTGCAGATGAAGAAATTGAGGCAAATATTGTCAAGTCCAGATTCGAATTCAGATATTCTCATTTCCAGGCTAGTGTTCTATTAACTGTGTCACTTAACATCACCCTAAATCTTAGTTTCTTCATCTGTAAAATGAAAGGGATGGACTTGACTTCCAGCTCTAAATCTCTTGACTTTTCAGTATGAATGTCAGCACCAGGAACAGCTCTGTATAAAGAGGAGCATACATAAAATGAGATTAGAGAGTGGTCAAAAGGTTCAAAGTATCAGCACATGGGTTTGTCTTCATTCCTCCAGGCCTTTGGCCATGCTGACTGCCTGCAGGACTTTGTCTCTTGTTTGTGTTCATCCTTTCTTGCTGAAGAAGAACATGCCATCAAAGAAATAATGACATAACTTTTACTTAATTTTGTTTTGAGTGAGGGAGGGCTGTGCAGGTCACCAGCCTCACTTCTCCTCCAAAGCCATTTGGATTCAGTGACCAGATATTCATCAGGATGACTGGAAATGATCCAGGATGCAGTGGGAGACCTTGGGTCCTTTAGGCCAAACTTACTGCCTTCTGAAGCTGGGATGCCAATGGACCTCTGCCTAAGGGCTCCTCTGGACCCTCCTGGCTTTACAGTGATTATCAATAGTGACTGTTGCTGTTTTCCTCCTAACCTGATGTCTTTCTTTCTCTTGGCCTCATTAAAGGGGCCATGACCTGACTACATGTTTAGCAGGTCTGTTCAATGAATGGGTGTTGCCTCGCCCTAAGTGAGCTTTATCTCTTAACCTCTTGTTGCATAGATGATCTTCTTTCCAAGCTTAGCTCAAGTGCTGCTTCCTACAGAAAGTGTTCCTGCCCTACTTCTTCCCTCCTCCCCACTTGTTAATGCTCTGCCTTTTGAGATCATTTTTATTTTTTTGTATATACTTTTTGTTTAGTCATCTGTGGCCATGTTCTCTCTCCCTGCTAGAGCATAAGTTTCTTGAGGGTAGGATCTGTTTTGTCCTTTGTAGCCTCATAAGCTAGCACAGACCCTTGCACATGGTAGACACCTAAGGTTACCTTCTATCTACTCTCTCTCTATTTTTATGCTTTTATTTTCTCCATTAGAATGAAAGCTCCTGAAAGCAGCAATGACTTTTTCCTTTCTTTGCATCCCTAGCACTTAGCACAGTGCCTGAGATGTAGTAAATGTCTTTCTTTCTTCCTCCTTCTATATTTCTATTTATTGACAATTATTTTTTAACATTCATTTTATGACTTGGAGTCATAGAACCTCAGTGGTGGGAGGGAGCTCAGAGGTCATCTAGACAAATTCCTGAATTAAGTTTGAATTCCATCAGGAATATCTTTGACAAGTGATCATGCAACCTCCATTTGAAGACTTTGAATGAAAATTCACCATGTGTATAGACCAAGCAGGAGAGGGATTTAGAATCACAGAATGAATTTGAATCCTGTCTTTACCATTTATTAACCTTAGGAAAGTCACTTAATTTCTCTGGGCCTCAGTTTCCTCTTTTGTAAAATAAGGAGGTTGAACTAAATGACCTTGGTGGTCCCATCCAACTCTAATTCTTATGACTCCATGATCCTGTGAATTGATTCCACTTGGGAGGTTGCCAGTGATTGAGGCCAAGTCATGAAGAAAGGAAAGAAATAAAAGTTATGTCTCTCTGGGTGTTAGCCAAACACATTTTCACAACCTGGCATTAAAATTTACTGCCAACAGAGCATTTCAAAGAAAGTACAAGGCCATGTGGGGGTCTCATTCTTTCCTTTTAAGGGGTAGCTGGCAGTTCCGTGGATGTATAGGGTCAAGAAAACGAGTTCAAATCCATAGCTGTGGGACTTTAGGCAAGTCACTTACCATCTCTCAGTCTCAGTTTCCCCATATGCTAAATGAGAATAGTAACATCTACCTTACAGGATTATTGTAAGAATCATGTAGAAGTGCTTTGCAAGCCTTAAAGGGTCCTATAAATGCTACTTATGTATAATAACTCTGTAAAAGGTTGACATTATTATCAAAGTAGGGAGCATTAGAAAAACAATGTTAGTTATACATGAGGCGATGTTTAAAGTGCTCTTTCATGAACATCCACAGCATGTCTCTTTAGTATGAACGCTTTGTGTATAGGTGTGACATTATTATAGACTTATTCTTCATTTAGTTGTGCAAGTTCAGCAGCTATGAGGCTGTTTCTTTCATCCTATGTACCAAACCTGCCATTTGGATATATTACCAGGAGGTGGTGTTATTCTCATCAGATGGTTTGTTAATTAATATCTTTGAGATCTTGGCTGGAACTATGAGTTTTCAGATCTTTTCTTTTTTTTTTAAAAAAAAAATAACATGATAATTCTTTATTAACACAGACAAACTGTAATGCAAAATGTGATGCATAAATAAATATACTTCAGTGAACTAAACATCTGGGTACAATTTGGAACTTTTCTCATTAATTAGTAATGGTGAGGTTTGTAGACCTTCATTTATGCATATGATTTTCAGGAATGAAATCCCTGGCTCTAGGCCACTTCTAGCTCTGAACTCCTATGAAAATGATGGAATCTGCTTTTTTTCAGTACAAAAATTTTTTAACTTCTTTATATAATTTAATCTGGAGTTTGTGTTTCCATGGTTTTAGTTTCTTTCACAGTTGTAGATAAACTTCTCAGCTTGGAGGATCATTTGGAAATCCAAGCAACTCATTTGGAGCAAACTGTCTGTTCCTGGCCTCCACCCTTCTCCTGCCTAACATTTTTTTCACACCTTTCTGGTCATTTATATATTGTATTGTAGGAACTTCTATACTTTATGGTTGTGTTCAGTTGAACCTAATCCCTAACAACTCTAGGTGATATCCGAGGTGGAAATCCAGAACATGTGTCTTTCTCTCTTTCTTTCCTACTTCCCTTATCTTTCCTTTTCTTCCCTCTTTCTCCCCACTTTCCTCCCTTCCTTCCTTCCTTCCTTCTTTCCTTCCTCCCTTCTTTCCTTTTTTCCTCCTTTCCCTCCTTCCTTCCTGCCTTTTTCTAAAAGTATCATTTGTCATCCTACACTTGGTACTTAATCAGAAGAAAAGTCTTCGGGAAGGAAGTAATTTTCCATTCAGAACTTTTAAAAGAGTCAGAGGAAAGGTACTCTTGTTGGTGTTTATTGACATGTAAACACAATGGCAGGGTTTAAACTCTTCACCTGATTCCCTTAGCAGCAGTTAATTTTAACAACATGCAATGCTTTCAGCTTGCTTTGTGACACAGTATGCTTCTGAAATGCCTTGTATGTTTGCCAAAAACCACTACACATTGAACAGTGCTTTCAAAAATGGAATATTTAGTTTCTGAGTGCAAAATGAACAGTGGCTACCATTGTCCTTCAAGGGAATTGTTCAGTCCAGCTTGATATTCTCCATGGGAAGGGTGAATTTTGCTAAAGTTTCTGTCTTGATTGGGGTTATCAGAATTCTACTGGGAATCCTGGCTCTAAGGATCTCTATGGCTGTAGCACTCAGACCACAGTGGACAGCTTGCTGCCACATCTCATGGAACCCAGAAACACCCGAGTGCACTCTGGATACTGAACCCAATTGCTTTTCCATGCTATTCCTCTTCCCTTAGCTTCTGTAGCAAGCAGCATGGTGGAGTGAAAAGAGCATTGGATCTTGGGATAGAAGACTTAGGTTCAAATCTTGTCTTTTTTTAAAATATAAATTTATTTATTAAAATTTTTACATTCATTTTCACAAGATTTTGGGTTCCAAAATTTTCTCCCCATTTGTCCTCTTTCCCCACCCGAGTACACTGAGCATTCTAATTCCCCCTTTCACCAAACTGCCCTCTCTTCTATCATCCCTCCCTTCCCTTACCCCATCTTCTCTTTTGTCCTGTAGGGCCAGATAATTTTCTATTCCCCATTACCTGTATTTCTTATTTCCTAGTAGCAAGAACAATACTCAACAGTTGTTCCTAAAACTTTTAGTTCCAACTTCTCCCCATCCCTCCCTCCGCACCCATTCCCTTTGGGAAGGCAGGCAATTCAATATAGGCCATATCTGTGTAGTTTTGCAAGTGACTTCCATAATAGTCATGTTGTGTAAGACTAACCATATTTCCCTCCAT